>OY744481.1:245349809-245949809 GCA_963556165.1 Tipula helvola | reverse complement strand
AAAAATATCAAATGGTCAAATGAAATAGTGATTATGGCAGGGGCCGCTTGATATCAACATTATATATAAATTGTATCCGTCCTAGGACGGGCTGTACCCCCTAGTAAATAAGATAATGGGTAAACGTGTAAAATTGCAAAAAGTTAAGCCTACTTTAATTAATTCACAATTTTTCAATTTGATTATTACTTCAAATAAAACGAAAAATTGCAAACTAATAAAAGAAAACTTTGCTTTCCACGAGATTACACGTTTACCCATTATCTTCTTTTTTAGAGAATCAGGCTGTTGACCCGTTTCGTAAAAACAATAGGTATCTAGTTTGCAATGGGTCTACTACTTTTACACTTTTAGATAATTTGGAACATTTAGGGGTTTGGTTATCGTAGTTCCGTTTACTTAAAGATAAGCCTTTGATCATTGCACTTCTTTTATCGAATGGCTTATCGATGGTTTCCGGATAAGCATCATCCCGGTCATCCCAGGACCAAATCGCTTCCATTTGTATGAAATTTCAGTATTATGCTAACTTAAATAATTATTGCGCCAATCTCAACATGCAAATCATCTTGATATTATTTGTGGAGTTAGATAATGCAATGCAAAATCGAATGAATTATCGATGGTTTCCGGATAAGAAACATCCCGGTCATCCCTGGGCCAAATCGCTTCCATTTGTGTGAAATTTTCAGTATTATGCTAACTTAAATAATTATAGCGCCAATCTCAACATGCAAATCATCTTGATATTGTTTATGGAGTTACATAATGCAATTCCGAATCGAATGGCCTATCGATGGTTCCCGGATAAGAAACATCCCCATCATCCCAGGGCCAAATCGCTTCCAGTTGTAAACATCCCAGGGTAAAATTACCGTACTTTTCTAACCTTAAGGCCCTTTTCTTTAAAATTTAGTATTTTCTTCTATAATTTCCCGAATAATACATGATTTAAATTTATGCGATTTTTTTTAATAAAATATGATATATTATAAAATAAAACAAACATTATTTTCTGGGCTAGAGTAAATTATATGATATGAAATAATGTTGGGCTGAGATAACGTTGAAATTATAGGGTTGCCTGATGTTAATTTTTTTCTGGGATGAAAGTCTGGGCTAACTTCACATAAATAACATCCCTAACTTATAAATCTCTCCCCACATACCATAATTCTATGAACTCCGAGAAATCCACGAACATACAAATTCGAAAATGCGATATATGGGCGAAAAAAAAAAGTTTTTGAGCAAACTCAACGGCATCTCATACATGGCTTTTTTGGAAAAGAAAAAATCACGATGCTCAAATTATGTCAAAAAACAGTGTATTTTAGGTTAGAATATCTACTTTTAGGTTAGAATATCTCATAATCATGACGTCATAGAGCAATTCTGAGCCCGAATTCGGTTTCAGCGTGAAAAATTGCTTTGGATACAACTATTTCTTGTCAAGAGGCGCAAAATTTTTAAAATTTTGTAGGGTAGTATTATTTAACAGATATATATAAAATAGTCATCATATATGGAAAAGAATCGGGGAACCTGATCGTATAATGTCAGGTGTATTTCAAGGAACGATACTTGGTTCAATTCTATTTTCTCCTTTTATAAATGACTTACCTCACGTAATAAAATATTCCAAATACTGACGATTGTCAAATATATCTTGGTGGTACTAGTGAAAATATTTTGGAAACCTTCAATAATATCAATTTGAATCTATCCAACATACTAGATTGGTCCATTTTTAATGGAATCTCACTAAATATCGCAAAAACACAAACAATTTTCATTTCTAAAAGTAGCTTTACAGTGATCCTGACATTTTTATCGATAGTGTAAAAATTAATTTTATGAGTCATGTTAACAATCTAGAAATTTGTATAAATAACACAGGTTCACATGGGATTCACTAGTTGTTAGTGTATGTGGCAAGATCAATTCCACTTTGTATAGTCTGAAACTCCATAAAAATATTTGCCCTAAAAATGTTCGCATTTAGCTAGCACGATCATTGGTAATTCCCCACGTACTTTTTGCGAATTCCTTTTTTTAAGTTGTGAGAGATACGTTAATGAGCTAAAGAGATTTGATCACGTGTCAGCTAAGTTTAAAGAATTTTTCGGTTGCACTATGATTCAATTCTTTTATTACAGAGCATTATTGCTTTTTTATAAAGGCATTAATAATCGGGTTCCTTCATATTTATATGATAAAATTAAAATTGGTTCTAGTCGAAATGGTAGAATAATTACTACCAATTCACCTTTGTTTACTGCTTTTACTATGTGGAATGAGATTCCAATTGTGATTAGAAGTATGACGCCTTTGCAAAATTACAAAATTTAGTGTTTAATTTTATTCAAAATAAATTTTAATTTTGTTTATTGAAATTATATTGTATGGATAAAAAAGTTATGCTTTATCCTTTTTTTGTTACATACATAAATAAATAATATTGTACGAGTATAACCTTCATTATTTCGGTTAAAATGGGTATTTTCAAAATTTCAAATTCTTCCCTAATTGCGTTATAAATTTTTTTCATTTAAATTGTACCTTTGAGGATGACGAAACGTCCGTTTTTTTTCTTTAAAAATCAAGCTAAAATTCAAATAGCTAGTCCTTGTTAATAGTTTTATTATAAAATAATTAAATAAAACATTTTTCTTAAAATTTAAATCAATTAAAAGATAAACATTCTAGACCTAGCATATACGAAACGTAATTGCTCCTAAATTCATAGATCTCTTTCACCAAAAATTTAAAGATTGGCATATCTACAGAAAGTAGAATTAATATTTTGATGACAGTTATGCGAAGAACATCAGATAGAATAGAATAAGAGGAATCTCCTTATTATTTTTACCAAAACTTCAAGATTTTGTAACTTTAATATTTCAAAGATAATAAAAAAATATATAGACAGGACAGAGCAATGTATAATGTAGATATCAACAATTTCTCAGAAATCCCTCCGGGCGCTACGTATAAACACACAAATGTACACAAGATTGACATATTTACAAACACAGAAAAAAAAAATTTTGGCCACAAAACAAACAGCAGCAAGTTAAGTAAATTACTCGAACATGTCTCTGAAGTAGATGGTGGAATATACTGGTACAGCAATAACGATAATAATAACAGAAAAAAAATGTAACCATAATAAGTTGTCTAAACATTTTAACGAAAATGACGGAACTTATTTTAAAATTATTATTTTTTAAGCTTTTAAGCATTTAGCTTCAAATTTGTTAGTAAATATTTGTTTTGATGTTACAGACAAATTTTACGCTATTTTGTGTCAAACTTTACTCAAAGTAGGAAAAAATTGGTAAAATCAAAATCAATATTCTTATCTATTCAACCCAACCTCTGTTTAACTCAGCACTATTTTTTTGTTACTTATCCGTTTAATCGGATACATGAACTAATTTGATTTTTTCACATGTGAATTCTCATCAACAATGAAAACAAACAACATCCACAAATAAACTAATTAAAACATGTATTCGTTTAACTTTGTTACATGTCAATCAATCAATCTATCAATCAACAAAAAATATTCAATCAAATTTAATTGTAATTCCGAACGTTTTTCAGACAAAGTATATTACAATTTAATGCTTCAAACGCCTACCGATAAACTATTATACTTCACAAAAAGTTATTGTTTGTCTTAATTAATAAATATTCAGATAGCAGATTATATTATAATATATTGATATGTGTAACGGTTTAATTTATACTCAATAAAAGTTACGTTTCATATAAAAATAGTTTAATTTATGTTTTGCTCACCTGCAGGGACCAAAATTATTGATATCCTGCCAAAAGTAATCAACCATTTATTTTTGCCAAAAACCAATTTTTTTGACGTTGGTGAGTCCGAAAAAGCAAAAAAAATGTCTGTCCGTCGTAATTTAACTTAGTTGCAAATTGATTTTGGATGCCAGCCGTATAGCTGCTGAAGATATTACTGGTCGGGAAATTAAAACTGGACTAAATTAACCGTTTAATCCAAACTCTCCGTTTAATCGGCCCAATATTAACCGATTTTTACCGAGTACAACTTGTTACTGAATTATGGGGCGGTCGAGTCTTTACTTTTTATTTTGCACTTATCTTTTGTTGATTGTTTGTGACAGTTATAACGGACCGTGCTTTGTCTTCGTACATTCTTTAGAACTTATTAGATAATTTTCAGTAATTTGATTTTTTTTTATAATTGACCCGGCCATCCTATAGGATATTCTACCATATAGTTAACGTTATAATTAAAAATGTCTCATAAAGGTGTATTGAAGTACACAGCAGAAAGAAGCGCAATTTTATTTCTCCGTTAGCGTTAGTAGCTGCATTGAAAGATCTGGGCTTTTCAAATCTAACACTAACAAAACCGCAATCGTTCGAAATGAATAAAATTTGTGATAAGTTAGGAATTCAGAAATCGTTAAAAAAGTTTACTAAACTTGTTTTACTACGGTGGAAAATATTAAATAAACCTCCCACACCGCCTGATAATTCTCTGTCTTCACTTTAATCAAAAGAAAACACCTGATTCCCTTCCAATGAAGGAAGAATACATCGCTAATTCGAACGAAATCCCGCAAGAGATTAATCCGAATAAAAAGGACTAAATAGATGGGCAGTATCTAATGCATGTTTGCTTCTAAAATGCATGCGTTATTTCATATGACACAATTCGTCTACGAAATAAATTTCAATATTATTATGGTCGATGCAAATATTCTACAAACGTTTTAAATTCGTAATCGATTCCCAACGAAGTATGAACATTTTTGATACCGCAGGCAAATGTGAGGTACACGAAGGCAATAAGGTATTTGAGCAAATGAGGGGAAAACGACGCTCTTTTCCTAAAATTTAATTGGAGGTTTCTACTGCTCATAGCGTCGATTTAGAAATGAAAAGTAATGTAGTACTGACTTAATTAAAACTGGCAACACAATGAAGTTAACTACTAGCGTCGTTTTGCGACAAATTAGTTCCTGAATATTAAAAAGGAATGATTTGATTCAGGATTGCGATACGATGAACTGATGCGATAAAGAACAATTGGGTAATTAAAATAGATACATACACAGCGTTTCATTACGATTAGTCGTATTTTTTTTAACGTAGAACATAATTGGAATTACTTAGAAAGTATGGTCCATTGATATAGTATTTGGATGCAACGGGGGTGTGGTAAAGAAGCCGAAGTGCCAGTTGGAGTACAAATGTATTAAAATATTGTATTTGTCGTGAAAATTGGAACCACAATTGTGCGGGTCGCTGAAACAACAATTGGAATATTTTTAATGAAATTTAAATCTGAAATGTTCCACTCGTACATGTGGTAGATTGGACAAGGGCTTATATTCAAGCTTTTCTTCAAACTTTCAATAAAAATATGAATGTGTTGGGCTATATCAATTATATATAACTCTCTGGAACCTAATAGTGCTCCATTACAAACTGCCGTATCTGTGTTTATTTGCTGCACTCATTTTATAAATATTATAGCCACCCAAATTAAAAAGCAAATTCCTAAAGCTTCCACCAATTTGAAAATTTTTAATTTGTTTTGTTTGATTTTAAATTGTGATACACTCGAGCAGTTATACATGCTTTTCAAAATATTCTATATTATCAATATGTATGAATAAATTTAAAAACGGAATAGTGTGCAAATCCTTCAGTCAGTTTTCGTTATTTGTCAATTTGCAGTATTCTCATTCCCATAACTCTATCAAAGTTGAATCAGATAAATCATAAGATCACGATAATGAATTTATAGAAAATGAGAAATCACACTATTCTCAAAGCTTTATAAAAAATTTAATGTGCTTGACAAAATTGAAATTAAAGCACTTGTTATTGCTGCTAAACGATAAACAAAAAAAGTATTTCTACTGGCCAGAATTTTTAATTTTTAGTATTAAGCGCTATTTTGCTTAACTGCCGCCTGTACTCCAAGGCTTTTCTGAATATTTGAAAATAGAAGGTCATTTGTCTAATTCCAAATGGTTCAGTCACGTCAAGCATATTTATATTGATAGAAAATTCTTGAGAATTAAAAGATTTGTGTCAATATTAAAACGAAAAAATGAGATCCTATTCAATTCTACAGAAGTTTCCAATGCCCTTCAACCGACACCAAAGTCAAACAGAAATCAATATTTGGAAGAGAATTATTCCGAGGAAGATCCAGATAATTTACAAAATTTTGAAAAATGGAACAAAAAAATTAAATTATATGATTCGCCAAAACACATCGGCAAACGTGTTGTAGAGAAATATTCCAAAAAAGGAATTATTCAAATTCGTAAATACTGAACATGAATCGGAAAATTCGCTATTGGCCAAATGGGTTTTTATATAAAAATGACAATAACATTTCAATTAATGTTTATTCTACTTGTGGGTTTGATTTGTTATCGCAAATCGTTTGCATGGTATTTACAGATTACGAACAAGTAAAGAAAAAATCTGTCGATGCTGAATTTTTCCATTTCATCAACCATCTTTTGAATAATGGAGCTAGCCGTTTAACAAAAATCAAGCGTAGTGATTTATTAATAAAATGTTTTAAGGGAGAACACCACTGAGATTTTCAAAAAATCGATTTTTTTTTTTGCCTTTAAAAAATCCTTTACACCCTCAAAAATATGATACAAATTCGTTTATAGCTAAAAAAAAATTTTTTTAGAAGGTTTGCAAGCATTTTCCTGAGAGCTCTTATTGAGAAGTTATTGATACCAAAAACTTTAAACGCGTTTTTCTCGAAACCGTGTTTTGGAAATCTGCACGCAGCAGAACTCAATCAATTTTTGTTCAATCGACTTGAAAATTTAACTGTAGCTTCTTAAATAGATTTAAAATCGAAGTACGTGAGTTTTTTTTGATTCATTAAAAATTAAACAAGATATACAACTTTTTATACGAAAATTATAGTCGAAAAATTAAACTTTTTCTTCAAACTTGTCTCAATTTTTTATTTTTTCGAATTTTTTAATTTCCTCATGTACTTCGATGCTAAAACTAATATATTTCATGAAAATATTTTATTTTTTGTTCCAGGAACAAATTTAAGACACTTCTACTGCGTGCAGCGGAGCGAATCTAGGCAAAATCACTTCTACTAAAGCTACTCTAGCGCCGCCATTTTGTATTTTTTTTTACATAAAAAATTATTTTTGTTTACTTAAATATATGCCAAATGTAGCCTTAAATTTTTTTTTTTCTCTAAACCCAACCCATTTCTCAAAAAAAAATACCAAACTAAGCACTTGAAAATGGTAGGTCACAGGTCACAGTGGTGTTCTCCCTTAATGTAACACAGGATTCGAGCAATTTGAGCATTGTGCTTAGAATATATACCTAAATATGTAGAATATTTTATGAAACGATCAATAATATTAACTTATAAGTGTCCAAAATGTTATTAAGGCCACATCAGACACACAACTTTTACATCCCAATCGATTATATCAATTTCAAAAAAAAGGGCTTAAAAAAAATTGAAAATGTCTTCCATTTTTATGGAAAGACGTCCAACAATTGTAAATTCTCAATTGAGAATCCCTTCCTGTAGTAAAGCTGGGTGACCTACAGGCGACTTTCCATTCCCAGCAACTCGTAAGAGTAAAATCAAAACGGAAGTCGGGTCAGGGCTAGGAATACACGGGAGAGGGACTGCCCTCTCGAAGTCCATGGGAACCAATGCTACCGTCTTTTCAGTAGAAGTAATTCCTACAGTCAACATCTATGAGGGAGAGCAATGAGCCCAGATAGTATGTATCACGTAACGGCTGGCAGTATTATCAGGTTCATTAAAAGCCTGAATATTAACGAGATGGATAATTAAGCAAAGCTTGGAGCGCAAAAGATCTTTTAGGCCGCAGTGTAAGGTGGATAAACGCGCACATGGCCCTACAACACTAATAATAATAAATCATTATTCTTATCAAATTTTGCTAAAAATGTTTGGTTGCTACACTTTTGGCTGTTGTAAGGTTTTTTTGTCAATTCGTCATAAACTTCACACCATCAGAATCGCAGCCAAAATAGTACATCCTGGCGAATTAAAATTCTGAAAATTAATTCAAATTCGTATTTCTGTCATTTAGTAGACTGCAGAAAATATGTGATTGTAGTTATATGGTCTAAAAAGATTTTTAAACTTACATAATAATTAATAAAACTGTTTCTTTTTGGTTTAGAACATTTTATTGTTTGCTATTTAAAGCTTTAGCTTTCGAACTCTCTAAAGTTTAATTTTATAAGTTGGAATTGTTTTAAAAAGTACTCCGAGATTATTCGGTTTTTGACGTTGAGTGACGAAATTCAGTTTATAATTTCATTAAGATTTTCGATATTTTATTCGAAGCTTAAGGCCGGTACGCTGCTGAAGTGGAATGAAATTTCTTTTATAAAAATGACACAAGCGAAAACGAAAATGAAAATTTCACCGCTAAATTTCACATTGCGGTGCGAAGTTTAGCTAGCGAAATGGAGGTTTTCGAATTAGAGTACAGATGTCTCTATTTTATCTCTACACATTATTATCTTCCCGGACATTTACCGTCCATGGCGTGAAGCTAAATTTTGACGTTTCATCACCTTGAATTTCTTGTTTTTCAATCGCCAATTGCATTCAATTTTAAATTTGTATTTAAATTCCAAATTGAAGTTTTCTGATATAAAATTTTACGAGAATCGTTAAACTAACTTTTCACGTCAGATTTATCTTCCTATTTTTGGAGACAAGTGAAAATTTCATTTTATTTTAACAGCGTACTAGGCTTTATTGGAGAATTATTTGGCGTTGTTGTTACAGTATGTAACCAATATTATTTGAGACTTTATAAATTTTTCGAGATTATTTAAGATTTTCGATATTGGTTTCAATCAGCGATATAAATACATGGATAGGGGATTGATCAAAAATCACATTGATTTACGTCACTAAGAATGGAGCAAATTTTATTGTATAGTCTTACTACTCTTTTATATACTCCTCTTTATCAAAAAAAGTATTTCCGAATAAGTGCCGTACTTGAATAAATTTCTTTTCGAAATTTTTTGAAACAGATTTTTTTTTAAATTGAATGGGATAAATATTGGATAATGTTTAATTATATTGAAAATAATTTATTAATTAGATCAAATTTGAATAGTTAAACATTACGCTACCAGTTTTCGTACACTAATTAAAGAATTAATAATCATTTATTCCTTTAAATTTCAAATACATCCCTGTAAAATAAACAACAACAACAAAAATTCGAGTAAAACGTCAAAAATCTAGTATAAACAAACATTCAAGTGAATATTCGTTTTTTATTTTTAAGATGTGTTTTAAATTTGTTACCATGGTTACTACCACTTTTATACATATTATTGTATCTGGCATGTTTTGAATTTGCAATGTTTATTTTTTCCGTCTCTAGGCGACAGCTACTTTGCTTTACCGCCTCCTACACATAAATTTGAATTTGGTATTCGAAAATTCGAATTTAAAGACAAGGACGAAGGTTTTTTCTTTCTCTATCACACACTTAATACTTTTTAAGTTGCTCCATAAAATTTGTTCTATCCCCTATCCATGTATTTATATCGCTGGTTTCAATTGACTAAGCGTAGAATTGAGCTCGGTATGCTCGAAATTCTAGAATTTGTAAAGTTGCTTGGCATCTAATTTATTTGAAACTATCAGCATTATTCAATATTTTCGAGATTAGCCGAAATTTTCCTGTTATTTTTTCCAGTTTCTTCAAAATATTCTAGTTTTATAAATTACGGAATGTTACAGTTATTAATATAGAAATATAGTTCCATATTATAATATGATCTTTGATACGAGAATTAAATATTTCAAATCTTCAAGATTTTTCGAGATTGTTCGAGATTTTCGGTATCATTTGATTTAGCTTGTTCAACTTCAACAGGATATTATTTTGGAATTGTCTAGAAGTTAAACTAGTTGTATGGCATTGAAGCTATTTATTCGAAATTATCGACATTATGCAATATTTCCGAGGTTATTTGAGGGTATACAACACCTGCATGACATTTTTAAGATTACTTAAGGATTTCCGATGTACGCATCGTATTTTTCAGATTACTTAAGATTGTTCTATATAGTTAAGCTAAGTTTGGACATAAATGACCTTTTCCGAGAATTCATAGGTTGCTTGTTATCGCGAGATAATTCCAGATTATTGTTGACGATAATTCGAAATTTTCCAGATTAGGTACGTTTCTTGATGTTACTCATACCATATTACAGATCATTGGAAATTGTTAAAGATGTTCAATGCTTCTTCGAGATATTGAAAAATTTCCAGATTATTCGATTTAACATGATTGAAAATTGTTCCAAGTTACTTTGGTCATGTCGGTGTATTCACGGTTTTTGTAGGTGTGTACAAATAGGTTTACACAAATAGTTAGGCAAAAGACTTGCATTTTGTAACCGGTGATTAGTGATTTTTAATCAATTAAGCCGTTTATTTCGAAAGTGGTGTAAGTCCATTAAAAAAGTTAGGGTGATGGTGAAAATAAACAGACAGTACCTATGATTTTTTTATCGGTAAACAATTTACATATAGTCAAAATAAAAAATATTATTATTCTTCGTCACATATTCAATAGCACTATTCCTGTATAAAATTGTAAGGGAATTTGGCTGTAGAACTATAATTCGCTAAAACACAATACATAGGTATATTTTATATACATAATTTAATTTTTTTTTTTTTGGCATTTGCATATAAATAAAATTAAATAAATAAAAAAAATATAAAACAAACAACAAACCTATAACCGAATTTACCCAAAGAACTTAGGAAATCAAAACCGGAGAATATGTAGATTCTAGCAAAATTGGGAAAAAGCAAAATATGAAACTAATTTGAAAATGTGTAAAAATTTGAACGGAGAATAGTTATTTACGTCACAAGGGCGGTAAATAAGTTGTTATAGTACGAGTTCGACGTTTTGAAGGAGTACTGTGAAGAATTTTGAACGAGTACTGTGACGACCATTTAACGTACGTGTAACGTACAACGTTTTATTTCATACTATATGGGACATTAATTCGATTTTTTCATTTAAAATTGAATTTTAAAGTAAAAACATGAATTTGAAATTTAAAGAAAATCAATCCAAATGATTTTCAAATTATCAAGTTACCCTAGTTATTTTTATTTTTTTTTGGTTTTACAGTCTACTCTACGGTATTAGCTCGTTTTCCGGACACTTTTGTTCTCTGACGTAATGATTCATTTCCCGGACTGAAATCAATCACGTAAACATTGATTTTCGGTATAGTATGAAATAAAAAAATGAAAGGTTGCAAATCAATTTCGAGTGGCGGTACTCCACACGAAAGCTGAAAAAAAAGTTTATATAAGAAAGAATATAATATAATAATAAAACAATGAAGGAATTAAAAAAACCTGTCAAAAATGGCTCACATTAAAAGAAAAAAAAAATTTACTGGTTTTGACGGGTTTTTATTTATTTTTCCGGGTCAAAACTACCATTTATGGCCCGATCGGCCTATCCGCTACTGACAACCAATGCAGGATCACGACGCGGCATCCTCTCTCTCGAACCCCGCCCCTCATGTATGGCAAGGTCTGCTGCCACACTTTCAATTGGTCACTAAGGACCACCTTCAATAATTAATATATCACGCAATCAATATCTTATTGAAATAAACGGTAGAACAAAAACGGCGGAAAAAAAATCATTCAATATGACAAGCTCTGTCTCAATTGTACTGTTTTTTCTTAATTTTTTTTTTAAACACTACTACTCCTTATGCACCGTGTTAATGTTTTATATATGTACACATACATATATATATATATATATATGGTATAACTCCAAACAAAAAAAAATATTCAACAACTTTACTGGGCTTTAGTCCAAACTTGACTGATGATTTTTTTTTCCCAAAAAAACTTCGTTCTTCAAAAAACAAAAATAAAACAACGCGGCACGCAACACAAAGTGAAAAAAAAACCGAACTCAAATTGTTTCAGCCTTCGTGCGTCGTCACACACACCACCACACCTAAATCAATTTACAACCAAAAAAAAAAAAAAAATCCACCATACAGAAACTTCGGGAAAGATCTCTTTTTGTATTTCATACAAGGGAAAACTGTAAACATCAATGTACAAATACGCCGCACCATACATTCAAACAGATACACGAAATATCAAATCGTTTAACTTGTCTTTAAATCTTTTTTTTTGCTTTTTTTTGTCTCTATCTCTGCAATCTTTTCTGGGGTTCAAGTTCAAGGCACTCCCAACTCTTTCGCAGTTTCCTTTTAACGGCCTACCTTACGCCGTTCCAGCCAACTCGAGGACGTACGGCTATAGACCCGCTTTTGTTTAAACTTTTGATTAAAGGTCGGTCGGCCCATGGATTCCGCACTCTCAACAGGGGGTCATAGATGTGTTCATCGTCATCATTGATCATAATCAGATGATTCCTTTTGCATCCCGCCCCTATAGGGATTCCAACCTCCAACCCCCCCCCCTACTTCATACTTTTTCATATATAGAAAACAAAAATAGAAAAAATACGTTTACGCAAAACAAATTATCTCGAGGTCTACACTATGCAAAATTGCTGAGATTTTGTCTGATGATATTAAATTTATCAATGTATGTGTAAGTATATTATACAAATGTTTGACATTCTCGGTAGATTATCAGGAGGCTATTTCACGAAAAAATTAAATTATCATGAAATTTGTACGAAATGTTAAATTATGATGAACTTTTAAGGTTATGTTTTTCATTTTTTCCGAGTGTTAAGACGTATGTTTATAGCTGCATAAAAAAAATATTTCGCAATGGCATTTATTAATACTGAAAATACTATAAAATGAATTCATATCCTTAGAATTAACGAATGTTTATGGGAAATAACCAGTAAACAATTTAAAAGAACTGATTTAAAAAATGATGCGTTCCAAAAAATTGCAAAAGAATTAAACATAAATGTTGAACTGGTAAAAAAAAAATTTGAAATTTATGAAGCAAATATGCGCTGAAAAAAAAATGAAATAAACAAAAAAAATCCGGAAATGGTATCGATGGAGAGAAACCCAAATGGTATTTTTTTGAAGAATTAAAATTTTTGGGCGAGGTGAATAGTGATTGTTTTACGAAAATCAACAGGAAATTTTGATGAAGAGGAAGATGAAATAACAGAAACGGGTTACAGTGCTGTAATTAATGTTATTTTCAATTCAAATTCAAATCAAATATAAATTTTAAAACGAAAAATAATTTTAGTCACAAAATTGTTTGCCTCTGAAAAGGTACGTCTTCCTTCCCGACACAAAAATTGGCAATAGTGTTCCGCATTTTATGCACTACCGTGGTAGAGCTTGTAATTGGTTCATTTTCAAGTACCCTGCTAGAAAAAGTTGGCGGTAAACTGGTTGGTTGTAAATCATCGCAATTTTCTCTTGGCTTAATCGGTTTCGTCAAATAATTGTGAAGTACACAACAAACTTTGACAATCATGTCAACTGTCTCTAGTTTTACGTCCATTGGCCTCTAGAAGATCCTAAACCGCGACGCTAATCAACCAAATGCACATTCCACGGTTAATCTCGGTCGGGATAACCGGTAATTGAATACTTTTGGCTTAGTATTTAATGTTTGGCATCTGCCATCAACTTAAATGCATCATCACTGATAAAAAAGTTATGCACAGGCATCGTTTCGCCTACTAAATAATTTTGTGGTGGGATGTTTAATTGCTCAATTTTTTTAAAAAAAATTGTATTTTCGTAAATTGTGTTATCAGAAGCTCTCCCGTTAGATTCAACAGCAACTAATAAAAATCTAGAATGTGCATCTACGATAGCCAGTAAGACTATGCTATAATATCCCTTAAAATTAAAATAATCTGATCTAGAATTAGGTGGTTGGATAATCCTGATATGTTTCCCGTCAATAGCATCCAGGGCGTGCGGGAAATTCCAAATCTTCCAAAAATCTTACATAATTTCATACCATCCAGCTTCAGTGTTGTTAATCTAAAATAATATATCTTTGATTATTTATAATGTTTCAATTGATACAGTTAATAATTATTTATATTTGTTTTGTTTAGATTGGAATTGAAGTGGCAGAAGAAGCCGTTGTTTGTATGGTGATAAAGAATTACATTAAAACAAACAAAAGAAAAAAGCCGAATTAGTACAAATCGCCCCATCGAATATATTCGAAACATTTGCACAAACGGTTGCACTCCAATTAGAAAAAATTTATCAGCTAGACATTGCAGGAGCATTCAGCTGTATGCAGGAAATCCAGAACTTTATTGGAAATAAAATTACCACACTTTTAAAAACTCAGGCTACCGCAAAGAAAACTTATTGCAACACATGTTCCCAGAATCAATTTAATTCAACTAACTCTACAACCCTATCAACTAACAAAGACCACCACAGCAATACACCACGTTTTAGTCCATTTGATTCCGATGAGCCGGCCATTTATAATTACAAATATTTACCACCATCAACTTCAAATTCATGTTTTAAAAATATTAAGACATCCTCTTCGAATTCAACCAATGTGACAAGACCATCGACTTCCACTCCAATCAATATACATAGTACAAAACACACAAGAATATTATCCAGATTTCAATTTAACCAGATTTTCCAGCATGTCACCACCACTAATTTTAAATTTTAAACAGAGCGTAACAACCAATAAAAGAAATTCTACACCGCTGACCTCAATTTCATCATCATCATATTCAAAATCGATTATTTTTAATCCGGAAAAAATTACATCAACCAATTTTAATTTGCCAGAAGGTAAAAGGATTAAAATATTAGAAGACATTACAGTTGATTGAACGGGATAAATCCTCTTTATTGAACGATGCTATAGTTGCGGCCGGAATTGTATATTACGAAGGCGATGATTTTAATTTTTATTAGAACTACTGTGATTATAGTTTTTTGTTTATTTGTAGGTTACTTTTATTATTATTAATTTTAAAAATTATGTACATCTGAAATAAAACATTATACTTACTTTTAGATATTTTGGTTGTAGTTTTATGTATAATGCGGTTAGAACCTCTGGAATAAATTCAGATATTGTTTTTCGTGGAACCCTAGCTAGAAACTCTAATGAATGATACGAATCTCCCGTTACTATATATCTAAGTGTTACAGCCAATCGAATCTGAGCGCTCTAAAATATAGTTTTTTAAATATAACCTTAAATGTTATACAAATTTTGTAATGTGCTAATATAATACTTACTAGTATCAATATTTCGTTAAATTGTTCATAAGACAATCTTGTAAATTTTTAAACGATTCGTTTTCCCCCCACAGCAAGCTGTGAATTCATAAGATTCCGAACATCGCTTGGCTAAAAATGGGTTAACCCAAAAGGCTCGTTTTGGATGTTCGGATTTTTCTTTTTTTTCTAAATCATCAAGTTTTTTAGGATTATTAGTTTATTAATTGCTTTACACCGTCTATCCATTATGCCTTTGCTGCACGATTTTAAAACCTAACAACGTTAATAAAGCATTCAATTAGCAAAACGATTGCAAGTAATGCAGTCAATCGTTACAACCGGTCTGCTGACAAATCTTTGCCGGTAGCTATACGACAAATGTTTGCCGTTAACTATACGACAAATATTTTTCGAGTTATTTTAGTTCTAGTTGTTTTGTAATAAAGACTTATTTTCCTCTTGTGCGACTAAATTACGCCCGACATGTGTATTTCACTTTTTTGTCGTGTTTTTCACTACAAATTTTATTAATTCGATATTTGACCAAGAAACAACCGATTTTTTTTTTTGGTGCAATGTATTTTATAGATCAAGTCTTATTCCTATCGAAAAATGTCATCCTGTCTCAAGGAAAGGGGAAAACTTCAATTTCATTCGTAACTACTGGCACAATTTGTGTTGAAAGATCGAAATACTACTGGACCTATAACTTGGCTGTTGAATATCGGATGAGGCAGTCTCAATAGCAGAAGGAAGCTTGATTAATGCCGTTTACAGAAAAAACTTTAGCAACATGATCGATGAAGGAAAGTCGTCAGATTTGGTTTCGCGAGTGATTAAGATTTCTATGCACTAGTGATAAAGATGAATTGGGAATTAATTTGGACGTTTTCAAATATGTAATCCTTTTGCTTCTTTTTATTGTATTTTGCCCGGTTTCATCAACAAGTTCAGCATATTTTTTTAAAATTGTATGTTAAAATTACATTATTTTATATTTACCGTGAAAATTCTTCAACAGTATTTTGTTTGGTTTGATTAAAAATAAATATAACCGATAACATAATCGGTGAAGCGAAAGAAATTTTAATAAAAAAGTAGAAAATAAAAAAGTTTGTATCTGTCGCATCAACATTGTGTTTGGATTTGACATTTATTTCTTAAGTTTGGACGCAAAATCGCACATTCTTAATTTTTTTTAAGTGGCAGATTTAATTTAATGAAGATTTTAGCGAATCTTTTAAATGACGTTACTTTTCCGCTGGGCGAGAATACAGAAATTCTAACTACCGCATTTTTAAGTTTTGTTTATTCTTAATTTTTATATTTATAATTTTACGCTGGTAGCCATGTTAAGTAGTAACGTATTGAACTAGAGCGGCTAAGGTCTATGACTCGATTGTGCTCAAAGCATTTTAGTTTTGTTTTTGAATTTATTTTTTTTTCTTTAAGAAAAGCACAGCTCTCGCGAGATGCGTTTATTTAGCCCCTGTGCCTATTGTATATGTATATTCCAAGACAATCGTTTTTAAGAAGTGAACTCCAGTCGCCCATCGGAGCTGACACGTACCATTTTTTGCTAATAATTCAAATTATATTTAAACGCTTGACGATATTGATTTTATAAACCGCTACACAAATAACTCAAACAAATAAACACATTAAGCAATAGTTATAATTAAAATATAATTTTAAATTTAATTTCATTCCAGATTTACCGCACCACCACAGTAAATAATTATTCCCCGTTGGCAACGCACAAAACTATTAAACCACGATTAATTTAAATGGAATCTACCAACCAAAAACAAAACATTTACATCAACTTCCATAACGTCCAGGAGTATGAGTGAAACAATGCTTTCATTTTTAAATAAAATTAAAACAAAATTTTATAATCGAATTAAATTTAAATAAATAAATTTAACGCACAAATATACACACATACACACACATATATATTTAGTTACTCATACAAACTCAGTCAAATAAATTTCTAACTACAAGATGATTGAATTTGCTGTGAACGAATCATTTTCGGGGAATAATTTTTATCTGCATGATTTCTACCATGACATTACAACCGCGGCGCAGAACGATCACAGTGATTTTCATCAACAACATCAGGAGCAGCAGAATTTTAATAGTACCTTATCGAATATAACGACGACGTTGACTGCGCCAAAATTGAAGGTACCCATATGTGATAATACTTATGATCCAAATTCACAGCTAAATTTGGTTGAATTCTGGATTTGTGGTGTTTTTTTAAATATTATAAGCATTTTGGGAATACTGGGCAATATACTGTCCATGATTATATTGTCACGGCCTCAAATGCGATCAAGTATCAATTATTTATTGATGGGCCTAGCTAAATGTGATACTGTATTATTATTAACATCTATGCTATTGTTTGGTTTTCCCACCATTTACCCGCATACCGCTTATCTTTTCTACTATTATTATTTTATTTACCCCAATATATCAGCGGTTGTGTATACAATTGCTATGTCTGCCCAAACGGCTAGTGTATATCTAACACTCACTGTAACACTGGAACGATTTGTTGCGGTATGCCATCCACTTAAGGCGCGAGCACTATGTACATATGGACGGGCACGAATCTATTTTATTGTTATCCTATTGTTTAGTTTGCTTTATAATATTCCACGTTATTGGGAAGTGAGATTGGTTCAGAATGTGGATAAAGAGTTGGGTTTACTATTCTGTGCGTTTACATCGGATCTGCGCGATAATAATACATACATAAAAATATATATACAATGGCTGTATTTGATCTTTATTTATTTTATACCGTTTGTCAGTCTGGCCCTATTAAACACGCTCATTTATAAACAAGTGCGCAAAGCAAATCGGGAACGGCAACGTTTGAGTCGCATGGAAAAACGTGAAATCGGACTGGCCACCATGCTGCTATGCGTCGTATTTGTTTTCTTCTTATGTAATATACTAGCGTTAATTAATAATATTTTAGAAGCAAGTTTTGGAATTATAAACCTTTATGTTGTAACGGTTTCGAATTTATTGGTATCGATTAACTCATCGGTGAATTTTATCATCTACGTAATATTTGGGGAAAAATTCAAACGAATATTTCTCATGCTATTTTGTAAGCATCGCGTCGGTCGCGAATCACCCGATGGTATAATGCACGACGACAGTTCATATTCTAACGGTGACGGTACAAATAGAGGTTCGGGTCGTTTTCAACGTATCGGAACTTTGCGTTTTAATTCAACCTCAACAACAGTAACTACTGCAAACAATAGTGCAAATAACAGTATAAAATGTGGTCGTATAGTACGAGTGCGTGCGCCATCCCCTGGTCCGTGTGTTTACTATCCGGGACGTTCTACATCGTTGCGTTCTCATCCACACACTCATCATAACGGAAGCACCAAAAAGAGCAATAACAATAATAATACTAACAATAATATCTCTACCAATACGAATAATATTAGCAATAATAATAACAATAAAGATTGGAACGAATGTAAAAAATTAAATGGTAACGGTGAGGAAGCAACGAAAACGACTCAATTTTAACCGAACGCTTAATCCCAGTAATTCTCTAAACATATGCTCTCGCTGTATCTTTCTCTTCTATACATACATATGTACATACACTGTTGCCATATCAATACAAAAAAAAAACATACATTTGATAAAAAAAAATTTTAGAAACTGATTTATTCTGAATACAACAAAAAAATTTTTTTTTTGAAAAACGTAAAAATAGTTTGGCCACAAAAAAATTTAATATGGCAGTGTAAACACATTATATTACCTAATATCTTTGTCCACGACACGACTAACGTATAATATGCTCATTATACGTTTGTTTCATCAAATATAATGATGTTCATTATTCAATGCTAGTTTATCTAGTAGTCTCTTCTTTCATTATTCAATACTACCAAGTAAATTACTTTATTTCATACTATACCGAAAATCAATGTTTACGTGATTGATACATATCTGTCCAGGAAATGAATTATTAAGGCATTGCCCCATGCAAAACGGAAAACCGGAATTTCAAACCGCCAAACCCAATTTATGGCTAAGTTGCTTAACTTTGCAATATGAAAACTATTAACAAATAGTTTTAATCTATAAGTTCCATCTTATTCTAAGAAAAAAAATTTAAAATTGATTTAATTTCATTCAAAAAGCCCCAATTTTATGTTTTGCCGTCCGACAAGCAAAAATCCGTCCGTCAAAATATAAAATTGAAGTTTTTTGAATGAAATTAAATCAATTTGAATAAAATTTTTTACAAATAAGGTAGAACTTATAGATTCAAACTATTTTTTAATAATTTTCATGTTGAAAAACAAACAATTTTGACAATAATTGGATTTGACGGTTTGAAATGCCGGTTTGCGGTTTGTGCATGGGGCAATGCCTTTACGGTACAAGACAAAAGTCTCCGGAAAACGAGCTATTACAGTACAGAAAAATATAAAACCAAACAAAAAAAAAATAACTAGGGCCATCATTTGGATTGATTTTCTTTAAATTTCAAACTCATGTTTTTACTTTAAAATTTAATTTTAAATGAAAAAATCGAATTCGTACTGTAACAACTCATTTACCGCCCTTGTAACGTAAATAACTATTACGAATATTTAAAGAATTTGATTATAAAATACCTACAATGTTATTTATCGGTCGTGGACAAAGTATCGTACTCTACTCGCATATAATGGCTGTTATTCACTCAGATGATTTGCGACACTCGCCTATCGGCTCGTGTCGGTAAACTTGATCTTCATCAATAACAGCTATCATTATATGCTTGTTGAATAATATACTATTTATGCTTATTTTCTCAATTTTTCTTATCTGTAAGTTTTTCTCTTTTCATTTCGAAATTGGCTGAAATTTTTGAAAAGACTGTAAATTATATAAATAATTTAAAAAAAAAAACAACAATAAAATTGTTTCTCATCTATACATAATTAAATTATAAATAATTTTAAGCAGAAAGAAATATATAATTAAAAATTTAAATAAACAAATTGTAAATAAAAATAAATTTATCAGTAGACAGAAACCAAATACATAAAATATAAATAAAATAAAAGAGATAAGAAATTCAATAATAATTAAAAAAAAAAATCTCAATTTTGAAAAAAACAACTATTAATTTATATTTTATATTATTATCTTACATTTACATATACCTATACATATTTATGTAAATTTCATAACAAGAACAATTTGTAAATAAAACTAGAAATAATTTTAAATTTGAAGCAAATCTGTTTTTGTTTTTATTGTACAATTGTTTATTAAGAGAACTGGAGTGTGAATTATCGGAGACATTTTTTTTTTTAAATAAAGAAAGGTAAGTAAATTGGGAAAGCTGTAATCATCTAGAACAACGATTCCCAATTGTTTTCTTTCGCGCCCCCTTTAGGTAATTTAGCGATTATGGCACCCCAATAAACGAAAATTTCAAACTCGACTACTTAGTACCAATTGATCAACCCCATAAAAACATAGTAAATATATACGTAATTTCTAAATAATTCAGCATTTATATTTTTATTCAAGTTATAACTGACAGGTACATACTAATTCTCAATTCAGTATTTAATAATTTATACATAGAAATTATATACATAATAAATAATAGTTTATAAAATAATTAAATAAAAAAGATTATAGTAAAATATGCATAAAATAAAAATGAAATGAAACTTAATGCGAGATATGCGCCACTTTGTTGGAACACAATAAATCGAACCGGGGCTCTATTTTTGAGAAACAAATTCTTAGGTCATCTTCGATATTGAGGAGTCGGTTCCGATTGTAACAAAATCCTAAGATTTTGTTGACAGACAGAAGAATAGAGGTCTGGGGCGGTCTGGTAGCTGGCTAGAGCTCACGGTGCGGCGTGAGGTTGTCCAGACATATTCTTGTGCTTGAAAAACCGCACGAAAATTACGTCGAAGGGAAATAGAGAATTAAGCTATCTTCGCCACATACCCTCAGTAGCTAAAGAAAATAATAAATAGGGTGTGATACTGGGTGTAAACAGAACGCCCAACCCAATACACAGCCACACCTCATCACATCCGGTCATACAGAGAAATCTACTTACTCATGAAGAGTCCATTAAATAAGGACAACGTGATAACATTTTGTGAATTCCCCATCAAAAGGATCGTTTCAAATTACCTGGTAGTGTATACAGCGAAATTAACAGCTTTTTCAAAGATGGCACACAAGATCTTCTAGATCAATTCTATTTAAAATAAGTTTACATAGATACCAACAGATGATTTTAAATACGACTGCTTTGTCTAGTTACCGCGTATCAAAAAATTGTCCATACAGCATTCGGTTAAGGAAACATTGATAAAAAAACAATTACAAATCAAACAAAAAATTCAGTTTTTATTTTTTTAAAACTAAGATTACATTTAACCCTGCGTGTGTACACTGGGTTTTTGAAGGGACAGTCAAAATTTGAAACTCAGATTTCCCTCTCATGAACAGAGGGCGGGCTTCGGCTACTTCTTCTAAATAATCTAGGTAGGAGTGGGTACTAAAGGCCCAAATGACGCCGGGGTCTGGCAATTTTACTTCCAAACGCCAGCCAGCACAAGTCATGTCCGTTCCCTAAAAGGGTCGGTGTCGTGTACAGTACACACATCGTCGGTTTTTTCGAAGGTAAATGAATACAGTTTTTCTGCGTTTCGCGTAGTTTTTCAGTTTTTTCATGGCTAAAATAAATGTTTTGACGTGATAACGTTTTACACCGTATGTTCAGAAAACTGACCCGAAATTAATACCCCTAATATGGTTCTCACCTCACCGACGAGTCGCCGTGACTTGAAAAGTCGCGTGAGTTCAATTTTGGTATTATGGTTCTCACTTTTATTTTGGTGAGAGTTGTGCGCGGCTGATGTTTTTGGTTTTGTTAATTATGACAATTTCCATTCGTTTTGAAGTTTACCAGCACAGTAATTTTATATTTTTTGATGTATGTCTAATTGTCTAATAGTTTTTTTGAACACATTTACATTTATTGTGATTAATTTTGTAATTTTATGAGCATTAATTAGATATTTTACCGGTTAAAATTGTTAATAAATAGTGTAAACAGGCAAATGCAATGTGGATTTAGTTTTCTGTCACGAACTCACGAATGAAGCTTGACGGAACAAATATGTTTGAAAACTTACATACGCATTTTTTTGTTAATAAAAATATTTTAAAATGCGTTTTTTTTAAAAAAAATACAAAATTGATTTTTATTCAATATTTAATTAGCAAATATTAATTAAAATATTTTGCCTGTAAAAAAAAAATTGTAGTGTTTCTATTTTCATTATTTCTTTATTCCTTATAAAAAATTGCACTAGTCACCGAGAAATTTTAGGCGAGCTATTTTGACATTACTCTCACTCACGGCGACAACCATAATACCAAAATATCATCGCCGTGAGTTCAAGTCACATTTATGACGTAATTCTCGGTGAGGTGAGAACCATAATAGGGGTATAAGCCCTTGGTCGGAAGCAATTACTCATCAACTATAAGCATTACCTTTAATTTAGAGATATGATTGCTTAGATTGGTCCTTCGGCTTTATGTGTCACGCATAATTATATTGCAATGACGTCATCCGGCGGCAAAGGAACCCGCGCCGCGAACCTCTGATTTCGACCGATTTAAATGCTTGAACAAGGGTAGCTAGAAAATGGCCCATCCGATCGGAGATAAGATGGTGTCAATTTTTGCGTAAAAAACCAGTGGTGGTTAATTTATTTTAAATTAAATTAATTAATCATCACATAAATTTTAATTAAAAATTCAAACTAGAAAATAGCGATTGTAATTTAGCCCTTGGTCGAGGGTAATTACTCACCAACTATAAGCACTATCTTTAATTTAAAGATATGATTGCTTAGATTAGTCCTTCGGCTTTATGTCTCACGCATAATTACATTGTAATGACGTCATCCGGCGGCAAAGGACACCGCGCCGCGAACCTCTGATTTCGACCGATTTAAATGCTTGAACCAGGGTAGCGAGAGAATGGCCCATCCGTTAGGAGATCAGATGGTGTCAAATTTTTGCGAAAAAAATCAGTGGTGGTTAATTTATTTTAAATTAAATTAAAAATTCAAACTAGAAAATAGCGATTGCCATTTAGCCCTTGGTCGGCAATTTAGACCTCTTATTTCGACCGATTTAAATGCTTCAACCAGTGTAGCGAGAGAACGGCGTGTCAATTTTTTGCGTAAGAAACCAGTGGTGGTTAATTAATTTTAAATTAAATTACTTAATCTCCACATAAATTTTAATTAAAAATGCTAACTACAAAATAGGGATTTATAGAGATTGAGGGCACTTTAGCAAGAGAATGCCTCATCAGATCGGAGCAATTCGGTTATTAATTTGTGCTTAATAATACTGCGGCAGATAATTTATTTTAAATTAAAATAATTAATCTCCACATTAATTTTAATTAAAATTTAAATCTACAAAGTGGCGATTTACAATGCTAGAGAGCACTATAAAGGGGGAATGCCGATCCTATAGGTCATATACTCATATGTCAGTGTGGACTCTAATATATATTTGACCTAGACTGCGTATCCACCACACTAGCCACGGCGACTTTGGGAGGCACTTGTCTACGAAACTCACATTCATCAGGCACATCTCCGCTGAGACCCTGCGCTTCAAAACGTCGCTCTACGAAGTCTACCTAGAGATACAAGCGTACACTGAAAAAAAAGCTGTGTTAATATTTAGAAAACTAGTTTTGTTAAAATAAATTTTGTACATTTAAGAGATATGGCTTAATACTACAAAAAAAGTTCACTTAATCAAACGAATACTTGTTTATATTTAAAAATATTGTTTTGTTAAATTAGTTATAGATTTTATGACAATATTTTATGAATATAAATGTGACTTTATTTGTAGCAAGCAAAGTTTATTAAATATAAAAAAAAATGTCCCACTATGTTTAACAAATTTATTTTTTACTATTAAGAAAAGGTTTTTTAGATCTTTTAAATTATTTTTTCAATACAAGAAATTAATTTTGTACTATTAATAAAAAGAGCAAGAGAAAGAGAAAACTTACAAAAAAAAAAAAACGTTATCGAATATTTAGAGTATTTTTTTGTTTTTTCCCGTGTCCTTCATTTACATTTTTATTCTTTTATCAGTTTTTAATAGTCGCTCCGCATTTGAAGTCATAACGTGCATAAATTAGATAATATTTAGCCATATTACATATATTTTTATTAAAAGAAGTGAATTTTTCAATATTTTATGTGCTTGATCTATTTGATGAAATTTAATATTAAATAAATATTATAGTGTTGCAAAAATAAATAAATTTCTTCGCAAGCACGTTTTGGACTATTCCAATTGTAAGGTTAAGTTTTATTATATTTTAATTGATATTTTGTTTTAAGGATTACGTTACAACGCTATTCTGTAGAACTAAAAATATGAAGTGTTTCAAATGTTCAGAAATTTATAGTCCCATTGGAGATTTGATAATCCATCTCCGAAAAGTGCATAAGCTGGGTACATATGATGTATTTCATTGCGTAGAAAGTAACTGTTCAAGTACTTTTCAAAACGTTAGAGCATTCCGCAGGCATGCTCTTGTGAAGCATCTCGAACATCATTCTAATAATGTTGATAACAATTTAATAAGCTTATGTGAAGATTCTAATCGTTTTATATCTTGTGACAACACGGTCCAATCGTTATGTAGTGCTCCACCTAAACAATCCAACAATAATACGTCAACAAAAAATACAGAAAATGAAGAATTCAATTTTATTTTAATTAAACAATCAATTGAAAAACAGGTTACTAACTTTTTGTTAGGTTTACATAATAAAAATAATTTTACGAAATGTGATGTTATAGAAATACAAACTTCGATTATTTATTCTATTTTGGCGCCTATACTTAATGCAATTAAAATTTTATTTCATCAAAATCTTCCCGAGATTTACTCGGAACATAGAAAATTCTTCAGTTTTTGTGAAAACCCTTTTGTTGATATTGATACCGAATACAAATTTTATAAAGTTCTACAACAAATTGATCTAACATCACCAATTAAACAGTTTAATATTAATAATGAAATAGTACCAGGATTTAATAATGGTGAATTTGATTTTGATGAATCAAAAATTGTAGGCAGTCTTTTACCGATACAATTCCAGTTTAGAAAATTTTTTGAAAATAATGATTGCTTACTGAATTGTTTAGATGAAATTGAAAAATTGAGACTAGTAGATTGTAAATTGTCAAATTTTGTTCAAGGTAGACTTTGGGAAGAAAAACAAAGTGGGTGTCGTGAATTAATGATTCCATACTTCCTATACATTGATGATTTTGAGGTCAATAACCCATTAGGCTCTCACGCCAAAACAAAATCTGTGTCTAATATATATTATTCTTTTCCATTTCTTCAAAATAGCTCAAAACTTGAAAATATCTTTTTAGCCGCTTCAATCAAATCTGTTGATTTAAAGCAGCATGGCAATACCTTATGCCTTAAGGAATTAGTCCAAGAACTCAAATTGTTGGAGGAGTCTGGAATTTTAATCAACACAAGTAAAGGTTATAAACATGTTCGCTTCATATTAGGTTTAGTTTTAGGAGACAATTTGGGTCTGAATTCCGTGCTTGATTTTAACAGCTCATTTTCGGCTAATTCATTTTGTAGGTTATGTAAAGAACCCAAGTCTAACACAAAACAACTTTGTGAAGAAAATTCATCTAGCGTTAGAAATAAAGCTAATTATGCCGCAGATGTTGCTGAAAACGATCCTCAGTTATCTGGTATAAAACGCGAATCTATTTTCAACCAAATCCCGTCTTTTGATGTTACATCGAACTATTCAGTGGATTTAATGCATGACTTTTACGAGGGCGTTCTGCATTACGATTTAAGTCACGTGTTTCAATATTTTATTTATCAAAAGAAATATTTCACTCTTGAAATTTTAAACCAACGGAAACAATATTTTAATTATGGTTCCATTGAAATTAAAAATATATCTCCGGTAATTACTAAACTGCATTTGTCAAATTTTCATTTCAAAATGTGTGCTCGAGAAATGATGACCTTTATGCATTTTCTTCCATTGATAATCGGAGATCTTATTCCAACAAATGACAAAGTATGGAGTTTTGTATTAAATTTGATTGATTTAAATGATATACTATTACTTAAAGAAATTCCAAAATCAACTATTTTGATTTTAAAAGAAAAAATTAAATATCACAATTCGGAATACATCCGTCTTTTTAAAGAAGACCTTAAGCCAAAACATCACTTCTTGACACACTACCCCACAGTAATTTACTATTCCGGACCACCCCGACACTACTGGAGTATGAGATTCGAGGGAAAACATCGAGAGTTTAAATTATATAGCAAATCTATTACTTCTAGAAAAAATATATGCTTCTCCTTATCGAAAAAATACCAATTTAAATTTGCTTATAGTATAACAAATAAAACAAACGACTTTTTCGAAATTGATCAAAATAGCATCATCAATAGTAATTATAAAGAATATATTAACACTCAACTTAATCTTTCTAATTGCAACATAGTATGTTTTCCAATGATTGTTTATAAATCCGTTCTATATAAATCAAATTATTGTCTCTTTAAATATAATCATGATACGCTGCAAATTTTCAAAATATTGGAAATTGTGGCAATTAATAACATACAAATACAATTAGTTTGTACCGAGGTAAAAGTAGACGAATATAATCCACATTACCGATCTTTTCAGGTGAATTTGAATTCCTCTTCAAATTCATTAGAACTCATAAATATTGAAGACTTCATTGGACCTCCTATTGAAATATCAAAAGTTTTCAGTGGATGTTCCATGATCCGACCTAAAAATCTGTACAAATGTTAAAAATAAATTATTAAATTCATTATTTAAATTTTAAAGTAAAGAATGCAAACTTCAACTGAATTATCTGAATGCTGTGCAACGGATTCTTCGTTTCCAGTTAAAGAAAATAATGAAGAAATAATTAATATAAATATCGATCCGGGAAGCTGCATTGAAGACGATGAGTCGAATTCGTTGACAGAAAACATAAATACCATTTACATTATACCAACCGATAGTCAAATAGGACCATCCCAAACCGAGTTGCTGAATTTACTAACATCATGGAATTTGGTGCACCTGTTTAATCATTTAAATGGTAAGTTTTATTTATAAATATGAATATTAAACTTTACAAATTAACTAAATTGGTATTAAATTCTAGAACAACAAGTTTCAATAAACCATTTAAAAAGGATGAGTTTACGGCAAATGGATAAACTTTTAGTAAATTTCACTTCCGCAATACAAATCGACTTTGAGTTTGAATTATTGAATTGGCAACGAAGTTTAGGAATTACTATAAACTGCAATAAAGAGGATACTTCTAGTACAACCACAACAGTTTCGTCATATTTATCGAACTGCACTACTCCTCTGTCGCCTATTTCATCCACATCAACCGGTAAAATTGATTATAATATTGACTGCAGTTTACGATTTATAATAAATAAGAAAATTGAAGGGAAAATGATTGTATCGTATTACGCACAACATCAGTCTCTAAATGACGAAAACAGAAAAATATTAGCCGACCTTATAGTAGACTATTATATTGAAAACAAGGTGCCCCTAACAACCGACGCTTGTGCTGAAATTGCTTCAGATATAAAACTAACATTTCCTTCAGAAGAAGAAGTAAGTAAAATGCAAATTTATAAGGCTGTATTAAATTCGCCGATTCCCAAGTTGTTGTTGTTTATTTGACTTAATATTCTAGTTAAAATAAAAATATTAAAATAATAATTTTTCCGTATAAACAAAATCACGATTTCTTTTTTTTATAAAACCAACTCCAATTCCTATTTCAAATCCGATTCCTAGATCAAATAAATTACGACGATATTGAATCCAATTAAAATGTAAAATGCGGTAATAATTATTTTTAATTTTACTTAGGTATACTATTATCAAAAACGTAAAAATGCAGCGCCATCAGGCAGACTATATACAAAATACCACAACAGGAAGAATAAATTTAAGACCAGCGGCCTGGTATACGGATATGCTCGGCCATCAGACAACTCGAAAGAAGCCACCACATCAGGCGATGCCATAAAAATGCCTATATTTACTAACAAACTTACGATTGAACATAATACATCTGCTAACGACCACATCAGGGCGTTAAAATATCAAAGCCTATCAGCCGAGGAACTAATAATCCACTGGAAAGGTAGCATATGTATAAGAGCAGAGCAAATTAATAAAGCCAATTCAACCAGCGAAATTATGGAACTTTGGCCATATTACAAGAATATAGATGGATATAAACTGGTAATACTAAAATCTAATACTTTTATTCGATTATAATAATAAGATATTTTGTTTATTATAGATTGACATAGATTTCAGTGCCATGTACAACGATACAAAACAAATTTTCGATGAATATGAACATTTTCAAAATAAAATCATTAAAATGTATGCAAAAAAAATCAAAGATCATTCATCAAAGGAAATTTTAACTGAAATACTGGCCCACAGCGAAGATATTTCGGAAAGTATGTATATAATTATTAGTAACAATTTTCTTTAATGTATTAATATGTAATATTGTCTGCTTACTTATAGAAGGAAAATGCGCGGCAATATTTTATATACTGTCTGCAGTTTTAAAACCCCATTTCGCAAAAAGAGTACGTGCTGATCAAGGGCGACACAAAAATAAGAAGTTTTCAATACGTGATTCTCAAGAATCGTTTTGCCTGCATTATAGAACTGGAGCCGAACTAATTTATTTTCTTGAACGTAAAAAAAATGAAATTAAAAGTATCCAACCTTTTTTGGCAATAGAGGGAGAGAAAATCACTGAACCAACCAAAATACTAGTATACTTTGATGACATCAAGTATATAGTACCAAACGTTCAAACGGCAATAGATATAGTATTTAAAATATTCTTTGTTTTCAATTTAAAGTATCCGGAGGCTTGCCAAAAAGTATGGCAATTTATACAAATTTATTTTTATAAAATAAATCTAAAAGACGAAATAATTAGTTGGGATGTTCAGCTTCTAATAAAGGAATTACAAAATAATGAAATAGACCATTAAATAATTTGTTACATATACGTGTAGTTACATATATGAGGGTTGAAATATTGATTAAAAATAAGATTTAATATTAAATTGAATTATTCCATATATTAATTTATCTCAACGAATAGATTAGAGTACAAGTTTAAGTTTAAGTTCAAGAATACATATAAATACAAATATTTATACATACATAATTATGTATATTAAATATAGATTAAATGTGTTATTTTAAGTATATATATGTACATTGTACATATAAAGGATTTATGAATTATTTTTATTAAATATGTACTAAATACGAAAAACCTTAAGAATTGAAAAAATATAGTAAAACCTTTATGATTTATGTAATTATGTATTTATATAAGAAATGCGAAAAGTATTTTTATTTATAGAATCTTTCAAATTTGGATGAGAGGGCATTGGAAGCGCTTCTCAAAGAAGCCAGTTTTTTTTATATTAAATAAACGTTTAAATAAATCAACAAATGTTTTTTTAATTTTTCTAAATCCTTCCATTAATATTACAAAGACTTCTTATAATTGGACGAATATTATTTAAAAAAAACAAAATATTTTTTAATAATTAATAAATTTTGAAATAAATTAACAAACAATTTTTTGAATTTTTAAATATTTCTCCAAATATTACTAATACTTTTGTTACCCATAAAAAATTAATTCTAAAAATTTTTGTAATCGTGACGTCACCAAAAAATAAACAACTGATACATTTTAATAAATTTTTTTAATATTAAGAAAACCTTTGTTATTTCAATATAAATCTAATTTTAACAAAAGCACCTTACTTAATATAAGAGAATATTCTCTTTACCCAAATTTATATTAATATTAAACACGATTTTTGTTAATATTACCTAGTTTTTTTTTTCAGTGATACCTGCTTTCATACTTCCAGCGTATCGAGGTAGGTGTAAATTAATAAACATTGAGCCTCTTTTTATTCGTAGGATTGAGATTAGCGCAAACTTTGTTCGTGACTTACTAGTATCAAAAATCGATTGTTCAGAAATATTGTGTTTGCTCGATATATATACTCCTTTACGTGTGCTGCACGATAAAGATTTCCAAATTAAGCTTCCACTTTGCAAGAAAAACTACGGTAAATGTGAGCCGATTTATCATTCATCGGCAGCTTTTAACAAAGTACGGTTTGCTTTTGACTTCAATCAGTCTAGAGATGCGTTTAAGAAATTGATGGCGAAGCATCTTTTAGATCTTTGGTAAATTTTAATTCTTTATTTTTTAATTTGTATTTATATTTGAATTATTTTATGTATATAATTTTATTAAATTTTGATAAATGTAACCAGAATATAATAATTTGGTGATAATAAATAAATAAATAAATAAAATAAATAAATAAATAAATAAACATATTGTGCTTTTCATACCATCGCCCAGTACTTAATCGTTTGCAAAAAATCGCTGTACTCTCATTTTATGATGCTAATAATAAAGAAATTTATTTTTTCTACGATAGTGCAGTAACTTATACTTTCGATGATGATTTTTGAATTTAAATTATATAAGAAAAGCAGCCTTTGCGTTGTATACAAAAATCGTGTGGAAATATTCTCATTACCCAACGATTTCTTAATATTGCTACACGATTTGTGAAACCCCAAATGGTTTAATAAATTTGTGTTGATCCGTACAAGTATGTAATTTTTTATGTTTCTACTTATTTATAAATGTTACAAGGCTATTGTATCGTAGAAAAAATAGCGTGTATAACTCGTGTGAAAATGAGTCATTGCAATACTCAAGTGAGTGCGCAGCCCTCGCTATCGCTCAGGCTGCAAATTTCACTTTCGTATTGCAAAGACTCGTTTTCTTCACTTGTTATACAATATACTATGTATTAACAAACCCATACATCGTGCCATTTCTCGCACCTCTTTTAAACGTTATCACGGAAAACACCTACGGCCGTGTAGAAGACATATAACGTTTTTAAAATGGACTAAAAAGAAGAAAATAATTTTTAAGTTGCCCTTGCCTCACAGTACAGAAAATTCTGAGAATTTACGATTGTAAGTTTTCAGCAACTATGAGAATATTTGGAAAGTTTAAAACGAAAACCGTGGAGCGCATCTAACGAAGTTTTGATACATGGTTCAATAACAATTTAATTATGCTCCCTGACAAGTGTTGTTAACTATAATTCTTTTAATACCATAGTTAGCTTTCTTTAGTATGTATTATGAAGCCATCAGAATTGTATTGTACCATTATATGCGCTCCACGTTTTTCATTTTAAATTTTCCAAATATTCTCATAGTTGCTGGAAACTTACAATCGTAAATTCTCAGAATTTTCTGTACTGTGAGGCAAGGAAAAATTATTTTCTTCTTTTTAGTCCATTTTAAAAACGTGATATATTAAAAAGATTTTTTTATTTAAATTATTTTCTGCTTTTTTAGTGTTGCCAACAAGGGTGCTGATGTATTCGGAATTCGGATACTTGAATATTATATGATTATCTATTCGGTTTCTTGGAGGATAACAAACATAGAACCAACTTTTGTTCGGCAACCTATCGCACCTGTCGCCAAATAATTAATATGACTTGGAGGCGCCAAGTTATTGATCGAATTATTTTGTTCTGAATTTTTATCAGGTCTTCATTGAAATACACTTTAGGTAGTTTCAGGTAATTTACGGCACCACCTGCAGCTGTATTCTGAAAAAATCGTCACTTTGTAATTTACGTTTTTTATGTCAGTTAAAAACGTGAATCGCAAAATTAACGTTATTTCCTATTCTGAACGAAGAAAAACGTTCACGTTTCTAACGTTAAAAAAATCCACGTTTTTTTGGTTGGATTTTTGAAACGTTTTATCATTTATATGACACAGAAGTAAATAATTTAGCAAAACATTTGTATTTTGAATTAGTAGAACGAATATAATTTGGTTGTTGTTAAATTTTAGAATTTCATAATTAAATTAACAGTAATTTAGAGAACAGACGAGAGAAAATGCGACGCGCAACAGAGACAAGCAACAGCGGGATAGAGGAAGTACTGCGATGATTTGAACTAAGTAAACGAATATGTAATGTTAATGTCTTATTACCAAATAATTTATTTGATTTTTTTTTTTGATTTCGTGTATAAAATTCACAAGAAATTCGAGCACGGTTCGGCCAATCCGGCAATGTTATTATTACTAAATTGTAATTTTTGTTGTATTCGGTGTAACCATCACTATATATTGTACAATATAATTTAGAATTAATAAATAATGGTTTCGGCGGGTTTCATAAAATGGTCAGTTTGCCAAAAGATATATTTTTTCCTGTTATAAACGTAAACTAACGTGTATATTGTTAAAATCGTTGCCAAATGACATAATTTGACAGAACATTTTTTCTGTTTTCCAGTTTTCTATGTTATTTCGATGTTCTTGAACGTTTTTTTTATCGGAATAGGAATTTGACAAAAAAGAAATGTTCATGTTAAAGAACATCGAGTTACCCGCCACGTTTTTTTTATTTTTTTTTTCAGAATACAGCTGCTGGAGTCGAAATATATCGCAAACTATTGAATATTGCATTGTCATCGAGTTCTGAACTATGTTCGAAATTTCAAGTCTCTAGGTCATCGGGAAGTTGGTTTAAAGTCGATTTCAAAATTTCTACCGGACAGTTGTATGTCTGAAAGCGAGGTTATAAAAACTTTATAAAAAATGGACTGACACATGATTCAATAAATACTCAAATGGTTTACTATGAAAACTAAAGCAATTGTTCAATGTTTCGTGTTTCTTATGTTTTGTGCAATGCTTTATTAAGAAAATCAAAGCAAAAATATATTTTATTTTAACAAAAATTAATTTTCGAAAATGAAATTCTTTCAATGCCTTATAGAATGAAATTACTAACAGTTGGGCCTTCGCACCCTGCTTATATATATTTCAATTTTTTTGCGTTTATGGCTGGCTGAGCTAAAATGGATTACTGATGTGGAGAAGGCCGGCCGCGTGTATAGTGCATTAAACACCGGTGTCATAATCAGAGTAGGCTTGGGAATGCATACCTTTCTGGTTTCGAAAGATAAACCCCCACCACTCTCCCGAAGAGCAATCCCACAACTACTGTATGAAATATATTTTTTTACGGAATTTTCGACAGCTCAGGTTATAAAACGTATAAGCTCTTCTTTGTATGAATTTTGTTCATGGATATTGTCAGAAATTTGTTTAAATTCAGTGTATAGAAAGGGTTGTGTACTTGTGTATATACATATGTAATATATCAGCTTATTTAATTGGCACAGATATTAAAATACCGCGTTTCTTCGATTCGAATAATATCGCTGATTCATCTCATTTATCAACTAACTCTTTCACTGAAGTCCTAACATTTGTCTCTGTGTTTTTAACCACCTACCTACTTGTGGTACACAATCCACTTAATACATCAGGGTGCTGATTCTCTAAAAATTACTAAAAAGCAAAACATATTTTTAAGAGTTTGCAATTTTTCGTTAATTAAATCGAAAATTGCAAGCCGATGAAAGTAAGCTTTAGAAGTTTACACATTATCTTATTTTTTAGATAATCCTGCTGATGTTAAATATGTTGATTGTAAAACAGTACTAAATATCTTCCAATATCATAAAAGTCTAATAAATACACTGCGCAAAACAAAAAACGCAACAGTAAAATTTTTCGAAAAATACCCTATTTTCAAACGCTTGTATAGTGAAATATCGGTTTAACATTTTTTTTTTACTTTTAAAATGAAGGCAATTTAGTCTACTTTCCGATGCTGGGGTCCGTTCTTTATTATTTTTGTTTGTTTTTATGACTTTTTTTGAGACAAACAAAAATGTTTTTAACGAGAACGAAAAAGCAAACTTTCGTCAACGAACTTTCCTGGTGTTTCGTTCACGAATCCAAATTTAGAAACCTTTGAATGAGACTTTTGAAATTGTTGTACGACAAATCGCTGTTGAGTTATTGCAGATTTAGCGAAAAACTTGAAAAAAATCGAATAAATGTTAAAAAGTTGTTTTGTCTTGTAAACTAAGCACTCCACGAAAAAATGTTACCTATAAAAATGTTGTCTAATCAACTGCAACGGGAGAACGATTAAAGCCTGGTGGCGTGATGTCACTAGTAACATTTCATGGAGGTTCGGTGATGGTTTGGGCAGGAATATCATGGAATTATAAGACATATTTGGTACTAATACCACACCCTGTTTTAACATCAGGACGTTACGTAGATGAAATTTAAAGGATTCATGTGCTTCCTATGAAACGAGAAATTGAAGGTAGATTTTTTTTTTTGCATGATCATGCTCGGCCACATTCAGCGTTAAACACACGGCAATTTTTGCTGCAGCAGGGCATTCGTTTAATAAACCATCCTCCGCGAAGCCCAGATTTAAACCCTAAAGAGCACGGATGGGATATGTTGGAGCGACGTCTCAAAAAACGGGCAAGGCAACCAACAAATTTGCGAGAATTCAGAGATGCTTTGCAAGAAGGATAGCAAGAGATTACTATCAGAACCATCTTGATGTGAATAGAGCCGGCATGTGAAAAATGAACTTAAAATAAGGGATATAGAAACACTAGAAATTCATTTATTTTCATAGTGTTTATGAAAAAAATACAGTCGATACTGGAGGCTCTTATTTATACAGTAGGCTCTTTTACTATGCCCCAAATACGGATCATTTTAAATATGCCACAGCGTATTTATGCAGTAATGCGAGCTAGAGTTGGAAACACCCGTTTTTGATTTTTTTTTTTGGTTTTTTGTATTATGGTTGATTAAAGTGTAAAATGTCATTCTGTTATAAAACACCGTTTTAGTTTTTGTTGTTTAAACACTTATTTTTTCCTTGTGCGACCAGCATTACGCGGGAATCAAGTATTTGAATTTTTTGTCATGTTTTTGCTAAAACTGCAATAACTCAACAGCGATTTTTCGTACAACAATTTCAATAGTCTCATTCTCAAGGTTTCTAAATTTTCTACAAATTGGCTTATTTGGATCCGTGAACAAAACACCAGGAAAGTTCGTTGACAGTCTTAAAGTTTGCGTTTTTTTTTCGTTAAAAAACATTTTTGTTTGACTCAAAAAAATTCATAAAAACAAAAATAATAAAATTGGATCCCATCATCGAAAAGTAGACTACATTTCCTTCATTTTAAAAGTAAAAAAAAAATTTAAACCGACATTTCACCAAGATACAAGCGTTTGAAAATTTGGTATTTTACGAAAAATTTTACTATTGCGTTTTTTGTTTTATGCAGTGTATAATGACGTAAAAATTTCCTTTAAAAGTTGTAACAATCAATGGTGTCGCGCATGTTTTCTGCGTACTGCATTTTTCGTTTGCTGTTGAAAAATGTGGTAATTGTGAGGGACACATGTACTTCAACCTAATATTCAATTATATTTGCGATCGTGCGATTTCTTAATATTGTAGTAGTGAGATCATTTCGTAAGGATTTTATTTGTATTGAGAAGGTGAAAAAATTATAAAGAGAGGGGAGATCTGAAAAATAGGTATGTACTCAAGTTAAGCTCTAGATTCGAACGGTTAAATTTGTTTTTTTAAGTAAACAAACAAAAAACTCTTACGCTTGAAATTCAATAAATCAAATTGAACATTCGAGAAATTAGTTTAATGAATTAAATCTTAACTGAATTAATTAATGAATGCCTTCGCGATAGAAACTTGGTGGTTTCGAAGCAAAATGTCACCGAACCATTTTCGCACATCTTCAACTTTCGTGAACCGCCGGTCTTTCAAATATATGAAGACATCGATCTGAATAAGTGGTAATCAGAGGGAGCCAAGTCTGGAGAATACGCCGCATGATGTAGTGTACAACTTCCAGCCTAAGGAGAAGATGAGTTTCTGGGTTGATTTTGCTGTAAGTGGACGAGCGTTGTCATGCAGCAATATCACCTTCCGCCTTCCTTGCCTCGTAAATGGTATTTTTCCTCCAGAGCATCAATTAATTTGATCAATTGCGCCTAGTAACGTTCAGCTGTAATAGTTTGACCAGGTTCTAGAAGCTCGTAGTAAATGACTTCTTTCCAATCCCATAAGACACACGTAACACTTTATCGTGGGGGTTCCGTTATCAGACCTCGAAAAATGTAAAGATGCCGCACTAATAATGCAATTGAATAAATGGCAAGTTATATTTTGCGGCCGCACAATTTCGAATAAGTTATATGTGGCCGTAATTTATTTCAATCCCCAATTTTAGGATGCACAATAGATTTTTGGGGTAATTCCCACCACCACGTTACACTAACAATAATTTAATTCACTAATGCCACATGGCATTCACTGGTAAAAAAACTTATGCGCAGAAGTAGCTAAACGAGAGTGTTTTTCTATTTTTGTGTCATGGCGACGGCGCGGCGTCGGTGATGACAAAACAAAAAAGGGTAGAAAAAGAGCGATGATGCGTCGAGAACAAAACATAACGAGAGTAAAAACATTTTGTGTAATGTCTTTCGTGTGTTTTGTGTATGTCTTTCGTGAGTGTCTATTTGAGACACAGACGACAGACGTAATCATAGAGACGAAAAACATAGAAAGAACAGATGTCGCTTCTGAATGAATTTAGGTAAATAAATATTTTGTGGTGATGTACGAAATGAAGCGATTGAATGAGTAAATCGCTACAACTTTCTTGGCATGAATATTCATTTTTGTAACTGATGTTTTTGTGCAAAAAATTCTTTCTTTTGTACCGAGAAAGCAAATTCTTGCAGATGTCAACTTTGTGGTTTTTGTTTTGGTCCAAAAATGAGGAACCAATTTTCCTTACTTCTGTATATTTCCCATTGCATCCAATCGCAGTGATACTGCTTGGTGAGTAACAACTCCTAACTGTTCTGCTAGCTCTTTTTAAGTTTGACACGATTTTCTATCTAGTAAAACTTTAAGTTCTTAGTCTTCAAATTTGTTTACTGCACGTAGGCGAGGATCGTTCTCAAGACTAAAATTGCCATCACGAAATCTTGCAAACCATTTTTTTACTGTTGTATGTTCACCCAAAGTCGAATTAATCAATTCCATAGCTTGAGCAGCATGTTTTTGCTAATCGACATCCATCTCTTAAAATTGATGCACACGGAATGACAGCTTGTAAATTACCGAAATTTATGTCATAAAACAGAGCCAAGTTTCTACTTGCACACCTAACACTGTAATTAACGGGACATACCTTTCAACACCAGTCTTGAGCTTGACTAATGCGTTATACAATAAAAAGGCTTCGCTCAAATTTTGTCCACGCCTAATGAACTCTGAATCAGAAATAATAAAAAATTAATTTAAAGAAATATAGCCAGCATGCCTAAAGTCAAAATGAAAAGAATTATCATTTTTGTTGTTATAAAAACAAAGTAAGTGCTTAAAACCCAATCAACGTCAAACCAAATAAAACCAAAGATTGAAACCACCAATGATCATGAGTTGTTCATCAACCCGTAATGAAGACATCACAGATTTGAATAAGTCTTTGGCGTGTTCTTATGTTGTTGCACGTTTGGCACTGGCTGTTTCGCTATTATATAACATTCACACACTACTCAATCGATTCTTTTTCGGGCCGATGACATATCCCTTTCCCAAACTTGTGGCGAACAACGGATTATATAGTTCCGGAATAATTATACACAAATACACAAAACTTGTATTAATTCTTTATGTTTTATATTTATTTATATCACGAAAAATATCATCAACAGATGACCAGAATTTTTTCGTTATTTTTATTTTTCAAAACAAAACGTTTTTTCCACGCTTTCTCAGATTTTTCTAACTACTACATAATTTATATTTTAATTTGTACTCCACTATCCTTATAGTGCATTTCTGAATTTAGATAATTTTGACTGATTAATTTAGCTAATGATTCTGATTTTTATTTGTTCCCGAAAGTTTGAATTGCTAGATGACACCACAAGTCAATAAATTCTAAATAAACTTCTAAAGTTGATCCACAAGGCACATATACAGTAACCACGAAGATAAAGCAAATGCCGGCTGTACATATTAGCTATAATATCGAAAGTGAATTCTTGTTGGTGTATCAAAGTCATGTCTGTCTTTTCTATAAATAGACCACGTAATCTGATCAAAAGCATTCTTCGGAATTGAAATTTTTTGTAAGCCATGTTTCACAGATACCTATGACATCATAATCGTTCTCGAGAACGCTAAACATGAAAAATTTAGATTTTCCTCGAATACTGGATAAATTGTGGTAATAAATAGGGGATATTGTGGTTTATCTTGAGCATATGGGCCGGATCGTCCTTTTATTTAAAACAACAGCACTTAAATTCTGGGAGCCCTGATTTCTACAGTTGGGTTCCGGAATTTTACGTTTAGTTGCCTCAAAGATTGCCTTTGGTTACCTGCTTTCCGAAAATTCTGATTGTCTAATAAAAGTTCCAGTTGGCCAGGTTTTCGAACTTAAAGCCTTGCTCTTAAGATCTTTGTTTATCCCCAACTTAAAACATAAGTATTCTATATCCTGATTTTTTTTCGTTCTAGCCAAAGCTTAAACATCAGCCCATCTTTGAGGGTTCAGTATGACAAAGTATTAGAACCTTGAATTGCTTGTTTATTCCATATCTTGGACTGGGCAACAATTTCAGATATTAACTTACTTTATATTTTAAGGTATCTGACACTCTTTCGCAATACTACCCTAGTGATAACTGATAACCTACTTTTTACAAATTAAGCTAATGGTATCACCATCTCAAAACACATAGCAGTAATCAAAGACATTTTTAGTTTCGGCGAAATAGACAACAGCGTTCAACCCAACCCCAAACTTTTTATTGTATTTTATTCACCGGATTCATAAAAATAGTAGTGATGATTTAAACTTTCTTAATCGTTTATCTGGATTAATTTTATTGCATATTATGTAATTTCGGTATCTAAATATGTATATAAAAAAAATTGTGTGAAAAATGTATGTGCGCGCATCAGTTGAGAACGGCTGAACCGGAAAAGACGGAAAATCGAAAAATGATGTTTTAGTACGGGATTTCGCGCATATCCGATCCAGATGGTCTTTTAGAAGAGACAAATTGGCAAACGGAAACTGCCCGAAAATTCCGAAGAAAATTGAATTTTTATGCTATGAAATTTTGAATTTTTTGTATGTTTTGATGATTTTGGTTGGATGCTGTAAAGCGTGAAAAGTCGATGCAAAGCTTGACAAATCTCAGAAAATCGTGAAATAAACTGATAAAAATAGAAAGTTAACGAGATAAATAAGAGATGGCGCTGAGGTATGATCATTAATGTCACGACCCAGTAGATGGCGTTGTACGTTGACTTAGGCGTTGTGCAATTTGACAGGTGTCCTTTTCGCATTATCATTTTCCATTGTGCGAACATATTATTTTTTTTGCTGCTATTAAATTGGAAATTTAGTATTAATTCACTGTTTTATGATAATCGAATTGTGTGCATTGCATCCTTAAACGGTACCATTATTTCAATCAGATGAAGTTCGGTGTGATTTTTACGATTTCGATAATTTTTCCCAGAAATTTATTGGTGCATGTAAAGTGCGGTTATCAAATTGGATTGCGGGATTGGGTTTGATTCGATCGGTATGTTCATTTTTGTGGATTAACGACTTCAAAGTAAATTAGTCAAATAAATCATTGTAATTGTTGATTAAAATGCCGGGTAAAAGACAACTGAACCTAGGACGAAGAAACACAGAAAATGAAACGCAGGAGCAACGCGAAGAATTAAATAAACAGAGACGTGCTCATATCGGACAAGTTCACGCTGCACGGGCACCAGCTCAGTTTCGATAAAACGGAACGTCGACTTGAATCGCGCTGCTTTCAATTATGACTCTACAATCGCCTACAAAAATCTTCCGTGTGCTTACATTGCCAAGCATTGAAGTTCCAAACAGAAACGCCAGGGCTATGTTGTGCCGATGGCAAAGTTAAATTGCCGGTTTTGACTTCGCCACGCCCCGAAGCCATTGCGTACTTATCTCTATGGAGATACAACGCTATCCAGAAATTTTCTCGCACACACGCAACAGTAAACTCAAAGCTTTAAAATAACGTCATTTGGCACCAATGTTGTTGTTCGTCAACCCGGCTACAATCCCACCTATAAGGTAATGACGTCACCACGTGTACATCATTCGATAATGTTGAACGATTGTACTCATCATATTCAAAATTGCCGTCTATTTTAAAGATTCAAGGGCAAATTTATCATCGAAGTGGAGCGATGATGCCACCAGCACACAATGTTGGATGTACTCTGTGGAGTGGCAAAAAAGAGGATTGCCACAAGCGCACATCCTTATATGGCTTACTGTGAAGATAATGCCAAATGAAATATATAAAGTAGTATCTGCCGAAATACCAAATCCCACAATTGATAATGAGTTGTTTGAATTTGTGGCCAAGAATATTTCCATCAAATGCTTTCCTGGAATATTTTCATCAAATGCTTTAGGAAGAATATACACTGTACATCCGAAGAACGCTGAATGCTTTTATTTATGGTTCTTTCTGATTACCGTTCGTGGTCCAACATCATTTATACATTTACGAATATTGGATGGGATAGTACATAATACGTATCGTAGTACATGTGAGACACTTCATTTGCTGGAAAACGACGATCATTGGGACAAGTCAATTGAAGATTCATCCGCTACTTCTAATCCATTTGAACTACGCACGCCGTTTTCAATTATTTTATCTATACATGTTCCCCGACACAACCAGTACAATTGTGGGAGAAATACAAAGACTACATGGCGGAAGATATTCTGCACAGAATGCATCATGAAACAAAAATCATGGCTTGCATTTCACAGAAGAAATATACAATGAAGCGCTAATATTCATTGAGAATCTTTGTTTTGCAATGTGCGGCAAGTTGTTAACACAATTGGGAATGACAGCACCAAATCATGCCAATGCAACATTCGACAGAGAACTGCTGAGAGAGCAATCATACAACAGAAATGACTTACAGCTGTTCGTCCAAGAAAAAACAACGAAACTCCTTCCAGAACAAAAGATAGAATTTGATACTATCATACAAACTGTAGCCAACCAATCTGATGGATTGTACATTTTGGACGCTCCAGATGGAACTGGAAAAACGTTCTTAATTTCTTTGATCTTGGCTAAAATCCGTACAAATGGCCATATTGCTTTAGCACTTGTTTCTTCAGGCATTGCTGCCCCGTTGATGGAAGAAGGGAGAACAGCGCATTCAGCTCTTAAACTATCACTAAACATGCAATTCAAGACAACCCAACATATAATTTTTCAAAAGCATCAGGAATGGGAAAGGTTCTACTGGCGTGCAAAATCATTGTATGGGATGAGTGTACAATGGCTCACAAGAAATCATTGACAGCATCAGACCATACATTGAAAGACTTGCGAAATAATCAGGTTTCATTTGTTGGAACATTCTTGTTACTATCCGGTGACTTCAGGCAAACGCTTCGAGTTATACCTTGCTCAACACCAGCTGATGAATTGCATGTCTGCTTGAAATATTCAACTTTTTGGAACACAGTCAAAAAAATGCATTTAACAACAAATATTAGAGTTCAGCTTCAAACCGATCCAACAACTGACATATTTTCAAGGCAATTGCTCGAAGTTGGTAACGGCACTGTACCTACAAATCCAGAAACAGGAAAATCACCTTCCCATCTAATTTCTGCAACATCGCGAATTCAAAAGAAGAATTAGTAGACAAGGTTTTCCAAAGCATCGAACCAAATTATCGAAATCATGCATGGTTGAAAGGAAGAGCCATTCTAGCGGCTAAAAATGTCGACGTATACGATATGAACAACAGCATTTTAAACAGAATCGCAGGCGAAACGGTCCATTGAATCTGTGATGAAACAAAGTGAAGTAGTAAATTTTCCAACGGAGTTTTTTAATTCTCTCGATGTTCTCGGATTACCGCCATACATTCTTAATTTGAAAATTGGAAAGCCAATTATATTACTCCGGAACATATATCAGCCAAAGTTATGGAATGGCAAACGATTAGTAGTAAAAAGTTGACGAACAATCTAATTGAAGACGTACTACTTCCACGAATACCACTCATTCCGACCAACATGGCATTCGAGTTCAAACGACTTCATTTTCCAATACGCATTGCGTTCATTATGACAATCAATAAAGCGCAAGGGCAATCTTTGCAAGTGTGCAGTTTGAATTTAGAAAACGATTGCCATGAGAGGGCAATTATACGTCGCATGCTCCAGAGTTGGTAAACCGTCTGATCTTTATATTTATGCAGAAAATGGACAAACACAAAATGTTGTCAATCCACCAGCTTTTCAATAAAAATTGATTTTCTATGAAAACAAATTTTTTCTTCCTTTCCTTTCATTCCACACCATAGCCACAGCAACGCAAGGCAGGGTATTGGATTGAACGATGTGTTTTCGCGGTGAATCTACGTTTACTAAAATACTTTTATTTACTATCTGATTCAACTCATATCAGACTTAGCCACATCGAAGCGTGGCCGGGTTTAGTTCCAGAATATGGCCAACGGGGCCAGCAAGAAATGGAACTTAGCCATTTATAAACCAATCATAATGAAATTGAGTATGCAGCTTGCAAATGGGATCAACCAACCATCAAAATGGAATTTACCCATGATGGTAACCATAAAATTATTAATTTTTCTCGAGCAACGCGGGGTGTTTCAGCTAGTTTAATCTAAATTCACATAATATTAAATATGGTTTTAATTTTATTAGAGGAGGATTCAATTTTTTTTTTATATTTTCTGAGTTAAAATCCTGGGATAACACCACATTCATTTTACTCCAGTCTGGTACCACTCTGTATCCACTCAAGAGTTCTGATAATGCCGCTTTGTTTAAGGCTAAGACGCTTACAAGCGTTACGAGCAAAATCAACCTGTACTTTATAAGAAAAATCTGCATTTTTTTTCATTTTTCATTTTCTGAATTAACCGTTAACCCCAGAATTCAACATCTATATATAGTGCAATTTTTAAACTTTACGGGGAGAAATATCTACAAGTATTGCAAATCTCCAGTCGGGCCTTGTTTATTTGGCAATCATGACGTAGTTTAACTAACCATCATATAATTGAATATTGATTCATGCCACTAAAATTTTGGACCTTATCTATTTTGGGCCTATCCCTACGCTCCCTTCAATCTAATTTTTCCAAGAAATCCTAATAAATATTATTTAATAAATCAAAAATAGGATTCCAATTTATCGAAATAAAAGCCACCACCCATCAATTTAGGACAATCATGATTTATCGATTTTTCATAAAACTGTATAGTCAATGTTAGCCTAATTTCTATGGTCTATCAGACAAATAGCACACAAGAAAATAACTTATATACACACAGTACACACAACTATATATAAAATGATGATGTAATCCAGTACATAACACGATAAAAATAAACAAATCATAGATAAATCTAAAACGACTGTGTGTGTTTATAGCAACTATGACCTAATCCAAATAGAAATGTTTGTTTTTATTTTCACTAGTATGTAATGCTATCTGTTAAACGATATCCAATTTCTATTAATTTCGAATTGTTGTTGTTGGTTGTGTCTATATTATGTTATTTATTTGGAAGATGGACTTATCGATTGATTTTATTTAGAATGATTAAGTTATTGCTCTTAATTATTTGTTGAATTAGAATTATATCCAGGTTGTTTAGTTTGAAAAAAAAAATTCATTAGATGACACAGATTACGAATTAAATCATCACAGTACACAGAATGGGTTTTATCAACAATTCGTTTAAAGTCCCTGTATATGGGATTTTTATATATCAGGTTTAGTCTATGTGTATCGTTTAACGTGTAAGTGCCATACATAGAGTTCGGGATGGAGACGATCAAAGTAATTATGGTTGGAGATGAGTATGTACTTGTGTAGTTCAAAATAGTGCTCAAACACTCGTTTACATAAATTTAATTTTCTCTTCTAGTGGTGTTGGTAAATCAAGTTTTCTGGCTAGATATACCGTTCAAACGGCACCAACTGCCGAATATTCGCCTACGGTGTAAGTAGTTCGGAGCAATAATTATTTTCTTGTGTCAAATGGAATAACCAGTTATTTCTAAATTCTACAGTTTTGACAACTCACTAATTAAAATAACAATCAATGGCAAAGAGATAGCCTTAAGTTTTTGGGATACGTCTGGCTTACAACGGTACAATCAAATTCGCCCATTGGCGTACACTCTCTCAAATTTATTTTTAGTCTATTTCTCTACAATAGATCGGGCGTCTTATGAAAATGTGCTTAATCGATGGTATCCGGAAATAAAAGAACGTGTACCAAAAATAGCGATCGTTTTGATCGGAACAAAAATCGATAGGCGAGACAAAAATAATGCCGAACACATTCAGTATAATGAAGGTTTGCAATTATCGGGACAAATAAATGCTCTTAAATACGTTGAATGCTCTTCGGTAACAGGTGAAGGTGTTGATGCAGCCATCAAAGAGGCGATTGAAGTATTTAAAACGATTAAAATTAGAAAAATAAATTAATTTATTAAAAAAAAATAATAATTTAGTCTTTAATACATTTATTTATGCGGTTAAATAAGCCTAACCGCACGTACTGCCTCATCTATAACATTTCGCAGCCCGTCATACGTATACGATGAGCATTCTACATAGTGTACAGCATCAATCCTTTCCGCCATCTTAACACCCTGCGCATACGTAATAACAGTATCATCGTGCAAATCGTTAAGTTCTTGTGTGTCGCGTATATCTAATTTGGTGCCGACCAAAATAATCGGGGCGGCCGGACAATGCTGTCTAATTTCTGGACACCATCGTTCATATACATTTTTAAATGAAGTCCAGCTGGCTAATGAGAAACATGCTATAACCACATCGGCAACCGGATATGCGACTATACGTATTTTCTGGTATCGCACACTACCGGATGTATCAAAAAAACTTAACGTTACATCTTTTTCATCAATCGTTTCCACTTTTAAGTAATTGTCATATCTAAAACAAAATAACAAAATTGATAACAAATTTATTTTATATAGATATCGCATACCAAAGAAGCATTACTCACACGGTTGGAGTGTAATCCCACGTTTGACATTTATTTAATGTGTACCCAACCAATATGCTCGTTTTACCAACGCCACTGTCGACAACAACAGAAAAAATAATGAATCTTATTTTTATAAATTAAATAAAATCACAGTCAATACATACCTGTCACCAACAATTACGACCTTTATAGCATCCATTTTCGACTAAATAACCCGCTTTGATATTAATTACGAACGCACAAAATCGCGTATAGCCATATTTAGTTGATAAAATGTTTGTTGTTTTTTTAAAAATAGAAATCGATAAGACCGCGGCTTATCAGCATATTGTTGTAAAATAAAATTATGATGGAATTTTCATTATTTCAACCATGAGTTAATTAATCAGCGGTGTGATGTCAATTATTTTTAATGGCGTGGGGGGGGGATAGCGATATAAATCAACACCATACACATGTTTGCGACTGGCGTTACCAATATCGACTATAAGAAGTGTTTATTTCATAAAGTCTAAATTTAGGTAGCTTAAAAGTATTTATTGTATGGTTTACATTAAAAATTCGTTTTTTTAATTTTTAGTTATTATTCAAATTGGAATTATGATATACGGGTATGTGTGTGTGTGTGTGTTGTATACTTATTAATCATTTATGATTTATGTACTTAAAGCGAATTTTTTATTGCAAGCACTTTTCATATTTATTTTTATTATGACAACGAGCTGATAAAGAGAGTTTTTTATAAAATATAACTCTAAATATCTATAAAGGATGCTATCTACACTGGTCAGCAAAATTAACGCATCAAATACGTTTTCAGCAGTAATATCCCAAGGGCATTGATAATTTCCCGAAATAATTTTATTATATTTTAGATTTTTTTATAAGAGATTTGATCACGTGTCAGCTAAGTTTAAAGGATTTTTACTGTTGCACTATGGTTCAATTCTTTTATTAAAGAGCAATATTGCTTTTATAACGTATGAGGAATAAAATATGGACAAACAAAAAAAGTAAAAATAAAATTATTTACTAATCAAATGATTTTAATCCATCATTTATTTAAAACTTTAATTCTTAGATAAAATTTACAGAAAAATTTGCGCTCCATATCGATTCGCTTTCCTGATCCTTTCTGGCACTCTTTTCATTGCCGCCTGCGTTCCTGATGTATCAATCTTCTTGAAATCTCTTTTTATCTTTCTAATCAGACATTCAACATTTTTGCCACGATATCCATTGCTGTATACCATTCTCTTCAGATTTGCCCAAAAAGTTTCAATGGGCCTTAGTTGTGGAACATTTGGTGGGTTATAGTCTTTAGGGATAAATTCGATTCTGCGTTGACGTAAATCAGATAACGTTGCGTTGGCATAATGTGAGGATGCCAAATCAGGCCAAAAAATCGTTTTATCATTTTTATGATATTTATTTATAAATTTCTGAAGCACAGGTAAACATTTGTTTGTGTATGTTTGCGCATTAACCGCCAAACCACTTTTGAAAAATACTGGGTCACTGACACCTCGTTCGCTAGTAGCCAACCACAACATAACTTTACCTGGAAACTTGGTCTTAAGAATAAACTTCTCCTTTTCTGGAAATAACTTTCATCATCCATCACACATTTATAAGCTGAAGAAGCAGCGAAATATGTTTGGGAAAGCACTCTTAATCTAGATTTGATTGTAGCTAATTGGTTGTCTGTAGTTGCTGGTGCCGATTTTTTGGGTTTGTGTTGAATATTCATACTTTGTAAATATTTCTTGATAGTTTTTGGGGCAACTTGATGTTTTTTACCCAGTTGTCTGTACGATTTTGCAGTTCGACCCACTGTTTCACCTTTCAATTTCATTCGAACTTTGCTACCTTGTAGTTGACATTTTTTACCAGAGTCGGGTTTTCTTTCCACAGGTTCATTATTCTCAAACAGTTTAATTGTTTTGTAGATAAAGGATTTTTTGAATCCAAAATCCTTGAAGTAGAGAAAAATCTCGTTCTTTTTTTTGTCTGGATTTTCCTGACAAAATTTATAAATTAATTTACGACGATCTACTTGTAACAACGACATTTTTGTAACTAATCGTAAAATGACGCAGTTCGGCAGTTGTAATGTATTTTTTATAAAATATACGGGTCCACCTTATTTAAAAACAAGGAAATTTTTATTTTTGGTTGTACAATACAAATACAAATACATTTTACATTTTGTCCATATTTCATTCCTCATACGTTATTATAAACATATTAAAATTTCATTTTATTTCACAACCTAAATAATTTATAATTCCACAGGCAAAATTAGCCTAAACTTAATAATTAATTAGCGAGGCTGTAGAACGCTTTGAAAAAATAAAACAATTTAATTAATGGTGGAAACAGATGTGCGGAAAAACGCTTGCGTTTAAATTAGAACACACTACTTTAAATGAAATGAAATACATGTTATTGGAGATTGAGTGCACGTACAACAGGCTGAACTGAAATAAAGTTTATTTCATCCCAAATTTAATAATTGTCCTATGCACTGTTGTGCGCTTGTCATTGCATTGGTCCAATTAAATTCAAATTATACTTGCTATAAATTGGGCCTTATATTAATAATTTAAGATTAATTAATTTATAAATTTAAGAAAACAAATTACAATATTTTGACAGACAAAAACATTTACAAATTTTGACAACATTGTTTTGATCGTAATTTTGTTAATACCAACGTAAAAATATTGAATTAAATCTAAACTTAAGTAGTACATATACATACTATAAAATATTCAACAGGCTTATTAAAACTTTGCGATTGTCAAAAGTTTCATGTAAAATGGGAAACATTTTTCTTGTTAAAAAAGAGAGAATTATATAGGCAGTCTAAGCAAGAACAGCGAACAATTCGGTGATTAAATGTATAATTAAATATTTTGTAAATAAAATTCATATTTTGTAACCTAAATATACTGATTAATTTAAACATAAAAAAATTGTATTTATTAACAAGTGAACCGCTGTGAATAAATAAGAGTTTCTAGTGTTAAGGAATCCAATTGAACACGCTCAATAAATTATTCAATTTTAATCATGGTCCTTCGAGCCGGATCCTAAACACAAGAAACTGAAACGTGGTTAATTGTTTAATAATTAGTGATTATAAAGTATAAACTATATAAGTTACATAAGTAACTCAATAAAGACTAATTTTGTGATAATCCACCATTTTGTGATACCAATAGTATTTGGTGTTTAAAAATTATAGTGTGAACAGTGTACTATGTATTTTTGGTTTGCCAACATTCTCTAATTTCGATCAAGAAAGAAACGTGATTCAGAAATAACATTAATAATGCCACCTAAAGTTGATAAAGCGGTATATATAGTAATCGGAAACGCGCACTCATGATTTTAGAATATTTCGCCACGTGTGCTAAAGAAATGGATGACACAACCAGCCTCGATTATGTTCAGAGCAAATTAGATGGGCTTGAAGACAATTGGATCAATTTCAACGAAGCCGACGAAAAAGTTTTTGAACTTGGAGATCCAAGTGAATATAATATCGGTGAGAAACCATATTATTTAGCCAAGTCGGCCTTTAAAACATTTTTGCGCGAGCATGCCACACCAGTTACAGTTAATGTAGATAATCACGATGATTCTAAACTGAATGATATACCATGGGAGAGTTCGTGGCTCAGCAAAAATCATTTCTTTTTGAATTTTCACAAATTCAAAAGGGCAACAAGGAAGTTAAGCTGCCGAGAGCAAATATTCCAATATTACGTGGAGACTATAAGGAATGGGCAACGTTTAAGGATTTATTTAAAGGACAAATTCACCAAAATTTACGGCTGTCTAAGGCAACCAAGTTCCAGTATCTGGAGGGTTGTTTAGCTGACCGAGCTGCCAAAACCATTGAGCATATCCCGATTACGGATGGTAATTACGACCAAGCATGGGAAAAACTTTGCAACCGGTTTGAGAAGAAAGGGCATATCGCAAATTCATACTTCCAAATGCTTATGGACCAAGTTCCTGCAACCAAGGGGTCTGTTGATACGCTAAGACAGCTATGTGATACATCTGATGAGATTCTCCGGGGACTAACCGCTTTAGACAACTCGACACAAAAGCGTGATTCATTAGATATTTTCCTATTGTTGCAAAAAACGGACGTCGAAACGAGGAGAATGTGGGCAGAACATAGCATCGGTAAGGAGTTTCCAAGCGAGGAGGATTTCCTGGCATTTCTCACCAAACGTTGCGATGCATTAGAGATGTCACAAATGAAGTCAACTAGTGACAGGAATGAGACCTCAACTAGATTCCGAACGCATACTGTAACTACGGATGACCAATTAAAGTGCAGCAAGTGCGGTGATAACCATAAACTATTTAAATGTTCATTATTCCAAGCAATGGATATACAGCCTAAGTAGGCGGGAATTTGTAGCAGAGAAGTCACTATGCTTCAATTGTCTGAATCCGGGACATTCATCCAATAAGTGTTTTTCACCGCAAAGATGCCATAAATGTTCGCTAAAGCACCATACACTCCTGCACATCAATGCGTTCTCGCAAAAACAAACGAATGCTCCGCATCAACTAGCGTCGTGTTGTATAAATTGTAATAATCCAACTCCTTCATGTTCTACACAATTACCAACCAAGCATATTAACCAACCGCACTCAACCACAAATCCAACCAGTGTTTCACCGAATTATTCATCAATCGATACTGCCCTCGTGTCATCAACCAACATGAAAGTCAGTCAGTCAAACAATCCAGTCCAAACAAGCCAAGCCAACCAAGGTTCAAGTTCTCTGGTGACTCAGCCAATCAATCCGTCCAGAAACTTAGACAACAATCAACCATCATTATTGCCCACAGCAATAATTTTAGTTCAAAACAAGCTTGGAGTTTCATACCCATGTCGAGCCTTGCTGGACTCCGGTTCTCAAGTTAGTTTAATAACAGAGACCTTAGCTCAGAAACTCCAAATACCGAGGAAGCATGCCAGAATACCTATTACTGGTATCGCACAAGCTGGAGCTGGATATACTCGAGGCAGTATACAGCTACAAATTTCATCTAGACTTCCAAATCATAAACCACTAGAATATCAAGCATTAGTTTTAAATACTTTAACCGGACATACACCAGAATACGTAGCTAACGAAGATGTTTATCAACATATCAGAAATCTTCCATTAGCTGATCCTGAATTTAGTAAATCGTCACAAATCGACATAATATTGGGTGCAGGTGAGTTTTTTGAAGTACTCTTGCCAGAAACAGTTAAGCGAGATGACAAAGTGATCGCCCAAAATACAATATTCGGATGGATCGTTTGTGGAAAACTAAAAGTCAATCCAGCATATAATCAATTCAACACATCAAATCTTGCGACCACTGATATCGATGCTGTGCTACGACAATTTTGGGAAGTAGAGGAATTGCATCCGGCACAGATACTCACAGATGACGAGAAACTTATGGAAAATCAATTCATCACCACACATTCCCGTACCACTAATGGAAGATATGTAGTAAGTCTACCGTTTAAACCAGACTCCGAACCACTTGGAAATTCATTGTCTTCTGCAATATCTCGATTGAACGCAATGGAGCGAAAGTTTGAAAACAACCCTGTGCTCAAACACGAATATGGTCAATTTATGGACGAATACCTTCTACTAAAGCACATGAAGATAATACGAGGCTCAGAAATTCCAAAGAATCACAACAATTTGTATCATCTTCCACATCATGCTGTAGTGAAGAAATCACACGGGAAAATCAAGCTAAGGGTTGTATTTGACGGTTCAGCCAAGACAACTTCAGGAGTGGCATTAAATGACAATCTTTTGGTAGGAGCGACTTTGCAAAATACGCTATTTTCGAACGTGGTCAAATTCATGATGTATACAATTGCTTTTGCGTCGGATATAGAGAAGATGTACCGACAAATTCTTGTGACGCCCGAAGATCAAGATTACCAAAGGATAGTATGGCGAAGATCAGTGAATGAACAAATCAACCATTACAAATTACAAACCGTAACGTATGGTTTAGCATCATCACCGTATCAAGCCATCCAACACTCATAGTGAACAATACCCTCTAGCTGCGGCAATAGTGGATAGTGATTTCTACGTAGACGATGTAATGTCAGGAGCTGATGAATTATCGTATGCGATTGAATGTCGAGATCAGTTAATCAATCTACTGCAACAGGGTGGCTTCAATCTCTAAAAGTGGAAGTCCAATTCAAGCGAGTTCTTACAAGGAATACCCCTCAATGATCAAGAAATAAGTCCGTTAACCCTTGATGAACAAAGAAGTTTAAAGGTGTTGGGTCTACAATGGGACCCTGTTGAGGATTACTTATGTTACAAGATAGATTTACCGGAAAATGTCACAGCAACTAAGCGAGAACTACTATCAGAGTCATCAAAATTATTCGATCCTCTTGGATTATTGGCACCTTGCCTAATCATCGTCAAAGTTTTATTCCAAAGTCTATGGCTGTTTAAACTTAATTGGATCAATTGCCAACACACATCACATCTCAGTGGACGAATTTTAGAAGCGTCCTTAATCATCTCACCACCATCAGAATACCACGGCTAGTTAAACTTCATAATCAGAAAATAGAACTTCATGGGTTTAGTGACGCCTCCGAGAAAGAGTACGCCGCCGCTGTGTATTTCAGGTCGAAAGGAAATACTGGAGCTTACGAGACACGCTTAATTGCAGCGAAAACTAAAGTTGCTCCCATCAAGCAATTTTCTGTTCCGCGGTTAGAACTGTGTGGAGCATTACTCGTGGCTAAATTATTGAAAGCTGTTATAGAAGCAATGTGTATAGCAGAAGCTGATATTTTTGCATGGACCGATTCAACTGTCGTTTTACAGTGGCTAACAAAATCTCCAAGAAAATGGAAAACATTTGTAAGCAACTGAACCTCGGGAATACATACAATTCTGTCACAATGCCATTGGAAACATATTAACGAGGTGTTCATCCGTCTAAATTGAAAGATCTCGATATATGGTGGAATGGTCCAGACTTCCTAAAATCGAGTGAAGATTTATGGAAGATACCAGGAAATGCATTTCAGGACGATGAAGCTGCAACTGAAGTAAAACCTGAGCAATTACAACTATTTACAGCACAAGTCAGCAAACAAGAAGATCATATTGCTGCCATCATCCTCAAATATTCCTCTTGGCAAAAATTATTAAGAGTGTTTGTTTATGTTTACAGGTTCATTAAAGGGGCTAAAACAAAAGTCAAAAACAGAATTCGAGGACAGAGTTTGTCTATCACTGTTACCGAGCTGCAGGCTGCTAATATTGAGTTGTGCCGACACGCACAAAACCATTCATTTCATGATGAGATAAAACGATTAATGGCTGGTCAAGAAGTCTCGTCCAACAGTAAGCTAGCATCGATGCATCCATATCTAAACGACAAAAATATTTTACGAGTGGGCGGAAGATTGCAGAATGCCAATATTACACACAATCAAAAGCACCCCATCATATTGCCCGGCAATCATCATATCACCGCATTAATTATTTCTGACGTGCACCGATACACATTACATGGCGGGATTTCCATTATGCTTTTTCACCTCCCTCAACAGTATTGGATATTGGGTTGCCGAAATCACGTTAAGCAGTTCATTCACAAGTGTGTTGTCTGCTTCAAGTCAAAGATAAAGGCATCCAAACAATTAATGGGCAACTTACCATCTGCACGGGTTTTGAATCCAAAACGAGCATTAGAAAATGTCGGAGTTGATTACGCGGGGCCAATAATGCTTAAGACGTCAACGATAAGAAACGCAAAAGTTCAAAAGGCGTACATCTCATTATTTGTGTGCATGGCAAATAAAGCTGTGCACTTGGAGCTAGTCACCGATATGACGACAGAAGCCTTTATTGCAGAGCTCCGCCGATTTACTGCAAGAAGAGGCTACCCAAGCACTATATATAGTGACAATGGCAGCAATTTTGTTGGAGCTGATAGAGAACTCCAACGACTAGTAAAGTTATTCCAATCAGAAGAACACAACCAGAAAGTAACTAATCATTTGCTACCAAACTACACTCAGTGGAAGTTCACGTGCCCAGCTGCAAGTCACATGGGCGGTTTATACGAAGCAGGAATTAAATCTACTAAACAACATCTACGAAAATGTATCGGATCATCCATACTTACCTATGAGCAGTACTATACATTGTTGTGTCAGGTGGAAGCAGTTTTGAACTCCAGACCACTATGCAGCGAATCAGATGATATCAATGACCTAAATTATTTAACACCAGGCCATTTTTTAATTGGGGAACCACTGCTATCTATACCCGAACCAAACTTAGAATCTGTCAACACTAATCGAATAAGCAAATGGCAAATGATTCAACAAACTACACAAAGATTTTGGAGAACCTTTTCAACCGACTATCTTAACAATCTACAGCAACGTTGTAAATGGCAGACAGTCGAAGTGAATTTGAAACCTGGAGATTTAGTTGTGGTCATCGAAAATAATTTAGCACCAACCAAATGGCATGTAGCCAGAGTCAGTGAAGTTCATCCAGGCAATGATGGTTTAGTGCGAGTAGCCACTATCAAATCAATTCACGGTATCTTCAGACGTCCAATTCATAAGTTGGCCAAACTTCCAATTGATTGAAAGATATTCTTTCAAGGTGCGGAGTATGTTGGAGATTGAGTGCACGTACAACAGGCTGAACTGAAATAAAGTTTATTTCATCCCAAATTTAATAATTGTCCTATGCACTGTTGTGCGCTTGTCATTGCATTGGTCCAATTAAATTCAAATTATACTTGCTATAAATTGGGCCTTATATTAATAATTTAAGATTAATTAATTTATAAATTTAAGAAAACAAATTACAATATTTTGACAGACAAAAACATTTACAAATTTTGACAACATTGTTTTGATCGTAATTTTGTTAATACCAACGTAAAAATATTGAATTAAATCTAAACTTAAGTAGTACATATAAGCCTTGTCTTGACGGCAAAATTAATTATAGTTCTAAAAATTAATTTTATGATCATAATTTGAAGTTGTCGTCTTGACGGTAAAGGTAAACTACTACCCTCCCTCCTTTCGTCAAATGCGCGAACTAGATAGTCTGTTATTGTTATTAGACGTCAAATTTTGAATTAGGCGTGTCATCTGCTATTAGCACTCAAGCGAATTTGTAAATCTTTTTAATTTGTATTTGAAAAAATTAATAAACCAAAAATCAAGAAAATATGAAACCAAAGAGTTTTATTTATTTGTAATCAGTGAATGTTTGAGCCTGCAAAATAAAATAAACGCGCACATACACAATAGAAAACAGAAAACATTCATTTTTTTAAATTTTTTGACAAACTGATCGCCGCGATCCATCCGAATTTTCTGAGAAGTAGAAGTATGTTCCAATTAATTATGGGTATTTAGGATAATTAATTATAGTACTAAAATGTACTAAAAACTGTTAAATTATGTTCGTATTTTACAATAGCTGTGTAATATTACACTGCTAAATCAAATTATGCTCTAATTAATTATTTCGTCAAGACAAGGCTATACATACTATAAAACAGGGTTGTGGAGTCGGAGTCGGGAGTCGGAGTCGGGAGTTTGTGCAGTTTTAATCGATTTTTGCAGGAGTCGGAGTCGGAGTCGGACCGGACAAAATTGAGCCGACTCCGACTCCAAAAAAAAAAATAAACACTAATTCGTTTTATAACTTCATGCATGGATGTGTGTATGAAATATTTTGTTGTATATGAATGTATATAAAAACTATAACAGAAATGAGAAAACGTTACAATAAAATAGAAAGAAATAGAAAACTATTGCGCAGGGGATTAACATTTTTGTATATTATAACAGATGATGTTCTACTGAAATATGTATTATCGTTAATAATTTGCAATCCTCTGACATGCGAAATGAGAAAGAACACTTCAGATGTAATTATATTTCCGTTGAATTTGAATGGTGATGAAATTTTTAATCTAACCTGAGCAAGAAACAACAAATTTTCGCTATTAATTGCAGCTATTCTAACAAATTTTCGTTACTTCTGTAGGAGTCGGAGTCGGAGTCGACTTGTAAATATTTACCGCAGTTGGAGTCGGAGTCGGAGTCGGGTATTTTTCCCCCGACTCCACAACCCTGCTATAAAATATTCAACAGGCTTATTAAAAATACTGGTTTGAGTATTGAATAAGCTTTTGTAAATGTACAATAAAAGAATTTATTTCTCCATTTTCCATGTCGGCAGTTGAACAATTTAAACAACCAATCATTTACTGCCAGCAAAATATAATTGGAAATGGGGAAACTTTGCGATTGTCAAAAGTTTCATGTAAAATGGGAAACATTTTTCTTGTTAAAAAAGAGAGAATTATATAGGCAGTCTAAGCAAGAACAGCGAACAATTCGGTGATTAAATGTATAATTAAATATTTTGTAAATAAAATTCATATTTTGTAACCTAAATATACTGATTAATTTAAACATAAAAAAATTGTATTTATTAACAAGTGAACCGCTGTGAATAAATAAGAGTTTCTAGTGTTAAGGAATCCAATTGAACACGCTCAATAAATTATTCAATTATGCACAGTAGGCGTTTTTCCGCAAGTTGTCTCTATTTCTAATTTAGCTGCGAATTGGTAGGCTGCACTATCAAATCTAGTACAATTTTTCTTCATTTTCATTTTTTCAGGGCAATATTTTGTGTTTGTTGACTGAAAACAAACGTTTGCTGAAAATTGCCATAATGGAAGATACAAATTAATTCGTTTCTGACAAAATGCTGTAAAATTTATTAAGAAAAATTGTATATTAAAATTAAATACGTGTAAAAATAAATGCACAAAATATGCAGTTTTAAGCGGCACATATGTTTTGGGTACAGAAATGCGCGCGTTTCTGCAGTCAAAAATTCCGCACATCTGTTTCCAGCATAAAAGCGAAATGTAATATCTGTGGCAATATGGCATAAGGGAATAACTCGAGTTATACCCTTTTACGTATTATTTCAAATTTGAAATCTCCATATTCGAATTCATATCATATCAGTTTTTTTATAATAATCCAGCAACTACAAAACACCGTAATAATCATTTAAATAAGCGAGAATTCAAAAAACTCATACGATTTTGAGCGACTCTTAATTTTAAAATCGTTTTCCTGAAAAATGCGAATTTTAGAATTATTCCCTTATGCCATATTGCCACAGATATAGTTTGTAGCGTAGCAGTCCTAAATCGATTTTCGTAGACGAAAGACGTGTTTTGACAGCTACTTATTATGTAGTTTTTTTCTCTTTGAATAAAATTTGTTTTTATTTCATTAAAATTAAAGTTATTAAAATAATAATACAAGCTGAATAATCGTGTTTCTAGTTATTTTTATTACTTAGTAGACTTTGTTGTAATAAGTTTGATAATTGATAAAACAATTTCTGTGAATACCGAGTGATAAACAGTTTTTCCGCACAGTGAATATTAACAGTGAAACAGTTTTTTGATATTTTCAAATAGCGGCACACCCGAAAGTAGACAATTTTATTGCGCTATATTTAGTGCATTTAAAGACAATAAATTTGTATTTTTTTTTGCTTTTGTGCTATTCTAAAAATAGTTTCGGGTTGTGAATTGGCATAGGAGGCATCTGCCTTAGGGCAGAATGCTCTCTGGAAATCGATTTGCCGCCCTGGAAGGGGTAGGTGATTATGGTGAAATTTATTCAAATCCAAAAAGAAAAAAAACCGAGCGACTAACAGTGCAAAGATTGGGATTCAGTGCGGCGTATGCGTCAAGCTCAGCTGATTCTGTTCAGGAAAAATATCTGGTTATAAAACATACAGAGGAACAATCTAGTCTTAATGGGATTTCCCCTTTTGGAATTCAAAAAACCCCCGATATGACTGTTTCAAACGGCATTAAACAAGTAATACGCACCAAAAGCGGGGAGCTGCTGTTATTAACCAAAACACGACTTGCCGCAGTAACACTATTAAAATTAAAACAGCTCGGAGGGCTAGCACCGGTGGTGGTTACAGAACACCCTTATCTAAATAATTCAAAGGGAGTGGTTTTCTGTCGGGATTTAATTTTTTTATCGGAAGAAGAAATTAAAGAATGGTTTTCTCCCCAGAAGTTATCGAAGTAAGAAAAATTAAAAAGAGGATTGAGGGCGAGTTGCAAGATACTGCAGCAATGGTTCTTACCTTCAGCACACCAACCATTCCGGAGACTATTTATGCTGGATTTATTAAACTAGATGTTCGTCTGTACATTCCAAACCCCATGAAATGCGGCACATGTTATAAATTCGGACATACGAAAAAGTGATGCAAAAACACAGTAGTTTGCTTCGGATGCTCTGAGGATTTGGAAGTCCCACACGCAGAACCTTGCACTGTGCCAAAGTGCGTAAACTGCAAGGGCCCCCATACCAGCATTAGCCAAGAGTGTCCGGCTTATAAGAGAGAAGCAGAAATTATGAAAGTTGGAACAACAGACCGTATCACTTACTTCGGAGCAAGAACCAAATATTATAGGACACACGCTAATACAACACTGGCATCAGGATCCTACGCCAGTATCTTAAAAGGAAATAGTACTGCACAGAATCAGTCACAATCGAAACCAACAAGTGACAAGCAAAACAAACAGCAACCTCAACCAAATTTTATTCAACCAAATCAGCAGCACCCACAAATACAACAACCGATACAACCCCAACAGCAATCACAGCAAAACCAACAGCAGCAATCAACATCTCAACAATCATCACAAACATTTCAACCACAGCTACCTCAGACTCAGACACAAAAACAAAAGCCTACACAAATACCAAACGTAAATGAATTACGTCTTTCTCAACAAGAACAACAAATAACAAGCAATAAACCAGAACCACTATCTCAACTAAAACATTCACAACAAGAAAACAAAACATTACCACAACAACAAAAGCAACAAATGGAAACATCAAAACAATTGCAACCGCAACAACAGAGACAGTCAAATAATCAACAAAATCAACATCACAAATCACAGCCATTAAGGAATTCTGAAGGATTCAACTTCCAACCAACACAAAATCATTTGTACGAAAACCAAGTAAGTCACAGTAACAAGGATTATTCAATTATTCATATCTCAGCTCAGCTGAACTAGAGTTACTACGGTATGTCGAATATGAATAATGCTTGTAACGGCTTGCTCCATTGGAACTGCAATGATTTCTTTTGCAGGGACAATGAGCTAAATTTGATTGTAACCAAATATAACCCATGGATTTTAGCACTAAATGTAATGAAACCAAATTTAAACCGACACATAAACCCAAGCTGAAAGATTCTAACATAGTAACAAATTCTCCACTGGACCCTTCTGGTACAGGAGGAGCGGCTTTACTAATTAGAGATTGTCTGTCATTTATTCCTCTCCAGATCATCACAAATTTACAAATTGCCGCTTGTAAAATAGATTTCGCCGGTTCTTCAATAACCATCTGCTCAATTTACATCTCACCGTCCATCACCATCAATCTTCAGTCCCTTATGCTGTTAGTTTCTGCACTTCCAAGGCCCATTATCCTGGTAGGAGATTTCAATGCTCATAGTCCTCTGTGGGGATCTCCCTCGGAAAATAGTAGAGGTAAAATTGTTCATGAGTTCATTAGTCGTACGTCTCTAGTATGCATCAACGATGGATCTCCAACTTATGAGATCGCATATAAGTAGAAATTCAGCGTTGTAGACGACTTGTACAGTAATGACCATTTTCCAGTTATATTGACTAGTAATACTTTCTCACCAAAAATTTCGAGAAGGCAAAGATGGAAGATGAATGAAGCAGGCTGGTATTTATATTCGAATCTGGCTACTATTACAAATATTTCGACGACATTGTTGAGCAATATAGGAAACAAAGGCTTAAAATTTTCCAAAGAAACCCTTGAATAGCAAAGCCCCGGCGAAAATCTCATTACAAACAAAATGTTGAACAATTTAACTTCTACCAATAAAATTCATCTTTTGAAAATTTTTAACTCCATATGGTCCAGACGAACTTTTCCTTATCAGTGGAAAAGAGCTGTTATAATTCCGATCCCCAAAAAGCCAAATGCAAGAACACCTACAGAATTTCGCCCAATCTCGCTTATTAACAATGACGCTAAGGTGATGGAACGTATAGTAAACGAAAGACTAATTTGGTATCAAGAAAAAAATCAACTTTTGACATCCGAACAATTTGAATTTAGAGCGAACAGAAGCTGCATGGGTGCAACACAAATATTGAAAGAGGCTGTAGTTGAGGTATTCGAAGACTCCTCTCACATCTGACCTGTATTTTTTTCGATCTCAAGAAAGCTTATAAGAGGGTTTGGAGGTTAAGAATAGTGCAGCAACTGGAAAAATGGAAGGTAGACGGAAATATCTTACATTTTATCTGGAATTATTTAAATGATCGTACTTTCCAAGTAATGATAGGAAACGTCAGGCCCAGGTATTCCCACAGGAAAACGGTGTGACAACCGGTTCTAGTTTAGCCGTAACACTTTTTCTCACCGCAATTGACTCTATTAGACATGTGTTTTTTCGGTCCAAAGTATTATATCCCGATGATTTAACTATATTTTACGGTAATCAAAATCAGTCGCTTCAAAAACAAGAGATATCCCGAATTATAGGTAAATTGGGACTTTGGTGTAAAGAGACTGGGTCTTCATTTTCGCCCAACAAGACCAGATCAATGCATTTCTATGGAAAGCGAAGGGGTACACTCGCGGTCTACACACTGAACGGAAATCAGTTAGAAAATGTCCAAACACATAAATTTTTGGGAATGACGATGTATAATCGGTTGATTTGGAAAGCTCATATTAACAATATGAAGAATGTGTAGCGTAATTAAGTCAAGTGACCGATCACTTGATCCAATCTGTTAACAGAAAATGTATCCATTCAGGGAATCCGGAGCGGTCATTTTAGCCAGCTAAAAGCTCAGGGTTGAGTGTGGGGTTTTCCGGAGTATGAATGGATCTTGCTAGACCGCAGGAAAAATTATTACTAAGACCAACATAAGGATCAACTCACTTTCTCGTGCCTATCGACCTCGACCTACCAATCCCATCCTTTATATAAAAATTCCTAGCCCCTCATCATTTCTTTCATCTCCTCGGTAGCAAACTCAAACTAAACAAAAAAAAGAAACACATGAAATAAAAACGCCAAGAGAACACCGGAGAAATGAACAACGAGAGGAAGCTGAAACCAAAAAATTATTAAACCAAAAAATATAATATAGAAAAATATAATCATGCAAATTGTAATCGTTATACCGAGAGTCAAAAAGCCCATAAATTTTAAATGAAATTGATATCTGCAAAATAGCGATTTACAATACATAGTTGAGAACACTATAGAGAGAGAATCCCTCATTTATTTGTGCGTAGAGAAATTGTGGCTTATAATTTAAGTATATTGAATTAAAATAATTAATCTCAACATCTTATAAACATTATCACGCACAATACCTATAGCCGTGGAAACGACACAGCCCACCCCGATTTTTTTTTTTTAAGAAAAGCACAGCTCCCGCTGTTTGTCAGTCTGTAAGGTTTTTTGTGGGATGACCCAACACATTTAACAACATCCTGAAAGACATAGACATCACCATTATATTTAAATTGTATTTGCCCTGGGACGGGCTGTACCCCCTAGTTAAACATAGTATTCAAATAACAGTATTGCTTCTGAAAATGAATACATTTTATAACTATTCTTCTATCAAATATTCGATCTGTAAATTCGTCACTGGACGTGTTGAATTAGTCCGTGCTGTACGTATTAAATTCGACCATGCTGGACATATGAAATCTATCGTCTAGCTATCTATATGGCTGTATTGCTACATATTACTATTTAGTTTACAAGTATTGGGTGTGTGAATTAATTCTTAGACTCGACATTTAGATGTCGCTACGTGAGATTGCGTATAGTTTGACAAGCAATTCTAATTGCATTTTGTAGCTGTCACATTGTCAATCTAATTCAGAGCGGAAAGTGTTATTTTTCATATTACGTCATTTTTTTGTATTCGATTTAAAATGGATCGTGATAAGTTGTTTTTTCGAGGGGTTCTTCTTTTCTTTTTTGATTTCAAGAAAACTGCCGCTGAAGCTCACCGATTGCTTTCTGATACTTAGTGGAGATTTTGACTTGACAAAGAACGGCCAGGTCAGCCAAAAAGTTTGAAGATGCCGAATTACAAACATTATTGAATGAAAATGCATTTCAAACGCAAAAAGAACTTGCAATGCAGTTAAACATTGACCGATCAACCATTCTCATCGTTTGCACGCAATGGGAAAGATTCGAAAGCTAGGAAGATGGGTCCCACATCAACTGTCCGAAAATCAATTGAGAGCACGAATTGAAGCATGCAAGAAAAATATTGCTGAGTACAAAAAACATAGTTTTTTGCATCGAATTGTTACTGGAGATGAAAAGTGGGTCTATTACGACAACCCCAAACGTAAAGCAGCTTACGTCGATCCAGGCCAAGCAGGACCATCGCAGCCAAAACGAGATATTCATTGCGATAAGGTTATGCTGTGTATTTGGTGGGACCAGAAAGGTGTGGTGTATTATGAGCTGTTAAATTAAAATGAAACGGTTACAGGTGATCGCTACCGACGCCAACTGGACAATTTGGCACGTGCGGGTTAGGAGAAGTGCGAAATTGGATCGATGGCTGGATAGCTGGGAAAGTTGAAGGATTCTTCAAACGAGGAATCCACAAACTTCCCAGGAGATGGCAGGAAGTCATAGCTAACGATGGCGAATATATTGGATAAAATATACTGTATCGTTATCTTTTAATAAACATTACTTTTTTATAAAAAAAGTCTAAAAATTAATTCACACACCCAATATTATCAAGGTTTTGAGCCAGCAATTTATTTATTTCATTCAAGAATGACTTATTACTCTCTTGAGACATTTTTTTTTTTCTTTCAGAAAGAATTGCTCTTGAAATTCTTCTTCTTTTTTCGAATATAGATTAAATTCTTATTCGATCAACTTTTTCTGTTCTTCCCGAACCCTTCTTGTAACTTTTTGTCCTCGTTTAAAATTTCAATGGTGATGTCATGTAAAGTATTTTTTTTCGGCGTTTGTTTGAAGAAGTTGAACTTGATATATCTCTTGATTAACTTTTTTCTTCGAACGTATCTTCAAACAGACGGTTAATATTAACATTTGTTATTTCTAAAAATACGCAATAAATCAAATTGTAGGAATTTTGATTTCAACAAAATTCGGATTACTAAGGGCCGATTGTATGAACACCGCTAAATGAAAAAAAAATCCGAGAGTAATGATTAATCACTACTCAAGGATTTTACTTTTCGTCGATTATTTTATTTATTTATTTATCCATAAGCCAATGCTGTTTAAACAATGTTTTTGTACAACATGAATATATACAATTATCAAAGTAAAGAATAACACACAAAATTTACAATTAACATTTAGAATATAACAAGAAATAATACTCAAACATAAACATATATACATACTATTTATATCCCAATCAATTAAAAATTTTGATTTTCTTTTACCAATTTTAACATTAATCCTTTGAAAATATTCAAAGAATCAATATTTTTTAGTACCAGTGGTAGGCTGTTCCAGATGACAATCATGTTCACCAAACAGGAGTTTTTGTAAACCTTTGTCCTATTGATAGGCAAGTTGTCATTTCTTGTTCGCAACGATGTAGAAAAATCTAATTTCTCATGTAAATAGTATACCCGATTTAATAATACGGAAAATAAAAACCGCAGTTCTGTAACAATAAAATTCAAACAAGTCACATTCAATAATAGAAACCTTAAATTCAGAGACATGGTCAAACTTCCTAAGGTCATAAACATACCGGATGCAGTTATTAAACGTAACCTCAAGTAAACGCCTTGAAGTACTATCACAGTTATTAAATATTACATCACAATAGGTGAAAATTGGTATAATCAGACTTTTAACAAGATATATGCGTAAATTCACTGGACAAAACTTTTTTATTAACCTTAGCGAGTATAAACTATAATTAACACGCTGGCATAGGGATTTTATATGATCAATCCAAGTGAGTTTTGGGTTTAATATTAGTCCTAAGTTATTAACTGACGGCACAAATGAGATAATATCATTGTCTAAATAAATCAGAGGTGCTATATTATGAGAATTATTTCTAGAAAGCAATAATGCCTTACTTTTAATGGGATTAATAGCAAGTGAATTATTCTTGGCCCATAATGAAACATTTTTAAGATCAGCATTAAGTCGCATGACAATCGCATCCAACTCTGAAAAGTCGCCACCAATATACAATTGCAAATCATCAGCATAAAGATGATATCGAAAATTCCGAATATGCCAAAGCAGATCATTAATATAAATGGAGAAAAGTAAAGGCCCCAATATAGAACCCTGAGGCACCTTAGTAAATACTCCTCGAATACTAGATTGAGCTTCTCCATGCTTTACGAAATGTTTGCGGTTGCTCAAATAAGAATGAAGCAACATAATAGCAGAATTCGAAAATTTATAATACAAATGTAACTTCTGACGCAAGTGGATATGGTTAACACAATCAAAAGCTTTAGAAAAGTCTAAAAGGACTAAAATACCGAATGAATTTCCCTTGTCCAGAATAGGTGATAGATCATCAACTAAATGCACCAGTGCAGTGGTAGTGCTATGACCAGGCTTGTATCCTGATTGGAATTTGCTTAAAAAATCAAACCGGATAAGGTGCTCGGTAATTTGGAGTTGAATAATTTTCTCTAGTACCTTTGATAGGGCCGGCAAAATATTTATCGGACGAATATCACCAATACCAGAAACCATATCCTTTTTAGGTAAATGAATGATAGAAGCAACCTTCCACAAATCAGGAAACACCGATTTTGTTAAACATTGGTTAATAATAAATGTGATATGAGGCCAAGAAATAATTCAATAAACAATTTCAGTACTTTAAAGTTTATATTATCATATGCCATCAAATCCGATTTAACAGCACGAATCGCATTCAGCACCATAAGCTCATCGACACAATCAAATACAAACGCGTAGCTTACCGAACTAATAAAATTCGAATTAGGTAAAGGTAAAACACCAAAAGAATCACTAAACTTACAAATTCCATTCAAAATTTCCTCGGCAGAAAACATAATGACTGCCTCATTTGATGTACCTAAAACTCCAAGTTTTTTTAAATTGGCCCATGTTCTTCTAGAATTAGATATATTCCCAAAATAGAATGAATGCTTAGCTTCATTAATGCATTTATTGCTTTTAATTCTATAGTACTTAAAGGAAACCAAATCATACTCCAGTCCATATTTTTTATAAACCAAATCCCTACGCTCCATTAAATCCAAAATATAAGCATTTAACCACGGAGCAATAGGACACCTATTTACAACTCTCTTACGAGGCACACAAATATTATCTAAATGTAAAATGTTTAAGTTGAATTCCTCAACTATATCATTCACATCCGGATAAAACCAAAAATTCAACCAGTCCAACGAAAAGAAACAACTTACAAAACTCTCACGATCAATCGCTTTAAAATCAGGAACAACAGTATAGGAAATTTTATCCCTGACACGACATAATTTATAGCACGCAAAAACCAAGTCGTGATCAGAAATAGCAGGAACAGCACATTGCCCAAAAGAAACAATATTATGCCTATCAGGCTCATACAAAATTATCAAATCCAACAGGCTGTTATCCAATCTAGTCGGTTTGAAAGGTAAATAATATAAATTGTACAAACTCAAGTAATCACTAGTTTATTGTTAGCCAACATGTTAAAATTAAATTCACCGCAGCAAATAACTCTTTCATACTGCACCACATATTGAGAAAAAATTATTTGTAAATTATTAATATCCTCCGTACAAGCCTGAGGCGGGTTATAAACAATCAAAATAAGAATTTTTCCAAACCGTCCTATAATATAAGTTCAGCAGCCAAAATCTCAACTTTTCCAAATGTGCCAGAAAATAGTTTAAATACTTTTAAAGTATCCCTGAAATAAATACCAACCCTACCCCATCGTCGATTGTATGAACGTTGCTAAATAAAAATTTAGCCTCTCCTTTATTGCAGTTTTATAGCAATATTTTGTATGTCTGGCAATACTTTTTCCATGACGTTTACTTTGTTGACGTTTATTAAAATTTTGTTTTGGTTATTTAGAGGAGAATAACATTTCAATTTCCGAATTTGACATTTTCATCCTTGTTGAGTCCATTTTTAATAATTACGTCCTTTTATAAAAAATGTCTCATTTGTATGATACACACATTTGAAATGTAAAAAAAACAAAAACAAATTTTTTTAGTCTCTGATTCAGTCACCAAAAAGAAAGGATAAAACTGATGGTAAAACAAAAATTATCGATTAATTTTCTGATTTAGCATTGTTCATAATAATGGTGCTATTCCATGGAAATATTTTACTGAATAGTAAAATACGCCAAAAAGAGAAAAAAAATCAAACACCATATAATAGACAAAGACAAGGTGTTTTTTTTAAATTTATTTTTTATAGCAAAAATTGTAAGAGGAATTTTGACAGCAATTGTAACTTAATCTACAAAAAATCAAAATTACATCATATTTCTTATTGTATAAGTGAATTTGCTAATGTATACTTGTATGTACATTCGTGAATTGCGTCACCTTTGCTGTCGAGACCAGTGATGGGGGGAAATTCGTCGAAAAGACTAAGCGAGATAGAGGGAAGGTTTCCACCAAGGAAAAAAGTTAAAACATGTCATGAATTGTAAATTAAATTCATAAATTGAATTTATAAAATTTAAACGACCGATTTCAATTTTAAACACATTTCAATTTCTAATCGATAAAATTTATTAGTTTTAATGTTACAATTTAGAAATATGTATAATGTATGGTTTGCTAAAAGTACACAAAATTGGTATTCCCTTGAGACCAATTGTAAGCTATTTAGGTTCGCCTTCATACAATTTATCCAAATTTTTGTCTAACATTTTGAATCATTACGTGGGAAATAACTTTTCGGCTGTAAAGAACGCGGAAGATTTTAGAAATAAAATTAAAAATGTGTCTCTACCAACAGGTTATATACATATTAGTGTCGTTAGATGTGGTCTCGTTGTTTACAAACATTGACTCATCTTTGGTAATAATTTTGGTTAAAAAATGGTGGAATAGCATAAAAGCATATAGTAACACAAGTTTGGAGTCGGAACAATTTGTAGAAGGGTTGAAATTTGTGTTAGATCATACTGAATTTAGTTTCGGGGGAAAATGTTTTAGGCAAGTGTTTGGTTCACCGATGGGTTCGCCAGTTAGTACAACAGTGGCTAACCTAGTAATGGAACACGTTGAAACCGAAGTGTTAAAAACATCTTCCGTCAAACCTATCTTCTTTTACCGGTACGTGGATGATATTATTGCGGCTATTCCAAGTTCGGAAATTGATAATTTTTTGGATTCATTTAATAGTTTTACCCCGCGAATTAAATTTACATGTGAAATTGAAAATCAAGGTCGTTTAGCCTTTCTGGATACTATGGTAATACGTAATGAGGATGGAAGTTTAACTACAGATTTATATCATAAAAAAATCTGGTCGGGCCGGTATCTAAATTATAACTCGTGGCTTCCATCATCTTACAAAACTAATACAGTGTTTCTGTTGGCTGAAAAAATTTTGAGATTATCGGATGAGGGTTTTCATGCCGAAAATTTCAAAATTTTAAGTAATGTTCTAACTCAAAATGGCTATCCAAGAGGGGTAGTGACTAGAGGAATTAGAAAGGCTATCGACAAACATAGTAATTCGGGAAATATTTTGGAGAATACGCGCGTAAATCCAAATTTAATCGTTGAAAATAATCGCAAACTTTACATTTCGATCCCATATGTTAAAATTCTTTTCGAAAAAATAAAATTTCTTTTACAAAATTATGATATACAACTTGTTGGTAGAGCATTTCACAGTTTGGACATGGCTTTATTCACTAAATTAAAAGACAAAATTCCCATAGAGTTACAATCAAATCTAATATATACAAATTAAAATGTTCGTGTGGAAAAGAGTATATCGGTCAAACTAAACAAAATTTTAAAAAACGAATTCGTCAACATATTTATGATTCTACGTATGAGTTTAAACCGTCGCACAGTGCGTTATCGAATCATCTACGTGGAAGTAACCACTCGTTATCTATAGATGACGCTAAGATACTTGATAGGGAGCAAAATCTCAATAGAAGGTTAATTTTGGAAAGCATTTACATCAAAAAAGAACAAAATTTATCTCAAAATTTATTAAATATCCAGGAAGTTTCAAAATATTTGTTAAATTATTACGACAACATTTTGTAGATTTTCTTAAAAAAAATTTTGTCACTCAAATTGTATAACTTTAAATTTTTTCGGTTAAACTGAGTAATTCGTAAATTTTAATTTGAACTCTAGTTACATTAGGAAAACATTCGTTATTAAAAAAATAAAATTTTCTTTCAAATTGTGTAGTAAAAATTATGCCCCTGAGAATGACGGAATGTACCGTCGAAACGTCGGGTTTTTATTAAATAATTAATAAAAATAATAAAACATTAAGTTAAAAACCAAAGAAAATTATTTTATTATAAATATGTATAACGAATTTAATTCATTTCCTCTTCAAGTTCATCGGATAAACTTCCCGATAGTGACCTTGGTTGCGACAACAATGATTCTAAATCGTCCGAATCGTACTCATGTTCCAATGATAAAATTGAATTACTTAACGTAACCGTAGTGTCCAAACTAAGCGTGTTTCGGTTAAAATTTTCATCATTCGTTGATATTTCATCGTCGGCCATCGAATCACATGTCGTAATAGTCGTATCTTGAGACACGTTATTATTCTCTAAATTCGATTTATCCAGTTTTGATTTTGTATCTCGATGTCCTTAAGAGATTTGGTATCTCGATGTCCTTAAGTTGATTATCCTTAATGTGCAACGAACACGGAGATCGCTCATATTACGGGCCTGATGACACTGGATACACAACAGTAGAATTTTAGGAAGATCTGATTTTCTCGTGAGCCAAGCACGATTTTCACTAGAATAAAAAGTCTGCATTTTTTTTTTTGGAAAGGATTTCTCATAATTCCGGTGGAATCTTCTTAAAGTGGCACAATCGAATTAAAGTACATAATTCTTTATGTATGCCCAATTTTAGTGCTACTTGATGACGTGAACCACCAACTGTCAACCATTCACAATTGAATCCAATTACATTGTACTCTTTACAATTGCTAGAAGTACAGAAAAATACGATAAATTTACAGAATTCTTATCAAACACACAGTTTTATTCACTCACATTTTTAATTTATCTCGATTTGTTGTTTAGATTCCATTTGTTGACGATTAATAATTGTCCCACGTACAAATAAATATGTCGGAATGAAAATTTGATGAAACAAACGTAAACGTCATGTGTTTTTTATTTGTATTGTCTTATAGCAAAAATTATAAGGGGAAATTTGACAATAAACAAAAACATAACCAATAATTGCTAAAAAAATGAAGTACATATTTAGTAATTAAGTATTTATTCGATTATTTTTTCGTCTCAAAATTATCTAATAAATTAAATATTATCATACTAATGCTCACTATTTCATTTTTTCGAATAATTTCCGTCACAGAATAAAAAATTTAAAAAAATCTCTACCATAAAATCGTCATTCTATTAAAATTATTAGTGTGTGCGAGAATTATTTTTCATCATATACAATTTTTATGTACGTGTGTTAGTGACACTCCTATAAAAGTCCTTGATTTGATACTTTTTAGATGAGTGTCACAACTACAGACACAAATATTTTTTTACTGATTCAGTTTTTTGTTTCATTCCCCATCTATCAAATATATATTTTTTTCTCCCTTTAATTTTACTATTCAGTAAAATATTTTCATAGAATAAATCAGAGGATTAATCATTTACACTCGTTCATACAATCGGGCCTAGTTATCGAGTGAATTAGGCGTTCTTCCTAAAATTCGGTCTATTTCATCGAAACAATTGTTACGGAGTGGCCAGATTATGTGGGATGTCAATGATCAACTCATTGCTCCTCAGTATATCTGCCGTAACCGAATTGTCTTTATTTGCGCAGAGCGGTCATTTAAGCACGGCTAGAACTCAGGGCTGGGGCGGGTCATTGTGGAGGATGCGTAAATCTGGTAGGACCGCATAACAGGAAAAGGAAATAAAAGATGGGACAACCAGGAGAAACCAAAAAAATTATACTCAAACCAATAAAAAGTTAAAGTGGGAAGAAGGAGAATACTCACCTAAAAGAAACCACAAGCTATACTAACCTCACATTTCTAAGACACAGCGTCGTAATTACATCATCTTCAGATCATAACTCAAAGCGGAAATAAAGAAAAAATCCATGAATTTCGAATCAATTACAGTACTCAATTAAATTATATTAAGAATCAAAATAGTAAAAATAAACATCCATTACAATTATTTTCCAGGATAATACATAAAGCTAACCGTAGGCCCTAACTAACCTAACCTTATTCTAGATAAATTCAAAAATTTAATTAATATAGATAATTCCAATAGAAATGAATAGAAAATGGAATGTACAATTTTCCTAAATTAAAAATTATAATAATGAACAAAAAAAAATAATTAAATGTGGCGAAAATTAGATATTTTAAAGAAAAAAAAATATATAAATACTTGTAGTTTTACTTAGATATAGTAAAGCTGAACCGTGTTGCAGAAGATGCTGACATGTTGATGTTGAATGAGCTTTATTACGTCGCACAGTGGGAACCCTCCATACAATGCCGTCTCGAAAATAGTTTTTACGAAAGTTGGTTTTCCTGAACTTTTTTCACAAGAATCGATAGTTTAATTAACGTGTAATTTAATATTGATTTACACAAAACCAACACAAATGTCTTATACAAGCCATATTATTGCCATACACACACAAAATAAAACCTACTATTTCTGTAAGTATTAGCGTCATACTACCCTGGTAACAAAAGTTCACCAGTTCACAAATACTATTTTACAAAAAATCTACACGCATACAATTAACCAAGATTGCTTTGATTGTGTTTTTATAACATAATAAAAAAGTAAACATTATGTTGATACTTCTGATGAATCTTTTGATGACTTTCGTGATAATAATTATAAAACAAAAATTGTATGTCACACAAAATATAAAGGAAACATATGATGAGCCTTTCGGTGATCCTCATGATGATTTTAATGATGATAATAAAAAAATATAATTGTTTTGTTTTTACTATTATTATTTCACACAAAACAACTGCATTTTTGAAATTGATCAGTTCATTTCCAATAGCGTGTGAAAATCGGTTTAATAAATCAAATAGCCTAGCTAGAAATAAGGTACGCATGTTTATTAGTTACCAATCGATTAAACATTTTATTTTAAAAATAATTTTTGAATCCTTAGGATTAAAGCAGCAGGATCAAAATCATGAAAAAAAAATTTAAAAAAACAAATTAATATTATTAATAAATGAAATATAAAATTTAAAAATAAACTTAGAAATTTAAAAATTAAAACTATTTATGTACCTATAAATGCATTTTGCTTTCTCAGTAAAAATAAAAACTTTAAATGTTAAAATTCATAATGAAACCACCTATGATGTGAGTGGTTCGATCATTGATGAAATTCCTATTGAAATTTCTGATGAAGTTATGTATGAATTCACTGATTTAATAACTCATGAAATTTCTGTATATATTCCTTAATAAATTCATTGGTTCGGTAATAAAGAAATTCCAACTGAAATTCACACGTTGTTCATCAATGCATTCATTATAAGAGAGTATTATATAGGCAATAGGCAAGTAAATAAGTGAATTTACATCACAAGCCCATGTATCGTTCATTAAATTGGTAAGCAAGAATTTCCTAATGAATTAATCAATGAATTCATCAATACTATGTTACTAGGGTACAGTATAATCTTTACATACTTTGATTTTAAATTGTAGTTTGTATCAAAAACAGTATAAAATATCACTAACACTTACAGAAAATAGTAGGTTTTGGATTTAATAATATGCGTGCGTCACGGAAATAATATGGCTTGTATAAAACATTTGTGTTGGTTTTGATTTACATTATTTTTTGCGTTTATCTGTATTAGTAAAATTAGTCGCCAAAGTGCAGAGAGTCAGAATATTGGTTCGATCGATTTAATCATACAGATATTTCAAACAAGTTTTTTGGAAATCTTTTCTTTCGAGCTATGTATTATACATTTTTAGATAGCCCAAAACTTGAAATATTTATAGAAAATAAAAAACCAATCATATATCTTATATGTACGAAGCTATTCTCGTTTGAATGCGGCTCTTTTTTTACGTGGTTTTCATGGTATTCAAATAGACATTTGAAGTTTGGCGCTATTTGCCGCAGCGTTGTTACTTATCTTATAAAAACGTTTGATTATCCCTAATTCCAGGAAAGTAAAATTTTTTTGCCAATTTTTGCCATTTTTGTTTTCATACGCAATAATTGTGATGAAGTAATGTTTTTGATTTTTAGCGCTATTTTTTCTGTTTTATGCCCAACATGAGCACATTTTTTCCAATGACTACTCAACATTTTGTTATACAGAATATAACTCACGTTGCCCCTAGCAGCATAATGAGTTATTTTACATTTTCTTTATTTGAAATCAGCATAGTTATCGAGCTATTACATATCAAAAGTGGATAAATACTTTTTATCCAATTTTGATACATAATAGCCCGATGACTAGACTGTTTTCAAATAAAGAAAATCTAAAATAACCCACTGTTATTGTATAACCCACGCTGCTAGGGGCAACGTGAGTTATATTTTGTATAACAAAATATTGAGTAGTCATTGGAAAATTATTCGTAGATTTCGAAATTTACGTCAAAGAAACACGTCACATAGTTCACATAAATTTAAGAAACGGTTACTTTGATAAAATGTATTTCAAAATTCAATGCTACAGTGTGAAAACACAAAATGGAAGTATTTCTTATTAATTTACGATTATTTACATTTATTTCAACAAAATTGGATAAAACGTTGTATGCCACTCGTGAGCAAAGAGATATTATCCACTCGGGATAATATCCCACTCGGCTATCGCCTCGTGGGACAAACTTATCCCTCATGGATAATATCTCGTTTTGCTCACTAGTACCATAAATAACTATTACCAATTACCGCAAAATAAGTTAAAACCACATACAGTTCTTAGTAAACATTTTGCACACTGCACATTGAAGTAAATCGTATAAATAAGAGTTGAAAGTGATTTTCTAGCAGTATCTGCACGGATTTTTCGATAATTCGTTGCCGTGAAGTTTATCATAATGAGTGACTTTGTTTGTACTCGTAGGGTTTTGTGTGACTTTTTCATAAACTCGGGAACAAACAATACCGAGTTACAAAAATATTTGAACGAAACTTTTGGATTATCATTAGAAAGAGCTGATATAGTTATAGCAAGTATTCGGAAAAACTTACTATCTAAATTTAACGATCGATGGCAAAATGGAGAAGAATAAAAGATCTTTTTGAAAACGCTAACAGTGCTTGGTTGGATGGTGAATTCAGGGTAATATTTGCCGAAATTACTGCTGCAACTTCTTCAGGTGAACGTGGCCGACCTTCTAAGCCATATAGTGAATCATATGAGAAAACAAAAAAACGAGAAAACATGGAACTAGTACAAGAATATGGGTTTGAATTTATATGTACATAACGCGTATGTCCAACATTTACGGTCTATTGGTGAATTAGATGAAGCTTCAATTGTGAGTATTACATGAACTTTGCCTAAGAAAGACAAAAAAGATGTGCTTAAGAAAATGACTTTTGATACGGAAACAGTTACTACTTATTCAAAAGACGAAGCTCTGTTTATGATTTGGACTTAACAAAATCTCAATACGGATTATTAAGGTCTCGTTTATCTGAAAAAAATATTTTTGTCTTTCCGTCATATGATATTGAATGCGAAAAAGATGTGCTATCCCCCAAGATCTAGTATCGAAATTAATGATATTGGAGCTTCTATTAAACTGAAAGATCTATTAGATCATACTGTAGCTCGGATTCTTAAAATAAATTGGGTACATAAATCAGGACATAGAAATCTGAAATTATACGTTAAATGGGGCTGTGACGGATCATCTGGTCAAAGTGAATATAAACAGGCATTGCCAGACGAGACTCAGTTAATATCAGATGCTAATTTATTTATTGCTTCTCTTGTACCTATAAAACTAATTGACTTATCAACAAATCTTGTAGTCTGGCAAAACACTACATGCTCTTCTGTTCGTTATTGCCGACTTATTTCCATAAAATTTGCCAAGGAAACTACACAGCAGACTAGAGAGACTGTTGACGATATCAAGAGACAAATTGATGAACTTACTCCATCACTGGTAAACAAAGATGACGAGGTAATGGAAGTCAAACATGTACTGTTTTTAACCATGATCAATCATGGTTGGAAAAGTTGCGGAAGTGGAGCTAGACCTAGAGAGATGAATGATCTGAGCAAAGTTTCTGCTAAATCCGAAAACGAAGATGCATTTCAATATGGACTTTCCACTCTTCATGCTTGGATTAGGTTTATGGAAACTATTTTGCATATTTCTTATAATATTTCGTTTATGAAAAGGTAAGCAACAACAGAAGAAAATAAAAAAGGTAAAGAAGAAAAGAAAAAATCTGTCCAAAGTAAGTTCCGAAATGAACTTGGCCTCCATATAGACAAACCTCGACAAGGAGCGGGTAATAGTAATGACGGCAATACTGCGCGAAGATTCTTTTCTAACTATCATTGTTCAGCAAATATTACTGGAGTTGACGAAGAATTGATAAAACGGCTTTACATCATATTACAAACATTATCATCTGAAATCGCAGTAAATGCTTTCAAATTTGGCCAATAAGCAATGGATACCGCTCGAATATTTGTCAATAAATATATTTGGTACTATATGGCTTCCTCTCTCCATAAAATCCTTATTCATGGAGAAAGTGTTATAAGACAATTTGCAATTTTACCAATAGGCCAAATGTCTGAAGATGCATTATAGGCGATACCGATTACACCATTCCAGGAAGTGTTCTCGTTCAGCAACCAATGAAGATGTTTTTCATTCATTATTATTTATATCGGATCCATACATTTCAAGTTTAAGGGCTAAAACCGACATTGTTTCCAGGGATTTATTATTTGAAGCTAAAGTTCTTTTGGATCTGCCTGAAAGTGAATAATTCAATTAATTATGTGTTCTAAATAATAAATAAGATAATTAATAGTAGACTTTATTAATTTTATTAGATATTTTTTTGTTATTTTTGTATCATATTTTTGACATTTCCATTTTCTTATATTTTTATACAATACGGTTAATCGTTTATTTCATTAAAATGTATTTATTTATAAGGCTAATGCATTCAACAATTCATGTAAAAAAAATTAAGTGTTTATCACTTGAGACTAAAGAGATACACATTTTAGAGACGGTGAGCCCGTTTCGGTCCCATTGTGCGTCGGTGCGCAACGGGTGATGTAACGTACTAAAAATACGCACTGTTATTGTGTATAGCGATATTGCGGATTCACTTATGTTTTTCGTTCGTTATATACATTAAGAATTTTTTTAATTTAGCCAATCACTTCCACTTCAAACACAGTGCATTAACCGATTAGTGCTTTTACCGTAATATTTATCCCCGGTATTTTCACTGTTTTCTTTCCACAAATTTCGAAAGAAATAGTCACACTTATTTTTGTGTTTAATGTTATTTTCACTAGCAGTTTAAATAATTTTTTTTTTCAGTTTAAAACTTTTCAGAACGTAAGCACTTTACCACAATCTTTGATTAAACATTTGCAACGCACTAATAGCCAACATCATTGACCATCATCTCAATTTTATTCAGTTTTATTTATTTTTTTTTCTGGTCAATGATTTTTGTCACAAATGTTCACAACACTACATATTTGTTACCTTGTTGTTTTTGTTCGTTATACTAAGTATTATTTCATTATTAAACATTCGCACAGTAATATAGATATTATGATTGAATTAAAATTATTATGAATTTTATATTTATAATTTTTTAGCAACAACAATTAAGTGGATTTTATTTTTCTTATAATTTAACTATATATAAGTATGTACTTATTACCACATTATGGTTTGTAATTTAATATTTTGACAATTTTAATCCAGTTATTCAAGGTTGTCCATTTTCACAAATTACAAAAGAAAACCGGATAATTTTAACATAATTTTTTTTTCTTTTTTATGACCAAATTCTGGCCAACAATCTATATTTAATTCACTTAGATTTTTGGTTTAATTCAATTGTTAAGTTATATTATTGTTTTTTTTCCTCGTTCATTTATCACAGAACGACCAAAATCATACAAACAGAAAACTTTCCGACTTAAAATAACTGATCACTTAATATCACGTTTTATCATAATCGACCAACTTAATATTATGAACTTAACCGACTTAATATCTCGACTAAAAATTACGACCGACTTAAATTATACTCAAAATTACTAAAAAATGTGATAACTTAAAAAAAAAATATAACAGTATTGACCACGAGCAGCCGAACTTTGCCGCTTTTATAACTAACCAAATTTCTCCACACTCTCCCAAACAGTGTATTGCGTAATACAACCCGAAAAAAAAATAGTATTACCTGATGCGCTAAACGCACCGGCCGCATGGTGACACAACATTCGCGACAAATAACCGCGTCGGAGCAATTAGCGCAACACAATCACAAGTGCTTCTTGGTTTCTTGCTAATATTTTTTTTGTTTGTTATTATGTACACTTTTTTTAAATGTGTCTTAGGGTGGTCCTTGGTGGTTTGGCGTCTATTGGAAGGGGCTCCGTAAACTTCCAGTAGGCGCAGGTGTACGTACTGCCTCCTCGTGGCAACCACCGGTAACTGTAACCATTAGGCTGAATGTGGCCTTTGGTGACAGGCTGAAGTACGACGCTAAAGGAGAAAACCTTGACAAAAAATCCCTAATCTAAGGTGGAACAGCATATGCCGATGGATGAATGGCTGATAGGTTAATCAGTCTATATATGCGGACTCTGGATACCAGGCACCCTCCAGTTTTATTTAGCCTTCCTGTAGTAAACCTGGGTGACCTACAGGCGACTTTTTTATTCCCAGCAACTCGCAAGAGTTAAATCAAAACGGTAGACGAGGCACGGGAAGAAATACACGGGAGTGGGTCTGCCCTCTCAAAGTCCTTGAGTCCCAATGCTACCGCTTTTCTAGCAGAAGTAAATTTTATTACATCTAGGAGGGAGAGCAATGAGCCCAGATAGTATGTAACGCGAGTAGAAGTACTTCCTACAGTAAACATTTAGGAGGGAGAGCAATGAGCCCAGATAATATGTATCGCTTGTAGAAGTACTTCCAACAGTAAACATCTAGGAGGGAGAGCAATGAGCCCAGATAGTATGTCCCAGCAACTCGCAAGAGTAAAATCAAAACGGTAGACGAGGCATGGATAGGAATATACGGGAGTGGGTCTGCCCTCTCGATGTCCTTGAGTCCCAATGCTACCGCTCTTCTAGCAGAAGTAAATGTTATTACATCTAGGAGGGAGAGCAATGAGCCCAGATAGTATGTATCACACACCGGTCGGCAGTATTATCAGGTTCTTTAAGAGCCTGAATATTGGCTGGACGGATAATTAAGTAGGGCTTAATGCACAAAAGATCTTTTAGGTCGCAGTGCGGGGTGGCTTGAGCCCCCACATGGCCCTCAAGTAATAATAATAATAATAGGGTGGTCCTTATTTTCGAAAGTTCCAATATCTAACGGGACACCTCCTAGAAATGTGAGGTTATATGCTAAAACCTTAAACAGAAAAAATATTGGGTCAATCGAAGATGGGTTCCCCGAAAATTGGTCGAAACACAATTTTTCAAAAAACCACTTATCGTAAAACAATTCGTAAAAAATCAATTCACAAAAAAACAATTCATAGTACAGCAATTTTACGAAAAAACAATTCTACGCAATAACAATTCGTTGCAAACACAATTCATCGAAAAAAAATCATAATAAAAAGTTGTTTTTACTATTGGATTTGATTTTGACCGAGTTTCTAAGATTTTTCCGTAATAGTGATTGCATAAAAATACGAAAATCAAATAATTTAATTATAATAAATATAATATAAACAATATAATTGTTTATTAATTTATATTTATTTGTTATTAACTATATCAGAATAAATAATTATTTAATTTTGTTGCAAAATATTTAAATTAAGAAATGGAATTATGATGTTCAACGTTAAAGTTATAAATGATTTAAATTGAAAGTTCAAATGAAATTATAAACAATTAGAATTTGTTCTTAAAAATATTGATTTATTTATAAACAAAAATAAAATGTTAATAACAATTAAGGTTAGTTGCAAAAATAATTCGTTGAGTAATTATTATACTCCGTGTTACAATACAATTTTGTTTGTGCAATGAAAATGTTGTCCAAAGATTCTAAAATCCGTTTAAAATTGTTATAAACAAAACGATTTATTATTAACAAACTATTGTTTTATAAGCAATTATTTTTTTGATTAATAAATAGGTACAGTTGAATTTCTAACGATTAATAAGATTTGTTTTAAATATTTGATTAGACATTTTATTAAATTTTTATTAACAAATCTGCATATTGTTATGAACAATTTAATTTTTATAACAAAAATTTCAAAAAATAAAAGATATTTCTCTATTTCACTGCTTTATACTGATTTCCCATATAAACTTTGCGACGAACTGTGTTTGCGATGAATTGTTAAATTTTCATATAAAATTTCTGTGTGGCGGGAAAATTCATAAAACAACAATTCATCGCAAACACAATTCGTCGCAAAAATTCATAATAAAGCATTGTTTTTTATAGGATTTGATTTTGATTGAATTTCTAAGATTTTTCAGTAACAATTATTGAATAAAATTACAAAAATTAAACAATTTAATTATAATAAATATATAAACAATATAATTGTTTATTAATTTATATTTATTTGTTATTAACAGTTTCAAAATAAATAATTATTTAATTTTGTTGCAAAATATTTGAATTAAGAAATGGAATTATGATGTTCAACGTTAAAGTTATAAATGATTTAAATTGAAAGTCCAAATGAAATTATAAACAATTAGAATTTGTTGTAAAAAAGGTATGTACTTGTTTTTTAATTCACTCGAATTATTTTTGGCGAGAAAATTAGGTAAGGAGTATATATTTTGAAAATGTAGGATTGTGTATCTTTAGTTTTTAGGAGGGGAAAGCCAATTTTCCCCGGAAAATTACCTCATTTTCCGGGAATATTTTCACTTTTTATATTTTTTATTTTTCAAAATTTGGTAAAATGTAAATTTTTTGTTAATTTTTGACGATAGAATTGTGTATTAATTAATAATAATTGCTTCGTCAACCTTGCAGACACAGATCAAAGAGTTTTTATCGCTCTTATCGCTTCTTCTGATAGTACCACAAATGTTAAAAACAGTAACTTTTGTTATTATAATAATTATTTAAATATTATTTTAATTCGTTGTATACCTTAGAGGATGGGGGCTGCCGCCCCCAAACCCCCGCTTTGCCTGAATTTATAAATTCTTCCTGTTTTAAATTTTATTTGTAATTTAAAACTAAGTAAAAAAAAAAATTGAAAAAATTGCACAATTTTCCTGGAAAAATTACTTGTACTGTGGAAAAACTGTTGAGATACAATCCTAATATCAAAACCTAATTTTCTCGATGTATACGTAAAGTAAAATAACGCCAAAAATAATTCGGGTGAATTAAAAAACAAGTACCGTAAAAAATATTGATTTATTCATAAACAAAAAAAATTGTTAATAACAATAATGGTTACAAAAATATTTCTTTGAGTAATTATTAAACGGGTTGGGTATGTACTCTTGCATTACAAAATATTGTAATAAAAAATGTTGATTAACAATTTCCCGTACATTTTTTCTCTATTCTGAGGAAAATAAATTGAAGAAGATCATTGATCAACTAATTTAGCTTAGCATTTTAGAGGCTAATGGCTTCGGTAACTCTCACGGGCACGCAGGAGGTCACCAAACATGTCGCACTGCGTGCCGCACGTAGGAGCGGATTATATAGAATGTCTTAATGACACCTACTAAAAAGAAAAATAATTGCACTATTTTGTTATGCAAAATTTTGTAATTGTAAGATTTTGTAGTTGCAACATTTTGTAATTGCAACATTTTGTAATTGCAATATTTTGAAATGCAAAATTTTGTATGCGAAATTTTGTAATGCAATATTCTGTAATGCAAGATTACATACCCTACCCTTAAACGGATACACTTAATGCAAAATTTTGTATCCAATATTTTGTATGCAAGATTACATACCCAACCCGTTTAATAATTACTCAAAGAATTATTTTTGTAACCATAATTGTTATTAACATTTTTTTTTTGTTCATGAATAAATCAGTATTTTTTAGAACAAATTCTAATTGTTTATAATTTCATTTGGATTTTCAATTTAAATCATTTATAACTTGGTAAGGGCCTAACGGGTTCTTCACAAAAAAAAAATTCAAATAAATAAATATAACGAAAGAATAGTTTTTCTCTAATATTTTATATTATATTATAATACTTAAATAAAAAAAACTTATATTTATAATATGAATAGAAAAATATGTAAAAATTATGATTTAATATTTTTAATAACGGGGAAAAAAAATTAATGATAAAAATAATATTAAACAAATTAATATTCTAATTAAAAAAAACAAAAATTTGAAATGAAATAGATTGTAGGTATGATCTAATAGTTTTAAAACCAATAACCAGATGAACTATAAGAAGATGTTTTTTCCAGTTCCCAGAAATCAGCAACCGACATTATTGTCCTATAGAAAAATATGAAAAGAAAAAAAATGCATTAAATTTTTAAATTAAATATGGATATTTAGATAATAATAAATAAAAAGAAATTCTTTCTTTCACTTCGAAATTATTCATTTTGATGGGTCAATAAAATTTTTCCTGGGCGCCATCTTCCATTAAGAATAATAAAAAACCGTCACACTCACGTGGTTTTATCCTGGCTGGTACTCTAAAAGCTCTATGAGGACTCAAAGGCGTGGGTTATTGAATAATTTCAAAGTTACGAAAAAAAAAGAAATAATGTAAAGTAGGTATGTATATTTTGCTATATATCAGGAAACAAAAAAAATGATTATTAGTAGTGTAAAGTGGATGGTCCTAGCTCCTAGGCCAGCCGAAATCGATTCCAGCCGAAAATTATTTTACATGTAAATTACAACAACATAAACGATACGTATGTTTTTGCTATGGGCATACTACAGTGCAACCCCGGTAACTAAATCTCTATATAAAATGAAAACCTAAGTATATAATTTTATAAAAGATCTGTCGTTCAACTGTAAATTATATTTTTTTAAGGCATTTCGTTAGATGGCAGCACAGTCATAAACTTTAAGCTCTGAACTTTTTAGTATTAACTACGTTTAGTCGTTAGATGGCGCACATTTCTTACAGTTTTATTATCAACCACGATAACTAAAACTCTATATAAATTTATTCAAAATCAGGTATTCAACTGTAAATTATTATTATTTTTCCAACTTTAGCTGTAGATGCCACCTTTCAAAATTTATATTATGTACATGGTTTGTAACTTGGACGAATAATTTGTGTCACATAATTGAAATCGGATAGTACAAAGTTATAATAATATTTTATAATTTAACCTTGGCATTGAAAACTAGTTCAACGTACATTAAATAAAAACTATAAAATGTAATCAGCGTAAAGTAAGAAAATTACTTAGTTGAAATTTGATTATCAAATTTTTTTTAAAGGTAATGAAAAAAAAAATCATTTACATATATAACAAAAATCAATGTGAATAAACTGTAAACGTAAGAAAATTTATTGCATAAATTTATTCATGATTAAATTATTATCAATTTTTTTTTTTTAAAGGTAATGAAAAAGTATAATAAACTTATACAACGTATTGTCGTGTGGTGTAAAACATAATTCTTATCTTTGGGTTACCTATTATTTTAAAAGTGTTGTGATCATAATAAAAGTGAAAAAATTCATATTGTTGAATTAATCTATTATTTTAAAATTAAAAAAGTGAAGTGATCATAATAAAAGTCAATGAGAACATTTATATTAACAAGATACATTGGTTTTTATATGTAATCTTGTGAGATAGTAAAGAAAATTTAAAGTGTAAAACAAACTTTTAAGAGTGAAATTTTATAATTTAACTAATTAACAAAATAAATAAAATTTCAACATATTTAAATACTTAGCCGAAAAAAATTTTAAAGTAAGTTACAATCATACATTTATTTAAATTATATAAAACGTTTCAACATTATTATTTCTTTAATATTTTCAGTTAAATAATGAATAACTGCGAAGAATGCAACAAAATGTTTTCATCAAAAGACATTTTAGTTCGTCATGTAAAGGAGCAGCACTCTCAAGTATGTGGAATCGTTTTCAGTAATAAACGAAAACTTGAGTACCATCGTAAGAGGGTACATATTGCACTGGCAATCAACATACCTACATCTTTTGATATTCCGTCAAATTCAAGGACAGCTGTAACCGCTAAGAGAAGGAAAATGGATGATGCACCTACTGATGCTGACATTTTATGCAGTAATTGTAATGTAAGTGTTCCAAAAAAATTTTTATTCAATCATTATAAATCATTAGCTCATAAGAATAATTGTTTACAAAACTATAATGAGAATGATGAAAACATTCAAATCATTAGCACTGCATTCAAATCTCGAATAATTAGTTATAGGGTTTCAGATATACCTAATAACTATATTAGTATAAATGATTTTATGTATTCTATAAAATTAATACAGCTTCAAACAGCAATATTTAAAGCTGTTAAAACAAATTTTGAATTGTTTGGTTTATTCACCAAATATGATTTGAAAGATGAAGTAAATTTTAGCTCATTAAAATCATTTAATACTAAAAATGCAATTTTAACAGAAGCTACTGATTTGGATGAGATATTTTCACAGATTGTTTGCACCTTGAATACTCTGGGTGAGGAGAGTCTGGATGGGCGATTGAAAAAGTATTATTCATTGAATTGAATTTTAATAAATATAGTCCGATGAGAGGGTCCTCTTACATACCTCTCCCAAAATGTATTAAAGATAAAAAGGCTATAATCAATGTTCAAAATTCAGATCAAGCCTGCTTCGCCTGGTCAATCATGGCTAGCAAATATCCTAATGTAAGAAAACCTCAACGGTGTAATTCAATTCCTCACTATAGTTCTATCTTAAATTTAAATAATATTAGTTTCCCCATGCCTTTAAAAGACATCCCATAATTTGAAAACCTGAATAATATACATATGTGTAAATGTGTATGGTTTAGAAGGTAATCAAATTGTGGGTTCTTTATATTATACAAATCTTAAAAAACAACATCATGTTAATTTGTTATATTTAGAAGATGGGGAAAATAGTCATTATTGTTTCATACAAAAGTTAAATACGTTAGTGGGCAAACAATTTTCAAAACGGGTAAATAAGAAATTCATTTGTGACGGATGTTTAATATTTTTTCGTAATGAAAGAAAATTAAACACTCATCTACAACATGGATCTAATAAAATTAAATGTTTACTCCCTAACAAAGAAAATTATATATTAAAATTTAAAAACTTTAAAAATGAGGAACGCGTACCCTTCATCATAATATGTATGTATATTGTGATTTTGAAGCAATATTAAAACCGATTAATACATGTTTACCTTTTACCTAGCGCAACACACCCATTTACCGAAAACGTGACAAAACATGAGCCTTGCAGTTTTGCATATTATATAAAATGCTCATACGATGACAGTTTATCAAAATTTGAATTATATCGGGGGGAAGATTGCGCTAAACAATTTGAACAGCTTTATAATAAATTAAATTCAAAATTCAAAATGATTGCACTAACAAATGATGAACAATTTCAATATAATAATTCAACCAATTGCCACATTTGTGAAAAATCTTTCAATGATTCTGAAAACTATAAAGTAAGAGATCATTGCCATCTTACCGGCAAGTTTCGAGGCGCTGCTTATGTTAATTGTAATTTGCATTATCAAGTTATAGATTTTGTACCAATAGTTTGCCATAATTTAAGCGGTTATGATGCTCATTTCATTATCACAGAATTGGGTTTTGATGAGGAAAATATTGATTTAATTGCACAAAATAAGGTAAGATACATATCTTTCACAAAACATTTCAAAATTAATAATACTAAAAAAATTAAACTGAGATTCATTGATTCTTTTAAGTTTATGGCTTCCAGTGTCGACAACTTAGCAAAAAATTTGGAAGAAAATCAGTTTTTGGAAATTCAAAAAATGTTCATAAATCAAAATCAATTAAATCTTATTAAGAAAAAGGGTGTCTTTCTTCATGATTTTCTAGATAGTCATGGAAAATTTAATTATTCTAGTCTACCACCAAAGTCAAGCTTTTATAATAAGTTAAATGATTCCCACATTACAGACGAACAATACACTCATGCTAATAAAGTATGGGTTGAATTCAACTGTAAGAATTTGGGTGATTATTCAGATTTATATTTAAAATCTGATGTTCTCCTTTTAACAGATATTTTTGAAAATTTTAGAAATGTCTGTTTAAAAACATATAATTTAGATCCAGCTCGCTACTACACATCACCCGGTCTGAGCTGGGACGCAATGTTAAAATATACAAACATTGAAATGGAATTATTAACAAATATTGATATATTAAATTTCATTAAAAAGGGAGTTCGTGGTGGCTTAGCACAATGTTCTAAACGTTATGCTAAAGCAAATAATAAATATATGAGGAAATATGTAAAGAAAGATAAAAATTCCAACTATATAATCTATCTAGATGCTAATAACCTTTACGGACATGCTATGAGTCAATATCTACCATATGCAAATTTTAAATGGCTTAAAAATAGTGAAATTGAAAACTTTGATATAAATTCTATAAATGATAATGAATAATGATGAATTGGGCTATATCTTAGAATGTGATTTAGAATATCCAGAACATCTACATAAATCATATTATGATTTACCATTTTGCGTAGAAAATATTAAACCTGTATATACATCTTTTAAGCAAAAGAAACTCATAGCCAATCTTAACCCCAAATCCAACTATATAATTCATCAAAAAAATTTAAAACAGTGTTTATCACAAGGGTTGATTCTAAAGAAAATACGAGTATTACAATTTAACCAAAAACCTTTAATATTTTTCTGTTTCACAAGCTGTTTGAAATCTTTATTATAGAATTCAGTTCCGATATCCGTTTGTAGATTCTTTGGTATTCTTTTACTCTCTTTGAAAATCTTAGTTAAAGCATCAACAATCATCTGTGATGTTTTTTTCTTTATAGGTTCAACCCAAGCAAATTTAGAAAAAGCATCGATTACAGTTAGAAGATATTTAAAACCAGCATTTTCTCTTGCATAGGGAATCATTTCCACGAGATCTGCCTGCCATAAGTCATCAATACCCTTAATTTTAACATGTCTGCGTACAAAATTTTTGCGTGCTGGCTTATGCAATTCATTCGCTATTTGAATGCGACTCATTTTATGTAAGTGAACGAATTAACAATGAAAGCATATGAATATTGGATTGGTATATATAAAATGTTTTTTCCTCATAATGTTTAGGATTTATTTAAAACGAAAGATATCTTGGATTATGATCACTACATATAACATTCGTCAAAAATGAATGATTTAGAACATAATAAATGTTAGTTGATTTGTCCATAGTGTTGATAACAGAGAAGTAGCAAAGTCGAAAACCATAATAAGATTGTTTTGAAATGAAATTAAATACAATAATTTTATATCTAATATTGTTCTATTTATTTATTTATTTATTTATACAAAATGAACATTATATCTATCTGATTTTACCATAATTAAGTGTTCTTTACATAAATGGTTTAAATTTTGAATTTTCTGATCATTAAAAACGTTGAATCGCTCCGTCATAAATATGATGTTCTCATCAGTCGCTATCAGGATTTTCACGCCATATCTAGTGTTGACTGATTTTACTTCTTGTACCATATAGTTTCTATCCACATTAAGTTTTTCAAATTTTATTATCCCTTTCTCAGCAAACCTTGGCACGTTATTGAGTTTTTCTAAAAGTTGTTGTCGAATATCCATGGCTGGTTGGTTGGTTGGTTGTTAACAATATTTTGCTTAATATCAAACTGATAATTTTCAAAGAAGCAACTATAATTTATACTTATTATGGTTTAAGCTGACTTTTAAACACGCGCAGTTTTTCTAATTTTACCACATCAGCGTAAATATTAAGAAGTATCGATTAAATACAAACCTTTGTCATCATATCAAATTATGTTCGATGATTTCAACACCCATATTCGTAAAATAAGGTCAATAAACATGTTTAATCATGGTTAATTATACATATTAAATTTAGCCAACAAGTAAACATGTATATGTACATCACGTGACCCCTCCGAAAACATCATTCTAAAATATAATAGAGTTTATCTGGGCCTAGTATAGATTTATACATTACTCGAGTCACACGTGAAAAGCAAAAAACCTCATTTAAATGGATTCATCAGTACATCGAAAGCAACAAGGTGATACATGCGGTTTATACGGCTTAGAAGGTGGAATGAATAAGGTGCAGAATCGGTTAAAATCATTCGAGAAGTTATGGAACAATTGGTTCATCGATCCATTAGAACTATCTCGAGCTGGATTTTACTACACAGGTGTGAACGACTGCATCAAGTGTTTCAGCTGCAAAGGAGTTCTCGAGGATTGGAATATCACCTATGAAATATGGACGGAACATGCATTTTGGTTTTCCGCATGCCAACACGTTAAAAACATCAAGGGTGAAGTATGATTTAAATCGATTGTTAAGGTGGCTGTGTGGCAGGTGGTACCGTCTTGTTCAAACCACATATCTTCCAGATTATTCTCAACAACAGCAGGAAAAAAATCATCTAACATTGTTCTGTATCGTTCTCCATATTGACTGTTACTCTTCGACCATTTTCTTCAAAGACATATGGACCAATAACTCCACCAGCATGAATTGCACACCACACAGTGACTTTATCTGGATGTAATGGTGTCTGAACAAATTCTGCAATTCTGTTTGTTTACATAACCATTTAACAAAAATGAGCTTCATCACTGAATAAAATTTGTCGATAAAAATGTTCATCATTTTGATTCACTGATTTTAATAAAACAATTCAACAATTTCTAAACGTTGTTGAAGCATGTATCTTTCCATGATTAAATGGCATAAACTACTGAACACAAATGACATAATAAATGTCAAAAAATAATACGCAGATTTGCTAATATAACCATTTTAAATTGTATCATTCCTATTGGAAAACCCTTTATTTGTATTATACATCTACGATCAAAAACATCTATACCTTATAGATGTTTTTGTCTACGATACGAGCGGAAAGAGGAAAAGTTCAAATTACATGCACATGTATTCATTTTTAAGGCTGGCAATAAACCGGCACACAAAAAATTAATATTTGAGATACAAAAAAATAATAAAACATTTTGGGCGACAAAAATAATTAACTGGCAACAAATTTATAAATAAATAAATTAAAAATTAAAAAAATTAAATTAGTTTTAAAATATTCTGGAAAATGGAGATCCCTAATTTAACTTAGAATTGTAGAGGCTAACGGATTCGTCGGTAACTCTCACGGGGCTTTAGATTTAAACTTCGAGGGACGTAGGAGCCAGGATAAGCAAACATGTCGCACTGCGTGCCGCACGTAGGAGCGGATTATATAGAATGTATTAATGACACTGCAATATTTTATATCGATCCCCCATCAAATATTAAATAATTTGTATCGATTAAATTTAATTTTTTGTCTCGATTTTTTTTTTTTTTTTTTTACTACTAAAAATTATTTTTTTCTGTTCCAAAATATTATATCATATTTGTTGCCAATTTATTAATTTTGATGTCAATGTTTGTCGCCACAGTATTTAATAATGTCCTTCAAAAATATTTGTTTGTTTTTTCATATGTGGTGCCAAAATATTATTTGTGATGCCAATTTATTATTTTTGATGCTAATGTTTGTCGCCAAAAAATTTTTCTTGTATGCCCGTTTAAATTGTCCCCATTTTTAACTACAAATCTTACTGTATACTTCGATACATTGCAACCTAAATATATTAGGTATGCACAAAAAATTAGAACAAAATTTATAAATCATACAAGTAACGCTATCTATTGAGGTAGTATTACAATTGGCGTGATTCCTCTATATATATATATATATATATATATATATATATATATATATATATATATATATATATATATATATATATATATATATATATATAAGTTAATTTATTTATTATTTAATTTAATAAAAAAAATTAATTTTTATTTTTTTATTTTTTATTTTATATATTTTTTTATTTATTTATTATTGATTTTATTTAACACAATTTTACTTTATTGAATGATTCATTTAATACACTTTTATTATAAAAACTTAAACATCTATCTTAAGCTAAATTTGGATTACAACTAACTATATTAATGTAATTAACTGAATACTTGCAACCGCGAGTGGAAGAATGTGCTGAGTTGCGATAATGTTGAGTGCAACGTGCGATGGTCGTTATCTTCAGACAGAAGAATATGATCCCTCACATAAACGTGGGAACCTAGTTGCTTGATGTGTTAACTTATATACTCAATGACATGATCTACCTAGCGACATCTGTAAACAGATATGTCATCTTTGTACAGCATTTAATACAATGGTGCTGCCCTCTACAATAGAATAGGAAATTGTATTCTCGCTGAATTATAATTTTTTGTCTGTTATTCCCAACCCAGTACGTAAATGTTGTTCGCAAACCGAGACACGAGAATTGAGAATTTTGTATTCGTACACGATGTATAATATACATTTTTATGGTTGTGTTGTATTATTTTTGTTTATTGCATTTGTGCGTTTTTTAGGACAGTAAGCATCAAAAATAATTAAATCGGGTGAAATCGGTTGAATTTTTTGGTGCTTATGTTCGTTTCTCTTCTCGTATTTTATACTTCTCTCTTGCTTTTGAGTTGAGATTTGTCATTCTACAAACAAAATAATTTTTGAGAGACTTGATTTGTTATTGTTTTTGATTATGGAGTAACATTTTTTTTTTTTTTTGATAAAAATCAGATGATCAGATTACGATGAACACATCTATGACCCCCTGTTGAGAGTGCGGAATCCATGGGTCGACCCACCTTTCATATCAGTACTATAGGCTGGCATGAAGCAATGCAATGTGCAGGTGGTTTAAACAAAAGCGGGTCTATAGCCGTACGTCTTCGAGTTGGCTGGCAACGGCGTAAGGTAGGACGTTAAAAGGGAACTGCGAAAGAGTTGGGAGTGCCTAGAGCCCCAGAAAAAGTTTGCAAGGATAGAGGCAAAAAAAAAAAATATTTTCGGTTGTTTAATGATTTTTAACATACAAGCACTTTTGATAGACAGAAGAAAATTAAATGACGTCAATTTCATAAAAAACTAAACAACACTCACGTAGCCACTAATATACACACATCTACCACTACTAAAAATTTGCGGTTATTCTACTCTCAATTCTCGGTTTGCGAACAAAATTTACGTACATTGTTTTGTTTTTATTATTGTTTACAATTTGACGTTTACATAATTTACAAAAATATATGGAACAGCTGTCAGCTGGTAAGTAAATCTAATAAATTTAATTAATGGTTTGTTTTTCAGAATAACTAAAATGAGCCATTTGGATTTTTTAATACAATCATATCATAATGGTTAAGTAAGTCAGTTGCAATTTTATTATCAACATTATTTGAAATTAATGGATTTCTGTCTTTCGTTTATTTTAGGTTCCCAAACAAAGTCTTTGCGCTACAAATGTACCTGTTATCCACTGATCTAAATACGCCGTATACCATGAGAAGAATACGGTTTCCGTTACTGCTAGCATTTGATATTAGTTTAATGCTGTTATTTAAAAAAAATTAAATTCATCTCAGTAACCCAATGTAGTGCTTATATAAACAAATCGAGCGAGCTGGCTAAGTGATCATGATGGATTCAGCGAGAAAAATTTGCTAGCTCGTGATTACGAATTGTTGAAATTTCGTCATCTTTTTTATCCCCTCCAATTTAAGGCATCTCAACTCAAGCGAAGCGCTAGAGCGAGAAAGATGCCTTATAGCCCCGCTATTTTGTCTGTTAACAAGTACTTATCCGATTTTCATGAAACAAAGACAGACTTATAGATCTTGGTCAGATAAGAAAAAAGTGGTATGGCTAAGATCTTTAGGAGGTCGGATTCCAAAGTTATGGACGCGTGAAGATTTCCTTTGCAATACATTCACGTAAAAAACAAAAACCATAAAAGTAAATAAGAGAATACTATGTTCAAAATTTTTTTTGCCTATATACATATATATGAATGAAAATGATTTTGTTTGAATGTACATACATATGTATGTATATAAAGTAGTATGCATGCAAGTCAAATTATACTTGTTGTCTTCATTGTAGGATTGGATGTAGATATTATATAGACGGCATTGTTGAGATGCCGGTAATGCGATTACATCATGTAATGGGTTTCATACCTTTTTTTTTACTTTTTTAAAAGAGCAACCATGATAAAAAATAAAACAAAAATTGGAGGGGGTAAAAACGATACGAAATTCCAACAATTCGTGATCATGAGCTGGCAAATTTTCTCGCTGAATCGACCATCAGTTTATATTTTGTATAGGTAATAAAATAATAATAAGAGATATGATCTACTATAAAACTACCAAAGTTATCGTTACCCCTAAACCTTAATACAGTGTTGATCGTAAAATTTCCCGCTCTTTTCGATTCTGGCACCAAAAATGTGGGTTCCTATTTCAAAAACCAAAGTGGATCTCAAAATGACCTTAGATAGAATTCATGATCACATCCATTTTAAAACAAAACAAAAAACAATACTTTTATAATCTGATGATGGAAACACAGTGTTTCCGAAAATATATTCATTTTTAAAATCCAAATTAAATGTTTTATTAGTTTTTATTAGTAATTTTATTAGTTTGTTTTAACAAGTGTTTAAAGAGTACCAAAGTATGTTTTATTACGAAAAATTTATAGAAATATGCTTACTAAAAAATTGTTTGTGTACAAAACGTTCTATTTTAATTTATGTTTTGTGTTTCCATTTTTATCCCAGAGTACCGTTCAAACACTTTGGATTTGCACCGGTCCAGAAGTAAAATTCACCTTCAATTCTGAAATTATTCATGTCAATATAACAAAGTAAAACAATAATTTTGCTTTTTTTAAGATTTTGCCATACTTATTTGATTTTACTCCCCACGTGTCATACGTATTAGTACATCGGCGATTTAAGTAATCCGCGTAAGTATTACACTTAACTGCCATACAAAGGAGATTTAAGAACATAGATAGATGAGTTACTCTAACGCAGCGGAAATGTGAACATTGAACTGGATCAATTTCGTCTTCATATATCCCATATTGTGGAAATATGCAACCAGGTTGAATTGGATTTTTTCCATTTACATAGTAATCTGCGTGTCCTGCTGAGAATCCGATACCCTCCAAATATAAATTCGAGTGTATTACAGTTACGAATATTGCATCGGTTTTGTCTAGTCTATCTTCCAAGGAAACGTTTGTTGGAAATGTGAAACCTGGTCCAGCTGGATCCATACTTATAATTCGACCTATTTGCCCGCCCAAATTATAACCAACACGACCAATAATTTGACCACCTAAACTGTGTCCAAGTAATGTCACATCACTGTAAGCCACACCATGTATATCATGTAAACTTTTAATGAAATCGGCCCAATATCCAGCTACTACTTTAGCTAAAACCGTTGCGGCGTACGGATATAACGCAACCATTGCATAGATACTATAGTCGACGCGACACACATTGGTATCATGATTATCAACCCAGGTTTGGGATAATTGGACGATCCAAATCGAATCAGCAGAATTAATCCATCCATGTGTAACGAAACCAACTGGCTTGCTCAAATCTAATTTTGTGGCCAAATTCGTGTCATTGAAATAGACGGGGTTAAATACTTTGTCAATTCTGTGGAAGAAAACAAAAAGAATATTTTTTAAAAATTGTGTTTTTTGCGTATGTGCAGAATCACTTACGGGTTGGCACAATAGAAACGTAAAACTTGTTCAGCAGGCAAATATGGATTATATCCAGCGCCCAAATTAGACGCAATAAGAGTGCTACCTTTGCTAAAGCTGCATTATAACCCGCAAGAGTATAGAGTTGAGAAAATGCTACGTGAACTTTCAAATCATATAAAAAAATTTTATTAGAAATTAAGTAAAGATATGCATAGTTACACTTACCAAATCCGAACAGAAAAACAATCGTTAACAGATGTTTCATTTAATATATAAACAAACTTAACTGTCGCAACAGTTAAACTTTAATAAGAATTTTTAAGTTTTACACTGAATTTATATCATTTTCGTTCGAATAAACTCGTAAAGGCCACGTGTTGTGACAATAAATTATTGTTTGCCTAGCAAGAATAAATATTGTTTTTTATAAGATAAAGTTACCTTGAAATTATGTACTATTCGATATTTGGGTACGCGTTTTACGCGTTTTATTTTTTGAGTGTATTCAGCAGAGTACGGGTAAACATAAATTATTGTTATAAATATGTATTTATTGTTCTATTGCCTTTGCGAATTTTTCAATTAAAAAAAGAACCAAAATATTTTGTCAGAAAAAGCTTTTTCTCCAAACATCTTAAAAGTAGTTTGTTTTAATACTTACTATGTTTGTGTATTACCCACTGAAAAAAAACCATGGGTTTTTCCATTTAATATAACATTTTGGGGGATAAAACTAAAATGGTACATGCGTGTACAAATTCATTTGGATTAATTAAAAAGTTAAATATAAAAAATTCTTATTATTGTGGTCATTCAAAATTTTTAAATTCACTAATCACCTTCTGGTTCAGATTTTTTTGAAATGATGATAGATTTTTACGAGAGAAAGCGCCTTTTCAAATCCAAGTTGGATTCTAAATTTGTTCCAAATTAGGCCATATGATGAAAAAATTTCTTCGATTGAAGCAGAGCTGGCCGGCAGCTTAGTAGAGACACAAAAAAATTGCAGAAATGTTCAGGCAACCTCAATGACTTTTCGTTTTTTGTTTGTTAAACTTTCCACCATTTTTTGGCATTTAATTTCTCAAGCATTTCCGGTTTAAACATTGAATCTGGGTAGAATACTCTATATTGAATTTTAAATGCCAAGCAGAACGCGAATGAAGATTTTACTAATTTTTACTAAATAAAAATTGCGGCAGAAGCTACTCAAATGCATACAATCAGTGGTATTTCATCAAGAAATGGAATTACCAAACTTAATTTTGCAAATCTAAACTTTAATATTGATATTTTTTTAAAACCCTATTTTGCTTATTTCTAAATAATCTCGTCATAGAATAGTCAATTTAGTTGTTTAAATAAAATTAGACGGACTATTTAGTATAAACTGGAATATAAATTGATTTATTAAACTATATCTCAATTATAAAATTAGAAGTTCAGATTCAGTTATATCGTTCCAGAAAACTTGGGGAATTCGAAACATAGGAATTTAAAAACCTTAGTATTAAAAACGGGACATCTTAATTTACTGGTAGGACCGAAATATAAAATTAAATATGTTGCATCAATCTCACTAAGAATTTCCGTTAGTATAGTTCGATAATATTTACGGAAATTTTTAGAAAATTCTCCAGGAATTTGCAATCACCAGGATATTTGAATCAACTTCAATCGGCTTAAAATGAAAATTACTAACTTTAGTCGAATATCATATAACTTCAAGAAAACATTAAATTCAATTTTGCCAGTTAGGCATCATCTCATTATGATTTACCGTGATTTACCTAATAATTTCACTTAATGCACTTTATCCACTAGACCACACTACTTGCAGGTGCAGCCATGTCACAAGGGCGGTAAATGAGTTGTTACAGTACGAGTTCGACGTTTATGGACGAGGCGACGAAGGAGCCGAATCCAGAATTTGGAACCAGTACTGTAACGATCATTTAACGTACGTGTAACGTACAACGTTTTATTTCATACCACACGGGAAATTAATTCGATTTTTTCATTTAAAATTGAATTTTAAGGTAAAAACATGAGTTTTAAATTTAAAGAAAATCAATCCAAATGATTTTCAAATTATCAAGTTACCCTAGTTATTTTTTTTTTGTTTGGTTTTATATTTTTCTGTACTGTAATAGCTCGTTTTCCGGACACTTTTGTTCTGTACCGTCATAATTCATTTCCCGGACAGAAATCAATCACGTAATCATTGATTTTCGGTATAGTATGAAATAAAAGTTTTTTATTTCATACGCATACTACACTGAAAATCAATGTTTACGTGATTGATTTCAGTACGGAAAACGACCCATTACGGTACATAAAAAGGTGTCCGGAAAACGAGCTATTACAGTACAGAAAAATATAAAACCAAACAAAAAAAAAATAACTAGGGTAACTTGATAATTTGAAAATCATTTGGATTGATTTTCTTTAAATTTAAAACTCATGTTTTTACCTTAAAATTCAATTTTAAATGAAAAAATCGAATTAATTTCCCGTGTGGTATGAAATAAAACGTTGTACGTTACACGTACGTTAAATGATCGTTACAGTGCTGGTTCCAAATTCTGGAACAATAAACGTCGAACTCGTCTGTAACAACTCATTTACCGCCCTTGTGACATAAATAACTATTTTAGAACTACTGACCATTGACTTTTTTAAGGACATTCTCTCTTAGGCCCGTTGCACACCTAAGCTAAGCTAAGCGAGAAACGTAGTTTATATTAGCTTAGTTTAGATCGCATAGCTCTCTCCGTTGCACATTTAAACTATGTAATTAGATCGCTCACAAATACATTGATGCATTTATATAATATAACATTGACGCAAATTTAAATTACAACATATACATTCTGTCAACACTTTGTAAGGAATGGCATTTGTATAATTGGATGGGTCAGAAGCTATAAGGCCTAACTCCACAAAATAAAAAGTAAAGAAAATTAGTAATGTTTGAAAAATTGATTTCCAAAATTTATGAAAATGATAAAAGGTAAAAAAGTGGTTGTAGTCACTCCTCATAAATTAAATTATCTTTTAAAGTTTAAATTTCTGAAATAAAAATGTTTTTTAATAAGTTTGCTGAACATTAAATCCAATTTTATGGAGTTAATTGGTTTAGCCACTGAAAAATTTATTTTTATTTACAAGAAAATTCATATAACATAATAGTGTAACACATATTTTTAAGTAAAAATAAAAAAAAATTAAGCAAAATTCATTTAAATATAAACACAGTAATATTTTTAAGATTTTCTAAGTACTGTAAAGTTTAATCATCATATAGATTATCGTCACAATCAGATGCATCCGACGTGCTGTAATTTCTATTAGGTGTCTTCAATGTTTTGTAGTATTCATGTTTGATAGGTTAGGTTAGGTTAGGTTTGGGTGGCGGTCCACCAGGACCAGGCATAGATACAAAAAGGTCCGTAGCCATACCACAAATTAAAAATTTTTCCTCCAACTCATTGAAACCACTTTGAGCTTGATATGAAGCGCTGGATACTCCTGACGTCCTTCTCGCTAAGCTCCGCCAGGTCGTTGAAAAGGAGTGCCTCTAGAAAATTCAGTCTTGTTTGATAGGTTAGGTTAGGTTAGGTTTGGGTGGCGGTCCACCAGGACCAGGCATAGATACAAAAAGGTCCGTAGCCATACCACAAATTAAAAATTTTTCCTCCAACTCATTGAAACCACTTTGAGCTTGATATGAAGCGCTGGATACTCCTGACGTCCTTCTCGCTAAGCTCCGCCAGGTCGTTGAAAAGGGGTGCCCTAGAAAATTCAGTCTGTTTCGTGCCAGACGAGGACAGGTACAAAGAAGATGAAGTACTGTCTCCTCCTCCTCTTCGTCCTCGCAACTACGACAGTAATCATGTGAGAAGAAACCAATTCTACTCGCATGTCTGCCTATGAGACAGTGCCCCGTAATAACTCCAACAACCACACTGATCTGACTCCGCTGAAGTGAGATCAGCTGTTTGGATCTCGCCATAAATGTTTGATAGGTGGTATACATTTTAATAGATCCATCATGTCCTTTTTCTTTTCTTTTGTGATTGTTCTCCCAGAAGGGTACAGTAGAGGTTGCTCTATGTTTTTTAATTGCACCGGTTGACCAACTCCAGTTTTGTTGATTTTCATTGAAAGAAATTCTTCGTCTGTGTTGAAATTGTATTTAAATTGTATGCTGTATAGTTTGCATCTTTCTAATTTAATCCATTTTATCTTCAGCCAGTTGATTGGTATTCCTGAATTTGTTTTTCTTCTTCTAGTGATGGAATTTTCTAAAGGTTTTGTGGATCTAAAGTCTTTATGACTCATTTTGACGACATTAAATGGGGTTTTCTTCTTGCTAATTTTGATAATTTCATACCAATCATCAGGACAAAAAATATTTTGGTGTTTCTTTGCACATGATTCTATAATAGCGAAATCTGAATCATTTGGTATGTAACTGTGTCCACTTTGCAAAAACTTGTGATCAATTGAATCCGCATTTATCTCATCACTTTGAACAAGTTTCAATAAGCTTAGAGCAGTTTTGATATTCCTATTCTGTCCTGTACAAGCATCGGAGTACATTATTATTTTTTTATGATTATTGGCATGGGTTTTAATAAATTTAGTTAAACAAGAAGATATTTCTTGGGATCCACGCGAACCTTCAGTCTCCGGCCAGACATACATGCATCTTACATCATTATTAAAATCATGACAACCAAAATTGTAGACATATAAATTTCTTTTATAATATGCCACAGAGGTAGATAACTTAGGAAAGGCTAAAGCTTTTTCCAAATCGAGGGAAAAACATAAATTTCTTCGGACGCATTTCCTCTATCTATGTCCATATTATTGCGTGTAAGTTCCGCATTCGCTAGATGGACATCTTTTTCAATTTCAGCCTCTTGCTTTTCTCCATTTTTTGTATTTTGAATTTTTATTTGCAGCGCATCACAAATTTGACACGTATCTTTAGCAGGTTGTTTAAAATGTAAATTAAATTTAGTTGAAAATATATTATAGTAATATTTTTCCTTAACCGGTACCAATTTCTCTTCATTACAGTGTATCACATAGAGTTCATACATGATTTTAATGGTTAGATTTTGATTCAAATATCGTCTTGTAGGATTATGTATTCGAGTATAGTGGCTGGAATAACTTGGAAATGACTTTATATGATTAACGACATTTGTGTCATCAATTTTATTACTTGGTATGTGCTTACCTTCGATGATCGTGCAGTAAATGAACATAGTCAATCGAAGAACATCTTTCTATTCGGTGGTCACTTATCTGGTATGTTTCTTTAAAATATTTTTTGCAGACGCGAATGTCTTGTTTGTCATTTCGAATATAAAATGTTTTCGAAAGGAGCCTAGGAGTTTTTGAATTATCTTGAGAACGACGTCTTTTTACTGGTGAAGTTTTGATCGAGCCCGGTATATAACGATTTTGGTTTTCGCTACTGCTTAGTTTGTAAAATGAGTTCATTATATTTTTTTCTAAAACTGGCACTAATCTTTTGATTGCAATTGAGTCGACAATAACATTGTTTATCTTGAAATAGTTTAGCCGTCATTACGTGCCCATTCGAATTAGTTTATTGCAGCCCTCGTAATCTATTCTGTTTCATTATATTTCGTTTCCATTTTTTTTGGATCTCGAGTCCTTTTTCTTCCAACTGTTGAATGATTTTCTTCAGTGGGTTCAATTGAACTGCTATCTACATTTTCTTTTTCCGAATCAGACGAAGAGTCGGAATAGTCAATACTAAAAATTTTTCTTGGCCTATAATGATGATCTGTTAAAAAATCAGTATCTAAGTTCACAGTCTGCATGTCGTTTTAAAGGGTACCTTGATTTTTTTTAATACCAAAAAACACTTATATTTTTATTATATAATATAAATTTATATTTTTTAACACTTATACAGGGTGTTTGGTACATGGACCAAAAGAATTTGTTGGGGGATTGGGTGGATCATTAGCTAGTTTTCATCTATACGCTCGACGTTCTAAGTGTCACGGTAATTGAGATATGATTTTTTTTCGTTTTTTATTTAAATCATCCGAAATCTCGTATTTAAATCGTCATATTTTTTTTGTTTATCATTGTAGTAGCACGAAATAACTTTTGTTGTATTCTGCAATGTATTTTGAGTCTAAGTAAACCATTATTTGGTACAACTGGTTTCAAGAAAATGACTTATGAGCTTCGAAAGTCTTTAAAATGTGTAAATGTATATGAACAATTTCAACTTCTAAATTCAACATTCCCGTATGAATGCAGGACACCTTTCACTTATCTCAACTGTTGTTGTCCGAAATCGCATTTCTGTTTTCATGTTTCAAAAGCAGCTGTAATTCGTTCCATTAAAATTTTTCGTGTGGAGAGTTCCACGGGTAGAAATCGACGGGTGTCAGGTCTGAGAACTGTGCGGGCCAAGAAATAGTCCCGCATCTACCAATCCATGAGTTCAGAAAGGAATTGTCTAAGTACTCGCGTACCGTTCGATGATAATGTGACGGACAGTGGTCATTTTGAAAGATGATCGGCATACCTTCTTCTAAAACTGATAATAAAAGTTCAGGTAAATCGGATTGGTAGATGCGGGCTTATTTTTTGGCTTACACGGTCGCCATACCTGACACCCCTCGATTTCTACATCTGGGGACGTGCAGAGGAATTAGTTTATGCAACAGAGTTGTCCATACGAGAAATTTTAATGGAACGAATTACAGCTGATTTTGAAACATGAAAACAGAAATGCTATTTCGGACAACAACAGAAGTAAAAGCTGTCCTTCATGCATACGGAGTAGAAGAGAACAGTTTGAACAAATATTATAACTCATGTACAGTCAAACCTGTTTTTGTGCGGTCTGTTTTTATGCGAATTTTTTTTACCCGATTATTTTCTATGCGATTTTTTTTATGCGCCATAATTCATATACCGCTTAAAAAAATTCGCACAACAAATATCGCATAAACAAAAAATCGCATAAAAAACGACCGCACAAAAACAGGTTTGACTGTATAATGAAAACGTAATAAACATAAAAATAATTTTCTTGACCCTGACAACTTGTATCGCTTATTTTGACCACATTATAAATGATTCCTCCAGCATGTAGCATACCGTTGGAAAGGGTATAAACTAGAGAACTTTTTAAAATAAACCTAAGTTCAAAATAATGTTTATTTTTTTTAATATTGAATTTAGAAGTTGAAATTGTTCATATACATTTACACATTTTAAAGACTTTCGAAGCTCATAAGTCATTTTCTTGAAACCAGTTGTACCAAATAATGGTTTACTTAGACTCAAAATACATTGCAGAATACAATAAAAGTTATTTCGTGCTACTACAATGACAAACAAAAAAAATAGGACGATTTAAATACGAGATTTCGGGTGATTTAAATAAAAAACGAAAAAAAATCATATCTCAATTATCGTGACATTAAGGACGTAGAGCGTATGGGTGAAAACTAGCTAATGATCCACCCAATCACCCAACAAATTCTATTGGTCCATGTGCCAAACATAGAAATTAAAACATAAATTTCAGTTGTCTTATTATTCGGCATTGAAGGTTTTGCATTCCAATTTTTTTTTAGTTCTAGTAGTCACGGATAACAAATGGAGATTCCTACTAAATCTCGCATTGCAAAATATTGCATTACATGATCTTGATTTAAAAAAAAATCGCAATCAAAGTCTCGCATTATAAAATGTCGCATTTACAAAATCTCGCAATACAAAATCTTCCAATATAGGATCTTGCGTATTAGTATAATAGTTTGCAACATAATTCTTATAGAGATCGGTAATTAGGTTAAATGCACAAAATTTATTAAAAACGATGTTCCAAACTATTTCAGTATAATACATTATGTACATATGTACGAAATAAAGAACATAACATAATTTCACTTAGTTTAATTTAGGTTATTAGAAATTTGCATTGCTAATTTTACTTATAATAATCTAGAATGAATTTAGCAAATCGCAATTCGCAAGTCGAAAAATATAATAACTAGACCGACCAATATAAAATCTTCCATTACAAAATTTCGCATAAACTTTTTCTCGTAAATATATGAAATCGAGTAATTCCATTTACTTAGATAAACTCTTAATTGATTAATTTAGTATTTCTAAGGCCCTTCTAAAATAGTGTTAGCTGAAAAAATATCGGTTTCAGTACAGAACCAGATCTATAATAGCACGTGACCACTAAAACTAAAAAAATTAAAATGGAAAAGCAGTTCCACAGATACATAACAGAATAACCAAAGTCCAGTCCACCGATCTCAAATTGCACAAAAAGTATAAAAACACAATAAAACATCGAAACACAATATAATTTTTCACTTTCCAAAAATTTTTCATAAACGATCAAAATTTTTTTTTTTGTATGTCTCGACTGTTTTACGAAACATGTATATTTAAAGATTTATTTATTTATGTTTCAAAACAACAAAAAGATATCTATTTTTGTTGCTGTAAATACAATAAAATTAAGAAATATAAACACTGTGAGTTAGAAGAGTAAAATAGTAGTATGTAATTGAAGTGAGCAAGAAGAGTAAAACAACAATTACATTGGAAAGACCCATGATTCAATAAATCCCAGGTTAGCTCGATTTTTCAAACCACGTGTTCGTGACGTCATGCAATTCCGATAAATATGTAAGTTATTCTCTTTTTACTTTTCGTTTTTTTATTTGTTGTTGTAATTTATACGTAAAAGAATTGGGTGACGAAAAAAAAAAGATGGCCATTTGTTTAAATATTTCGAGCTAACCTTGGATTTTTATTGAATCATGGGATAGACCAAAAAATGGGTTAGCAAACCAAATATTGATTTTTCGTTTTTACTACATATAAAAATAAACTGCCATCTAGTAACAGTTTAAAGAACTAAACAAACGGAGATGAGGTGAAATTAAATTTTATCTTAGACGCAATTGTCATTAATAATCAAAATAAACGATTTTATTAATTTTTTGCAATTTTTTCGATTAATAATTAAAAATTCGCAAAAAAGCACCGTGAATAAATTCAGTTTTATCTCCTGCGCATTTTAATATAAAAAAATCTTAATTTCTTCGGCTGGTGCTTGAGAAAAGGTACATTTTCGTTGCCTAATTGGGCCAAAACTGATCATTATTAAAATAAAATAGCAGGAAAACTAAGCGGAAAATTCGGAAAAGCCACCGTGATTAACTACATAAAACCTCAAAGAATATTTGAGTACATGGTTTGCGCTGATAGGATCAGTAATTCTCTAGAAGTACTTTCTTCAAGCATTTTTTGCATTTTTCGTGTATTTGACCCTTAATACAGATTTTATCGTATATTTTCCCGCTCTTTTCGATTCTGGCACCAAAAATGGGGGTTCCTATTTCAAAAACCAAAGCGAACCTCAAAATGACGTTGAAGATGAGATTCAAGATCACATCCATTTAAAAAAAATACTTTTATAATCTGATGATGGAAACACAGTGTTTCCGAAAATATATTCATTTTTAAAATCCAGATTAAATGTTGTAATTTTATTAGTTTGTTTTAACAAGTGTTTAAAGAGTACCAAAGTATGTTTTATTACGAAAAATTTATAGAAATTTGCTTACTATAAAATTGTTTGTGTACAAAACGTTACATTATAAAATGTATTTCTATTTTAATTTATGTTTAGTGTTTCCATTTTTATCCTAAAGTACCGTTCAAACACTTTGGATCTTCACCGGTCCAGAAGTAAAATTCACCTTCAATTCTGAAATTATACATGTCAATATAACAAAGTAAAACAATAATTTTGCTTTTATCAAGATTTTGCCATACTTATTTGATTTTACTCCCCACGTGTCATACGTATTAGTACATCGGCGATTTAAGTAATCCGCGTAAGTATTACACTTAACTGCCACACAAAGGGGATCTATGAACATAGATAGATGAGTTACTCTAATGGAGCGGTAATGTGAACATTGAACTGGATCAATTTCGTCGGAATATATCCCATATTGTGGAAATACGCAACCGGGTTGAATTGAACCTTTTCCATTGACATAGTAATCTGCGTGTCCCACTGAGAATCCGACACCCTCCAAATATAAATTCGAGTGTATTACAGTTACGAATATTGCATCGGTTTTGTCTAGTCTATCTTCAAAGGAAACGTTTGTTGGAAATGTGAAACCTGGTCCAGCTGGATCCATAGCTATAATTCGACCTATTTGCCCGCCCAAATTATAACCAGTACGACCAACAATTTGACCACCTAAACTGTGTCCAAGTAATGTCACATCACTGTAAGCCACACCATGTACATCATGTAAACTTTTAATGAAATCGGCCCAATATCCAGCTACCACTTTAGCTGTAATCAATGCGGCGTACGGATATAACGCGACCATTGAATAGATACTATAGTCGACGCGACACACATTGGTGTCATGATTATCAACCCAGGTTTGGGATAATTGGACGAACCAAATCGATTGAGCAGAACCAATCCATCCATGTGTAACGAAACCAACTGGCTTGCTCAAATCTAATTTTGTGGCCAAATTTGTGTCATTGAAATAGACGGGGTTAAATACTTTATCAGTTCTGTGGAAGAAAACAAAAAGAATATTTTTTATAAATTGGGTTTTGTGCGTATGTGCAGAATCACTTACGGGTTGGCACAATATAAATGTAAAACTTGTTCAGCAGGTAAATATGGATTATATCCAGCGCCCAAATTAGACGCAATTAAGAGTGATATCTTTGTTAAAATTGAATTGTAAAAGGCAAGGTTATAGAGTTGAGAAAATGCCACGTGAACTTTAAAATCATATAAAAAATTTTTATTAGAAATTAAGTAAAGATATGCATAGTTACACTTACCGAATCCAAACAGAAAAACAATCGTTAATAGATGTTTCATTTAATATATAAACAAACTTAACTGTAGCAACAGTTAAACTTTAATAAGAATTTTTAAGTTTTACACTGAATTTATATCATTTTCGTTCGAATAAACTCGTAAAGGCCACGTGTTGTGACAATAAATTATTGTTTGCCTAGCAAGAATAAATATTGTTTTTTATAAGATAAAATTACCTTGAAATTATGTACTATTCGATATTTGGGTACGCGTTTTACGCGTTTTATTTTTGAGTGTATTCAGCAGGGTACGGGTAAACATAAATTATTGTTATACATGTATTTATTGTTATATTGCCTTTGCGAATTTTTCAATTAAAAAAAGAACCAAAATATTTTGTCAAAAAAAGCTTTTTCTCCAAACATCTTAAAAGTAGTTTGTTTTAATACTATTTTTGGGTATTACCCACTGAAAAAAACCCATGGGTTTTTCCATTTAACATAACATTTTGGGGGATAAAACTAAAATGGTACATGCGTGTACAAATTCATTTGGATTAATTAAAAAGTAAAATATAAAAAATACTTATTATTGTGGTCATTCAAAATTTTTAAATTCACTAATCACCTTCTGGTTCAGATTTTTTTGAAATGATGATAGATTTTTACGAGAGAAAGCGGGAGCGTCTCGAAATATCGGTTTTCAAAATCTCGGTTCTACAAAATCTCGGTTTTTCAACAATCATAAATTTACAAATCTCGGTTTACAAAATCTCGGTTTTGAAAATCTCGGTTTTCAAAATCTCGGTATTTTAAATCTCGTTTTAAAAATTCCGATTTTAAAAATCTTGGTTTTGCTGAAAAATATCCTGTTTTTTTTTATTGTAAATATGTCTAAATGTTTTGCTAATACATAACGGTTTTTGAATGGTTTTTAATATTTTTAGTCAATTAAGTTTGGTGGTAATAAATAAAAATGTTTTTTGTTTGTTATTTTTTGTTTTTTATTTTTGTTAAATTATTATATGCATTAAAGGGTTAAAGTATTTAAATTTATATTCCACACTTGACTTTTTGAACTCATAATACAAACAAGTAGCGGGACGATCTCATGCTCAATTTTTCCATAAATAATGAAAAGATGTCGCATAAACGATAGGAACACCTCCAAACGTGCTGTCCATCAGCCAACACTCTGCCTCAGTATGGAGCTGTAAATTCGAAGGTGTTCCGAGAAGGACACACACACACACACACACACACACACACACACACACACACACACACACACACACACACACACACACACACACACACACACACACATACACACACATACACTTACACACACATTCATTTACTCGCAACACGAGAAGAGATACATAATCGCAAACCGGATCTCAAAAGCTCGGTTTTTGAAAAATAAATTTTTATTAATTCGGGCCGCCCGAATTAATAAAAATTTATTTTTCAAAACCGAGCTTTTCGGAACCGAGATTTTGAAAATCGAGATTTTGAAAACCGAGATTTTGAAAACCGAGATTTTGAAAACCGAGATTTTGAAAACCGAGATTTTGAAACCGAGATTTTAATATCGAGATTTTGAAAACCGAGATTATGTAGCCAACCCAGAGAAAGCGCCTTTTCAAATCCAAGTTGGATTCTTAATTTGTTCCAAAGTAGGCCATATGATGAAAAAATTCCTTCGATTGAAGCAGAGCTGGCCGGCAGCTTAGTAGAGACACAAAAATCTTCAGGCAACCTCAATGACTTTTCGTTTTTTGTTTGTTAAACTTTCCACCATTTTTGGCATTTAATTTCTCAAGCATTTCCGGTTTAAACATTGAATCTGGGTAGAATTCTCTATCTTGAATTTTAAATGCCAAGCAGAACGCGAATGAAGATTTTACTAATTTTTACTAAATAAAAATTGCGGCAGAAGCTACTCAAATGCATACAATCAGTGGTATTTCATCAAGAAATGGAATTATCAAACTTAATTTTGCAAATCTAAACTTTAATATTGATATTTTTTTAAAACCCTATTTTGCTTATTTCTAAATAATCTCGTCATAGAATATTCAATTTAGTTGTTTAAATAAAATTAGACGGACTATTTAGTATAAACTGGAATATACATTGATTTATTAAACTATATCTCAATTATAAAATTAGAAGTTCAGATTCAGTTATATCTTTCCAGAAAACTTGGGGAATTCGAAACATAGGAATTTAAAAACCTTAGTATTAAAAACGGGACATCTTAATTTACTGGTAGGACCGAAATATAAAATTAAATATGTTGCATCAATCTCACTAAGAATTTCCGTTAGTATAGTTCGATAATATTTACGGAAATTTTTAGAAAATTCTCCAGGAATTTGCAATCACCAGGATATTTGAATCCACTTCAATCGGCCTAAAATGAAAATTACTAACTTTAGTCGAATATCATATAACTTCAAGAAAACATTAAATTCAATTTTGCCAGTTATATAATAACATTCACTTAATGCACTTTATCCGCTAGACCACACTACTTGCAGGTGCAGCCATGATATAAGAAATCAACAATAATAATTGGCAAACGAAAATATTTATTTATGAAACGTTAAATAAAAAAGAAAAACAGAAAAAAATTAATTTTAGACGAGAGTATAAGAGGAAAAAAAATTTCGGTTTCGTTTTAATACTTTTTCAGACCTTGTGCTGTTCGCTTCATGCTGTGTTTTCTGTGAGTTTATATTTTGTTTTTTTATAAATAGTTATTTACGTCACAAGGGCGGTAAATGAGTTGTTACAGTACGAGTTCGACGTTTATTAGAATTTGGTTTATTTAGAATTTGGAACCAGTACTGTAATGATCATTTAACGTACGTGTAACGTACAACGTTTTATTTCATAGCACATGGGATATTAATTCGATTTTTTCATTTAAAATTAAATTTTAAAGTAAAATCATGAATTTGAAATTTAAAGAAAATCAATCCAAATGATTTTCAAATTATCAAGTTACCCTAGTAGATGTTTTTTTTTTTTTTGGTTTTATATTTTTCTGTACTGTAATAGCTCGTTTTCCGGACACTTTTGTTCTGTACCGTCATAATTCTTTTCCCGGACAGAAATCAATCACGTGATCATTGATTTTCGGTATAATATGAAATAAAAGTATTTTATTTCATACATACTATACTGAAAATCAATGTTTACGTGATTGATTTCAGTACGGAAAACGACCCATTACGGTACATAAAAAGGTGTCCGGAAAACGAGCTATTACAGTACAGAAAAATATAAAACCAAACAAAAAAAAAAATAACTAGGGTAACTTGATAATTTGAAAATCATTTGGATTGATTTTCTTTAAATTTAAAACTCATGTTTTTACCTTAAAATTCAATTTTAAATGAAAAAATCGAATTAATTTCCCATGTGGTATGAAATAAAACGTTGTACGTTACACGTACGTTAAATGATCGTTACAGTGCTGGTTCCAAATTCTGGAACAATAAACGTCGAACTCGTCTGTAACAACTCATTTACCGCCCTTGTGACATAAATAACTATTTTAGAACTACTGACCATTGACTTTCTTAAGGACATTCTCTCTTAGGCCCGTTGCACACCTAAGCTAAGCTAAGCGAGAAACGTAGTTTATATTAGCTTAGTTTAGATCGCATAGCTCTCTCCGTTGCACATTTAAACTATGTAATTAGATCGCTCACAAATACATTGATGCATTTATATAATTATAACATTGACGCAAATTTAAATTACAACATATACATTCTGTCAACACTTTGTAAGGAATGGCATTTGTATAATTGGATGGGTCAGAAGCTATAAGGCCTAACTCCACAAAATAAAAAGTAGAGAAAATTAGTAATGTTTGAAAAATTGATTTCCAAAATTTATGAAAATGATAAAAGGTAAAAAAGTGGTTGTAGTCACTCCTCATAAATTAAATTATCTTTTAAAGTTTAAATTTCTGAAATAAAAATGTTTTTTAATAAGTTTGCTGAACATTAAATCCAATTTTATGGAGTTAATTGGTTTAGCCACTGAACAATTTATTTTTATTTACAAGAAAATTCATATAACATAATAGTGTAACACATATTTTTAAGTAAAAATAAAAAAAAATAAAGCAAAATTCATTTAAATATAAACATAGTAATATTTTTAAGGTTTTCTAAGTACTGTAAAGTTTAATCGGATATGTATCGTAATCCAAAAATAAAAATCCAAAAGGGACAAAATCCAAACTTTTGAAAGAATCCAAATGTCGAAATCCAAATAGGAAATAATCTAAATATCGAAAAGCCAACTGGGGTGAATTTCAAAATTATTTGGGAGCGCCCCGAAATTTTGATTTTCAACATTTGCGTTTACAAAATGTCGCTTGTAATCTCTCTTTTTTGTACAATATATTTATTTAAAAATCTATTGTATGTTCAGAATTTATATTTTTGGTTTTTTCGCTTCGTTAATGAAACCTCCATTTTCTAGAATTTATAAAAATCAAGATTGTGTAAAACCAAGATTTTGGAAACCAAGATTTAGTACCCAACCCAAACATATGTATATATATTTGCATATGAATAATAATGCCGAATACAAACGGAGCAAGACAAAAACGGAGAGTGCTATTAGCCAATGTGGTTTCATCAATAATGCTGTATGGAGCTCCAATTTGGGCTGACGAAATGAAAATCTATTATAGGCGTAGGTTAAACTCCGTTTATCGACTTAGCGCTCTAAGGGTGATCTGCGCGTTTCGAACAGTTTCAGACGATGCAGTGTGTGTAATCGCAGGAATGCCTCGGCTGGACCTCTTAGCTAAAGAGCATAAAAGGTTGTATGAAGAACGTGGCAGCGATGTGAATGTTGCAGAAAGGAGGAAGATTTCCCGAGAGGAAACTACGACCGAGTGGCAAACTAGACGGAGCCAATCAAGCAAAGGCCAATGTACTCATCGCTTGATTCCTCAAATTGGAGTTTGGATGGAACGGAGATATGGGGAAGCTGACTACTATCTTTTTCAATTCTTAACGGGACATGGCTGTTTCCGAGAGTATTTGTTCAGGTACAAACACGACAATAGTCCTTATTGTCCAACATGCACTGAAGCAGTGGAGAGTGTGGAGCATATATTTTTCGAAGGTCCACGGTTTGCAGGAGCAAGACATGTGATTGAGAGAAGTATCGGAGAGCATGTTACTCCTGAAAGCTTATTGCAGAGGATTCCGCGCGGATGTTATATTGTGAGGAGACTTGGACCGCTGTGAGTGGAAGTAACTGTGACGTGATACAACAGCTTAGGAGGCTCGAAAGGGAAAGATTCGGTAGTTCATCCGTGCTATGACCGTCAATGAGTAGAAGTGCAGCTTTTGCTGGGTGCCTGCCCCGCGACGTAATGTCTAGCGATAGTTCCGTGGGGCTGTATGGCACTGGTATTGGAGGGAGGTTTTAGTTGGTAAAAATCCAACAGCCATACTTGTCAGTATATGGTTTACAGGTAAAACTCTTAGAAGATCTCCTCCCGCCACCAAAAAAAAAAAAATACACACACAATCTGATATTTGTTTTAAATTAAAGAAAATCAAAAAAAAAATCCAAACTTTATCAAAACATTTTCCGCGCGGAAAATGTTTTGATAAAGTTTGGATTTTTTTTTTTTGATTTTTTTTGGATTTTAGACATTTGGATTATGCCCATTTGGATTTTGTCCTATTTGGATTTTAACAGTTTGGCTTTTGGCATTTGGATTTTACAGTTTGGATTTAATTTTTTGGATTATGACACAGATCCGTGTAATCATCATATAGATTATCGTCACAATCAGATGCATCCGACGTGCTGTAATTTCTATTAGGTGTCTTCAATGTTTTGTAGTATTCATGTTTGATAGGTGGTATAAATTTTAATAGATCCATCGATCATGTCGTTTTTCTTTTCTTTTGTGATTGTTCTCCCAGAAGGGTACAGTAGAGGTTGCTCTATGTTTTTTAATTGCACCGGTTGACCAACTCCAGTTTTGCTGATTTTCATTGAAAGAAATTCTTCGTCTGTGTTGAAATTGTATTTAAATTGTATGCTGTATGGTTTGCATCTTTCTAATTTAATCCATTTTATCTTCAGCCAGTTGATTGGTATTCCTGAATTTGTTTTTCTTCTTCTAGTTATGGAATTTTCTAAAGGTTTTGTGGATCTAAAGTCTTTATGACTCATTTTGACGACATTAAATGGGGTTTTCTTCTTGCTAATTTTGATAATTTCATACCAATCATCAGGACAAAAAATATTTTGGTGTTTCTCTGCACATGATTCTATAATAGCGAAATCTGAATCATTTGGTAAGTAACTGTGTCCACTTTGCAAAAACTTGTGATCAATTGAATCCGCATTTATCTCATCACTTTGAACAAGTTTCAATAAGCTTAGAGCAGTTTTGATATTCCTATTCTGTCCTGTACAAGCATCGGAGTACATTATTATTTTTTTATGATTATTGGCATGGGTTTTAATAAATTTAGTTAAACAAGAAGATATTTCTTGGGATCCACGCGAACCTTCAGTCTCCGGCCAGACATACATGCATCTTACATCATTATTAAAATCATGACAACCAAAATTGTAGACATATAAATTTCTTTTATAATATGCCTCAGAGGTAGATAACTTAGGAAAGGCTAAAGCTTTTTCCAAATCGAGGGAAAAACATAAATTTCTTCGGACGCATTTCCTCTATCTATGCCCATATTATTGCGTGCAAGTTCCGCATTCGCTAGATGGACATCTTTTTCAATTTCAGCCTCTTGCTTTTCTCCATTTTTTGTATTTTGAATTTTTATTTGCAGCGCATCACAAATTTGACACGTATCTTTAGCAGGTTATTTAAAATGTAAATTAAATTTAGTTGAAAATATAGTATAGTAATATTTTTCCTTAACCGGTACCAATTTCTCTTCATTCATACATGATTTTAATGGTTAGATTTTGATTTAAATATCGTCTTGTAGGATTATGTATTCGAGTATAGTGTGTTACAGTAAATTACAAATTAATCAAATTAATAATTTATATATTAAAATGATGTCGATGTTTGTTTTAATTATTTAATGTGAATTACGGTTAATTGTTACAAGAAAGATAATCGTTACATAACTAATGATTAACTCTCTCTTTTTCACGTTTCTTCTTTTTAAATATTAGTTTAGTATAAAAGAGCACATGGCCTGGATATGTGCCCTTTCTAGAATAAATGATTTTTTTTTGCAAGGTAGGTGCCGTTCCATTAACCATATGGTAACTTCGTCTTGTCATAAAACGTATGTAAGTGTCTATGATACTAAACCGTCATAATACTAATTTTGACAAAAAGTGGACATGAGCCCTTTCAAGAATAAACGATTCATTTACACATTTTAAATACTTTCGAAGCTCATAAGTCATTTTCTTGAAACCAGTTGTACCAAATAATGGTTTACTTAGACTGAAAATACATTGCAGAATACAATAAAATTTATTTCGTGCTACTACAATGACAAACAAAAAAAATATGACGAGTTAAATGCGAGATTTCGGGTGATTTAAATAAAAAACGAAAAAAAATCATATCTCAATTACCGTGACATTAAGGACGTAGAGCGTATGGGTGAAAACTAGCTAATGATCCACTCAATCACCCAACAAATTCTATTGGTCCATGTGCCAAACATAGAAATTAAAACATAAATTTCAGTTGTCTTATTATTCGGCATTGAAGGTTTTGCATTCCAATTTTTTTTTAGTTCTAGTAGCCACGGATAACAAATGGAGATTCCTACTAAATCTCGCATTGCAAAATATTGCATTACATAATCTTGATTTAAAAAAATAAATCGCAATCAAAGTCTCGCATCATAAAATGTCGCATTTACAAAATCTCGCAATACAAAATCTTCCAATATAGGATCTTGCGTATTAGTATAATAGTTTGCAACATAATTCTTATAGAGATCGGTAATTAGGTTAAATGCACAAAATTTATTAAAAACGATGTTCCAAACTATTTCAGTATAATACATTATGTATGTACATATGTATGAAATAAAGAACATAACATATTTTCACTTAGTTTAATTTAGGGTATTAGAAATTTGCATTGCTAATTTTACTTATAATAATCTAGAATGAATTTAGCAAATCGCAATTCGCAAGTCGAAAAATATAATAACTAGACCGACCAATATAAAATCTTGCATTACAAAATTTCGCATAAACTTTTTCTCGTAAATATATGAAATCGAGTGATTCCATTTACTTAGATAAACTCTTAATTGATTAATTTAGTATTTCTAAGGCCCTTCTAAAATAGTGTTAGCTGAAAAAATATCGGTTTCAGTACAGAACCACATCTATAATAGCACGTGACCACTAAAACTAAAAAAATTAAAATGGAAAGCAGTTCCACAGATACATAACAGAATAACCAAAGTCCAGTCCACCGATCTCAAATTGCACAAAAAGTATAAAAACACAATAAAACATCGAAACACAATATAATTTTTCACTTTCCAAAAATTTTTCATAAACGATCAAAATTTTTTTTTTGTATGTCTCGACTGTTTTACGAAACATGTAGATTTAAAGATTTATTTATACGTAAAAGAATTGGGTGACGTCAAAAAAAAAAGATGGCCATTTGTTTACATGTTTCGAGCTAACCTTGGATTTTTATTGAATCATGGGATAGACCATGATTCAATAAAACAAAAGGTTAGCGCGAAATATGTAAACAATGGCCATCTTTTTTTTTTGAAGTCACTCAATTCTCAATACGTATATAAATTACAACAACAAATAAAAAAACGAAAAGTAAAAAAGAATTGCATGACGTATCAAACACGTGTTTTGAAAAATCGAGCTAACCTGGGATTTATAGAATCATGGGGATAGACCAAAAAATGGGTTAGCAAACCAAATATTGATTTTTCATTTTTACTACATTTAAAAATAAACTGCCATCTAGTAACAGTTTAAAGAACTAAACAAACAGAGATGAGATGAAATTTTATCTTAGGCGCAATTGTCATTAATAATCATAATAAACGATTTTATTAATTTTTTGCAATTTTTTCGATTAATAATTAAAAATTGTATTATTAATTATTTGTTTTATCTCCTGCGCATTTTGATATAAAAAAAATCTTAGTTTCTTCGGCTGGTGTTTGAGAAAAGGTACATTTTCGTTGCCTAATTGGGCCAAAACTGATCATAATTAAAATAAAATAGCAGGAAAACTAAGCGGAAAATTCGGAAAAGACACCGTGATTAACTACATAAAACCTCAAAGAATATTTTAGTACATGGTTTGCGCTGATAGGATCAGTAATTCTCTAGAAGTACTAAAAATGGGGGTTCCTATTTCAAAAACCAAAGCGAACCTCAAAATGACGTTGAAGATGAGATTCAAGATCACATCCATTTAAAAAAAATACTTTTATAATCTGATGATGGAAACACAGTGTTTCCGAAAATATATTCATTTTTAAAATCCAGATTAAATGTTGTAATTTTATTAGTTTGTTTTAACAAGTGTTTAAAGAGTACCAAAGTATGTTTTATTACGAAAAATTTATAGAAATTTGCTTACTATAAAATTGTTTGTGTACAAAACGTTACATTATAAAATGTATTTCTATTTTAATTTATGTTTAGTGTTTCCATTTTTATCCTAAAGTACCGTTCAAACACTTTGGATCTTCACCGGTCCAGAAGTAAAATTCACCTTCAATTCTGAAATTATACATGTCAATATAACAAAGTAAAACAATAATTTTGCTTTTATCAAGATTTTGCCATACTTATTTGATTTTACTCCCCACGTGTCATACGTATTAGTACATCGGCGATTTAAGTAATCCGCGTAAGTATTACACTTAACTGCCACACAAAGGGGATCTATGAACATAGATAGATGAGTTACTCTAATGGAGCGGTAATGTGAACATTGAACTGGATCAATTTCGTCGGAATATATCCCATATTGTGGAAATACGCAACCGGGTTGAATTGAACCTTTTCCATTGACATAGTAATCTGCGTGTCCCACTGAGAATCCGACACCCAACATATATATATTCGAGTGTATTACAGTTACGAATTTTGCATCGGTTTTGTCTAGTCTATCTTCCAAGGAAACGTTTGTTGGAAATGTGAAACCTGGTCCAGCTGGATCCATAGCTATAATTCGACCTATTTGCCCGCCCAAATTATAACCAGTACGACCAACAATTTGACCACCTAAACTGTGTCCAAGTAATGTCACATCACTGTAAGCCACACCATGTACATCATGTAAACTTTTAATGAAATCGGCCCAATATCCAGCTACCACTTTAGCTGTAATCAATGCGGCGTACGGATATAACGCGACCATTGAATAGATACTATAGTCGACGCGACACACATTGGTGTCATGATTATCAACCCAGGTTTGGGATAATTGGACGATCCAAATCGATTGAGCAGAACCAAGCCATCCATGTGTAACGAAACCAACTGGCTTGCTCAAATCTAATTTTGTGGCCAAATTTGTGTCATTGAAATAGACGGGGTTAAATACTTTATCAGTTCTGTGGAAGAAAACAAAAAGAATATTTTTTATAAATTGGGTTTTGTGCGTATGTGCAGAATCACTTACGGGTTGGCACAATATAAATGTAAAACTTGTTCAGCAGGTAAATATGGATTATATCCAGCGCCCAAATTAGACGCAATTAAGAGTGATATCTTTGTTAAAATTGAATTGTAAAAGGCAAGGTTATAGAGTTGAGAAAATGCCACGTGAACTTTAAAATCATATAAAAAATTTTTATTAGAAATTAAGTAAAGATATGCATAGTTACACTTACCGAATCCAAACAGAAAAACAATCGTTAATAGATGTTTCATTTAATATATAAACAAACTTAACTGTAGCAACAGTTAAACTTTAATAAGAATTTTAAAGTTTTATCACTGATTAGTATATAAGATTAGTCTTTTCAGTGCAAAAAAATGTCATTCTAAATTTCAAAACGTATTATTTTGTGATGGCACCGACAAAGCGAGAGATATATATATATATGCTTCTTTTTTTCGCATTCTTCAAAAAAATACAAAACAAAAAATAACAAAATAATAGTAAAAAAAAAAATTCATGAATGAAACACAAAAAAGGTCATTAGTTTGGTAATTTTGTTTGTATATTTTCGAGTATGTATGATGCACGTGCAGACGATCAGTGATCATAATATATATACCTATTGTATTAAATACATACATACACATACATATTTTATATTTGAAATCTTCTTTAAACTAAACCAAATTTTGGAATAATATACATTTTTTTGTGAAAAAGAGTTTGTTGATGATTGTTTTTTTTAACCTTCATCCGTCCCTCGCTTCATTTTGACCTAAATCGAATTTTATTTTTGAAATATCTTATTAAATTACTGCGTGCGTTATCTTTCGTTTTAATAAATAAAATTAAAAATAAAAGTGAATTTTGTATTTGCTTAGCGTAAATTTACTGATGAATTTATTTTGGTAATTTTTGCACAAAGGAATTTTAGTGTTACTTTTTTAAGGGACGGATGAAGGTTAAGGTCATTCACCCTTTTGATTTGGATGTTACATATTTTTCTTGCTTTTGAAATGCTTTCTGATGCGTTTTGCTAGGTGCAAAAAACAAATACAATAATAAAAGGATAATAAGTTTGATTAAAATTTGAATTGATAACAATTTGACTACCTAGGCATATCATTTTTAAGTAACATAATTATGTGCCTTAAAGCATTCTTTATTTGTTTCTTTGCTATTTGAAGAAATGAAAAGTTAGAATAATTATTTGCAGTTTTCTGTTATGAATGTGTTTTTTTCCGACTTGAGCAGAACGGATCATTTATATTGAATATGATCAGATCACTCACACAAAAATCATTTATCAAAATAAACATTTTGAATAAAATGAACTAATAGAGACTACTCACACCAAACGCGAACTGCGAGTTGCGAGTAAATTCCAAACACGAATTCGCAAATTTGATTTACACTAAACGCGAGCGAATTTATATGTCAAAATCAATACCATACATGATCAGATATTTTTAATAATACAGTAATTATTTCCAAAACCTGTTTTTTTATATTGTTCGTTTTGACAAAGGTTAAAATACATAATTCGATATAAATAATATTAATTTAATCTTTAAAAGTCATTTTGATCGTATTTGAAATGATTTATAAAAAGATACTCGTACGAATGTCAATACTCGTACGAATAAAAATTATGTAGAACACGAGTGGAACCTAATTTTATTTTTTAGCGAATGCGCGAATATTTCATCTTTGTACGAATTTAGTATTTTTTGTTATTTTAGAGCATTTTTAGGGCTTAATTTAGTTTATTTTGAATTAAATAATCGTAATTATATTATAAATGGAAAAATCCGTTCTATTTAACTGTATTTTATGTCAAAATTTTCTGAAAAATGGTTACTCGTAATTCGCTACTCGCGCTTGGTGTGAACAATCCCTTATAATCTTGAATTTGTGCAAATCTATTTATAAAATTGAATCAACTTTCATCAATTTTCGTTCTTTGAAAGAATGGTTACTTTATCTAAGAATGCTAAGCTGTCTTCAAGAAATGTGTAGACATTATTACCAATCTTGAGTGGTCGTTCATAAGGAGCTGAAGATTTGAAATGTCGGCAATTTAAACAATCGAACAGATCATTAAATCTTTGCACCATTTGAGCGGTTGGTATAGCATTGTTCAGAAATTCACCAAACGTTTCCGGTTTAACTTTCAATGTTGTCCTAATTGCACTGGCTACTATACTGCTCAATATTTGACCTGCCAAACTGACATTCATTTTCTGAAACGTATTTGGTTCGAAATGGTGGATGGTAAGTTTTGGCATCAGTTTAACATTTTGTTTTGTGTCAAATTCGAATATTTTTCGAATAACATTAACATCGGCCACTCCAAAATCCAAATGTTGAAATTTATTTTTTAAAATGGCGTTTCTAACCGATTTAATTAGATGCGGAGGATCGAACTGCGCCAGAATTTGTGTATCGTTAACAACAAAATATGGTGCTTCTGGAGTCACTCCAAGTGTTTTGTAGGTAGCGATGTTAGTAGCTGCTTGATCGCAGGTTACCAAAACAACATGTAATTTCAACATATAGTTGCAAATCTTTATATTTTCTTTTATTAAATTTGATAAATAAAAAGGATCAGCAGATTTGTTAATTAAAATATAGCTGAGAAAATATTTTCAGTCATCCACCAGTCCGCGCAGCATAAAAAACAAAACTGACGTTGCCAATTCGTTTTTTCTTTCACGGCCATCGTCACAAAACCCTTCAACACGGGCTAAAAATATATTTATGGTTAGGTCTTTATTTATGCACATTTCGTCGAAAGATAATACACAAATTTTTGATTTTGTTGCCATATTTTGGAATACTTTCTCTAGTTGAGTTAACAAAACTTCATTTGTTCCTGGTGGAATAAATTTAATGGGAGGCCATTTATATATAGATAAGGTAGATGGTAATTTTAAATTCAATTGGTCCCTCAAATACTTGTACGTTGAAGCCGATTTATAAAATAATGACTGAGCAAATATTTTGTCGCTCTCATTATAGTAAAAATCTTCTTTTACAAGACGTTTACAAACACTTTTCATGGTTTCATTTACTTTTCAATTATCAATGTGATCATCAATTTTTTTAAATTTATTATGTTTAAGTTTCATTCTACTTAAGCAAAGCTTGAGAATCTTGTAGGAGGCTTTCAATAAATTATAGTCTCGTTGACTTTTTTTCAATTTCTTCTTATATAATTGAATTGCTCTTCCACTTTTAGCACATTTCAGGCAAATATGTATATGAATTTTCTTTCGGCGTCTCACAGTGGAGACAGTTGATTTTATCAATAAATTTCAAAAAATGTATTTCTTCGTCAGTTTGGTCAGCTTGGGTACCGATTGTTTCCAAAACTAGCGATTGTGATTGAACCAATGATGGAATGTCCTGTTCCAGATCGAAGTTATTCAAATTATTAGATGAGAAATGCTCTTCATCAATATTAGACCTTTGAACTATATGTAGAATTGCCACAGCATTTTTCGTTAAACGATTTGTACATGTAACATTTTTCTTCAAAAAGTGCCTTTGACACGAAATTTTTCTTATTAATAACTAAATTGTATTACTCGCCCTGACGAGTAGTGGGGAAAATGGATGTGTATGTGTATGATAATAATAATACCTTGACCGATAGAATAGAACGTTTCTATAATGATGGAGAGAAGAGGGAAAACGAACTAGTTACTTCAGATAACTGTAAATAATTTGTAGATGAGTACTTAATTCCTCTCCATCATTACGTGGTAAATGGGGTGAAAGAGCGGGATCTTTTGGGTGAGGCAAATGTAGTTACGAAATATAAAATTCGAATTTGATTTAAATAAGAAACGAACGAATTTGATTCAATTCAGATATGAACTTTGAAGATTCGAATGCGTTTGAATCAAATTCACAAATAATCCTCCGGATCTTTCAAAAATATGTTTAAAAAACTTGAGTGTATTATTCATTTTCTTAAAAAAATTTAGAACGAAAACGGCAGTTGGATACTAGGAAACAACACGTCACCTGTATTGTTCCAAATTGCAAAATTACGCCAAGGAAATCGGATTTAAAATTTTTTTTATTACCAATTCATTTATTTTTTTGTATATTTGCCAATTTCTAAGGTAATATTGAAGAAAGTAAGATATCTTCTTCTCTTTATATTACCTAAAAATTGGAATGAAAACGTACTAACAGAAAATTAGATTGAAAATGAGCAAGAGCCGATTACGGCATAAGTCGATTTACGCCATTTTAATTCTTGCGTAGATGGTATCCCATTAAACTTATTCACCAGGAACAAATGAAGTTTATTATGATAAATGATTGTCATGTTCTCCTCAAGTCGGAAAAAACACATTCATAATAGAAAACTGAAAATAATTATTCTATCTTTTCATTTCTTCAATTAGCAAAGAAACAAAGAATGTTTTGAGGGACGTCCTTAAAAATGATATGCCTATGTAGTCAAATTGTTAGCAATTCAAATTTTAATCAAACTTATTATCCATTTTATTATTGTATTTCTTTCTTGCACCTAGGAAAACGCATCAGAAAGCATTTCAAAAGCAAGGTAAATAACATCCAAATCAAAAGGGTGAATGACCTTAAAAAAAAAAAAATTCATCAACAAACTCATTTTCAGTAAAAAATAGATATATGTACATAGCTATATTATTCCAAAATTTGGTTTAGTTTTAAAGAAGATTTCAAATATAAAATATGTATGTATATATATATATATATATATATATATATATATATATATATATATATATATATATATATATATATATATATATATATATGTAATACAATAGGTATATAGATTATGATCACTCACAGTTTATGCAAGATAATAGCTATATTGCGCATGTCAGAAAATTACAACAGATCGAAAATGAAACATCGGAGTATATTATTGCACGTGCATCATACATACATACTCGAAAATAAAATATACAAAACAAACAAAATTACCAAACTGGATTATTCCAAATATTATTCCAAAATTTGGTTTAGTTTAAAGAAGATTTCAAATATAAAATATGTATGTGTATGTATGTATTTAATACAATAGGTATAAATATTATGATCACTGATCGTCTGCACGTGCATCATACATACTCGAAAATATACAAACAAAATTACCAAACTAATGACCTTTTTATGTTTCATTCATGAATTTTTTTTTTTACTATTATTTTGTTATTTTTTGTTTTTTTTTTTTTGAAGAATGCGAAAAAAAGAAGCATATATATATATATCTCTCGCTTCGTCGGTGCCATCACAAAATAATACGTTTTGAAATTTAGAATGACATTTTTTTGCACTGAAAAAACTAATCTTATATAGCTAATCAGTGGTTTTATACTGAATTTATTTAGTTCTCGTTCGAATAAACTCATAAAGGCCACATATTGTGACAATAAATTATTGTTTGCCTAGCAATAATAAATATTGTTTTTTATAAGATAAAGTTACCTTGAAATTATATACTATTCGATATTTGGGTACGCATTTTACGCATTTTATTTTTTGAGTGTATTCAGCAGGGTACGGGTAAACATAAATTATTGTTATACATATGTATTTATTGTTCTATAGATCATGTTTAGCACTTGTACCAAACATCAACTTCGCCATCATTTACGCTAGGTGCGCTAGTGTAAATTATCTCATTTGTTATGGAAAAGATAATTCACACTAGCGACAATTGCGGTACTAAAATGAACAAATATCACGATCTATTGCCTTTGCGAATTTTTCAATTAAAAAAAGAACCAAAATATTTTGTAAAAAAAAGCTTTTTCTCCAAACATCTTAAAAGTAGTTTGTTTTAATATTATTTTTGGGTATTACCAGAGCCTTCTAGAGTATAGAGCCATAATCATTATGACGTATTTTTTAGAAGCTTTTTTTAGTGGTATAACTTTTTAATGATTTCCATAGGAATCCATAGTAAAAATGGTGTTTTTTAGCTTCAAGTTTTTCAATAAAAAAGTCAAAAATATTACAAAATGTTTATACAAAAGTGTTCTACATATCTTTAGCAGAAATATACAAGAAGGGTATATTGGTATTAAATAAATAATTATTGCAGTAATTTTAAAATTAAATTATTTCTAAAATATATTTTCCGAACTTTCATTTTGAAAAATACATCAAAGTTGGCTCTGACGAATTAAAATAATACTTATCTTTAGTTTTACTAGTGTACGTTAGATGTCTATAATTGTTGGCAGAGAAATACGAAAAAAAATTATTTAATCACACAATTATGACACGTTCTTAATATTTTGAGAATTTGTTTTGCTTTTCCTACAATTTTTGAACTTGAAATTTTCCCAGGTGGTAATTTTTGGTACGATTTTTCAAAATGTTACTGCCCACTGCCATCTATGTATATTGACTTAATGCTGACAATTTGTAGTAAGCTTTTCTTATTTATTTGACCAGAATGCTGTTGTTATGAACTTTTTTTTATATTTTAGTTTAATTAAATTAATTATTACAAGAAAATGAAAACGATTTACTTAAACGAGATTTATATATGTTGAAATTCAAACATTTATGAAAATATTTCAGAAATCATAATTAAGAATTTGCAACGTTTTCATTTACAAACTTGTCTTAGGAAAAAAAATGATTTCCCATATGTGTTTTACTATGGAAATTTTGGTTTTTTCCTCGTTTCTAATTCTCTGATAAAAGCTTCGTTTTTTAGATTATGGCTTGTATAATCAAGGTTGCTTTGGTATTACCCACTGAAAAAAACCTATGTGTTTTTCCATTTAATATAACATTTTGGGGGATAAAAATAATTATAATCAGATTTAATGTGTTTTTATTTATTGAGAAATAATAAACTAAAATGGTGTAAATGCGTATACAAATTCATTTGGTTTAATTAAAAAGTAAAATATAAAAAATACTTATTATTGCGGTCATTCAAAATTTTTAAATTCACTAATCATCTTCTGGTTCAGATTGTTTTGAAATGATGATAGATTTTTACGAGAGAAAGCGCCTTTTCAAATCCAAGTCGAATTCTCAATTTGTTCCAAATTAGGACATATGATGAAAAAATTCTTTCGATTGAAACAGAGCTGGTCGGGCAGCTTAGTAAAGAATCAAACAATTTGCAGAAATTTTCAGGCAACCTTAATGACTTTTCGTTTTTTGCTTGTAAAACCACCATTTTGTTTCCACCATTTTTTGGCATTTAATTTATCAAGCATTTCCGGTTTAAACATTGGAATCTGGGTAGAATTCTCTATCTTGAATTTTAAATGCTAAGCAGAATGCTAAAAACGTGTGATTTTTTTTAGCAATCCGTTTTCAGCCTAAGCAGCCTAAAGTGATTTGCCTAAATATTTCGGATCCATCATATTGGCTAAACAATGCGCAGGAGTCAGGACACTTCATTCGCTTTTCGATGGAAGGCCTAATTGATGTTAACTTTTCGTTATTCAGCAAACTATACCAGGTTTAAACAACTGTCGCAATCGAAATGGAATCATCTTGCAATGAGTCTAGAGCTTTGTGAAAAAAAAAATAGATTTTTTTTTTTAAGTTTCCATGGGCTCGGGAATTTTTTTTTAAGTTAAACCAATACATAGGTCGGTTAGCCTGTTAATTAGGCGTAAATTTAACTCTCTGGTCTCTCTATGTCAACTTTTTGCTGAGATATCTGTCTTTGAATCAAAAAAGATCCTTTTGCCTTTCATCATCGATATCTCAGCAACCAATGATTGCGTCGTAAATTTTACAGTTTAATGTACCACTAATAGCCTTGTATTATTTTCAAATTGATCCATCCAACCGTTTTTCCGGACAGATTGATCAAAGTTTTACAAAACAATTAAAGGAACAAATGATCTTCAAAATAAAAAAACGACCTTTTTCACAATTTGCGTTAGTTACTTGTTAACCCTTAACGATCATATGATTTTTTTGTAGCACTCGCCGATAAGAGACGACAGAAAATTAAATAAAAGTTCTGCAATATGACCAATTATTATGGAACTTGGCCATTTCTAGTCCGATTTTAGTGAAATTACGTATGCAAGATGGAAATGGGATTCTAAAATGATTTTTGGATGAAATTCTGGAAAATGGCCAACTAGGAAGGAACTTGGATATTGCTGAACCGGCCAAGTTCCTTTCTAATTGGCCATATTTCAGAACTTCATCTAAAAATAATTTTAGAATCCCATTTTCATCGCGCATACCAAATTTCACTAAAATCGGATTAGAAATGGCCAAGTTCCATAATAATTGGTCATATTGCAGAACTTTATTTAATTTTCTGTCGTCTCTTATCGGCGAGTGCTACAAAAAAATCATATGATCGTTAAGGGTTAACAAGTAACTAACGCAAAATGTGAAAAAGGTTGTTTTTTTTATTTTGAAGATCATTTGTTCCTTTAATTGTTTTGTAAAACTTTGATCAATCTGTCCGGAAAAACGACCTATGAATTGGTTTAACTTAAAAATTTTAAAAATTCCCCGATCCCCTGGATCCTTACAAAAAAAAATCGAAATTTTTTTTTCGTTCTCTTTCTTATGATTGCGTGGTAACGGTATTACACAAAAATGTTCCGCACAAAAATCTCAAAATTAGAGATTTGAAGCTTTAAAATGCTTTTCTTTCATCTCTGTACGACCGTATTTTACAAAGATATAGCTCTTCAAAAAACACTAAAAAAATTGGAAAGAATTTGTGTTCCTTTAATTTTTTGGAGTAGTGTAAATAAACAAGATTCATAACCGAACCAACAGATAATTTAATGTAAATTATCTTTTCCGTACTGGCACGCGCCTAATAAAATTCCATTTCATTTATGTTTATTTTTGAGTTTGTTTGTACACAATAAAATTGTACACTCAGCTCTATTTATAAATGAACATAATAAACGTTTTTTTTATTCGCCTTTTCGCGCAAAGTATCTGACATCTAGTGGATGATTTTAAAACTAGAGCCAAGGGGGAGCAAAATTATTTTGACGTTTGTTTTATGTATGTGAAATAATTATTTCAAGCGATTAATTTAAAATTTTAAGTTAATTTAAAACATGGACAAAGCAAATAAAAATAAAAGTAAAAAATTTGTTCAGTGCTAGAATTCAGAACACGTTGTAACAAGGAAAACAGTATTGCTCTTCACCAATTTCCCAACGATAAGTTGTTAAAAAAATAAATGGGCCGCCCATGTTACATGAATTAATAATAAATCCATTACCAAAAATGATCGTGTTTTTTCAAAACATTTAGAGGATACAGATTATAAAAGTAAGTTATGAACAAAAATATCGTAGTTTTGTCGAATATAATAACGTTTATATGTTTTAGTTGCGGCAAATAAACATTATTTAAAAAAATGAGCAGTTCCGTCCAAAAATTTACCTCACAGCAAATTTACCAAGCCAATACCAAAATAACGAAGTCCGCGATTACAAAAATCGAATATTGCTGAATACCAAAGTTTACAAAAATCTCAATTATCAAACGAACATAATCAGGATGCCCCTGAATCAGAAGAAATTATGGTTGTTGGACACCCAGTAACTCAAACTGCTGTTATTGCAGTTCAAGCTAGTATATATTGTTCTTGATTTAGTCGTCGCCAAAGATATCGAAAGGAATTCTAAATTAACAATTGATGACCTAATAACATCGGGGTCTCAACTAAGTATTATGACTTCATTAAGCGACACTAAAACCATAGGATTAATAGAGAAAAGCATTATGAATTTAGGCCTCGAGCCCGATATTTACAACCGAATTTTAAAACACATTTTTCTGTTAAATTGAAGATCCTGCTAGTGCTGATAAGATTTAAACAAAATCTCGATTTCTCAGTGATGTCGGTATTATAAATTAAATTAAAAAGTTTTGAATTTTGATCCATCTTGATTTCATAATATGCCGAATGATTTAGTTCAACGAATGTTTGATATTTGCTATGCTTAATCTGCAATGAATACAAATATATACAGTATGGATTCTAATATAACCAATATATAATGTTTTTTCCACTAAAATTACTGTAAAATAATAATAAATTAACATTATTACTTACATTGGACCATTTTCCTATGCGTTTTGACATATAAATAAACTTTTTACCCCCTTGTCTCATTTAGACTATAGCGCCTCTAGCGCCGGCGAAAAGGCCAATAGAGCAAACATTTTTTTTGTTTTTGTTTTCGTTTACGTTTATTGAATTGGGAGGAATTTCTTGTTTTAAGAAATATTTTGTAAATGTACTGAATTTGATATTAAGAACTATAATTTTTATTTATTTACGAAAAACAATATTAATTTTCCAGATATCAATACCAGCTTGAAATGTTGTTTCTCAAAATGTCTCATATCAAAATAGGTAATACATTTCAGGTTGAAACAATATTCAAAACAACGCATGAGACATCAATATACTTTAAAATAAACAGTTTCGTATAATTTAAGTAGACATTTTGGAAATTTTGCCTTAAACTGTAATTTGTCTTTATAATTATGTAGTAAATTGTTAGGAGTATATTCACTATATTCACATCACTAAATCACAGAGAAATTATTTTATTCGTCCAAATAGAATTTTCCTTCACCCTAACGAATAAAAAATGGTCTGATTTTTATGACATTTTATGACAAAATTGTTTTTTGGTTTTGGCACAGAGAAATATATACAGAGAAGTAAAGTTCATACTACTCACACAAGGTATACAGAAAAAAGAGGTAGTATATTCCCGTGTCTCATTATCGTTTTTCTTTGCCCATCACGTCACGTGAAGACAAAAAAGCAGACATTTATATGAAGTTTGGCGGTTTTTTGATTCATTTTTTAAATAAATCAAGAATAATCGTAATTTTTTTTAACAAACCGTATTTACAATTGATAATGATAGTTTACCGAGACCCTTTTTATGATTTATATTTTTTTTATGGTTCAAATATTTGAGAAATAATTCTTTCGGGTGCATAATGTCTAAGATAAATGGAAAAAAAGGTAAACAAAATTATGAATACATAACATAAAACAATTAAATTATTAAATGTTTTTGGTTATTTACGTACCAATTATTAAAACTTTTATTTTTTTACGTTATGTACTCAAATTTTTGCCATCTATTTTCGTTAGGCTTCAAATTATTGGTATCCACATACCTATTCAAATATTATGTCCATATTCACCGTTAAATATAAATGGAAAGATATACATATAAAATAAAAATTCAGTTCACAAATTATTAAACGCCCAGTTAATAGAAAATATAAATTTGAAAAAAAGGAAATTAAATAAAACTATAAATCAAAATTAATATAAATCAAAACACCCATTCACTGTTTAGTGTTCTATATGTGTTCTTATCAGAAATATGAACAATTGATAGTTTTGTTGCAATAGGAATTATTCAAATTTAGTATATTTAAAATCGAACACTCCCAAATTTTTGAATTAAATAATTAAAATCAAATCGTTCTCTGCATTTAACAAAAAAATTGTACTCACAAATTCCAAAACTTTTTATGCAATGTGCTCAAACAGTCTGCTCTAGACACGAATATTAAAACATGCCTCTTTTCACGATTTAATTCCGAAAGTATTGCAGTATATAACTAAAATCAAAATTGAAATGTTTAATTTCAACATAAAGTCGAAAAATAATTAATGGCAAAAATAAAAAAAAATCATTTATTTTCCATTTATTTAAAAAATTAATAAAAATATCACAAAATTCCATATAAATATCAGCATTTTTGTCTTCACGTGACGTCAAATTGTGAAAAAAGGATAGCAACAGCATGCGCAATATTATACCTTATTTTCTGTATATCTTGCTACTCACATGTATATGAATGATATTACATACTTACAATTTTCGTACTGTAGCCAGAAGTAACACCCGAGAACGAGAGGTTTATATCGTTTACTTTATAATGTTTCCTCTTTCTACTTTCATACAATTAAAATGCAATCGTGCTTGCGGTCGTATGATCGTATTTTCTTAATCCATAAATAAAATACATTTGTTCTACTTTATCTCATGTTTTCATGTATATAACCATTTCAAACATTTCTTTTTAAAATACAAGAACAATTTTATATTTGTTAATTGTTGCTGTTGGTACATTTAACGTTTTCATAAATTTCGGGGTATTTAAAACAATAATATTTTAATTTAGACAATCACAAAACCATTTCAACAAGTTTATTTAAAAAATAATTATTATCCAAACATAAGGTAAATTTATTATTTGTAATAGATTGATAATAAATTAATATATTATACATATCAATGTTTTAATTTCTGTGAAGAAATGTACCAACTTTCTTCTCGATTTTGGTATGATTCCAAAACCAACACAAATGTACTACAAGCCTGATTCCGTAATGAGGTACACCAAAACCAACACAAATGTACAACAAGCCTGATTCCGTAATGAGGTACACATATACCTTCTTACATTAAATCGCTTATACTTGGAAGTATTGGTGGGAAACTTCGTATGTTTTGTTTTGTCTACAATTTATATAGTCTATCCGATCACCAATACTTTCATGTATAATCGAAAAATCAGTTAGGATAGTCAAGATTGTAATACATTAAGGTTGGTTTTGATGATTCCCATTTAACCTTCTCTCTGTGTATTGGGGTCAAATTGACCCCAGTCGGTTTTAAAATGAAAAAAAAACTGCGGTTTTTATTATTTGAATGGCTCATGCCCTAAAAGAAAGCCTCAACTAATATCTTGTACACGCAATACAACAAAAAGCGGGTCCAAATTACTTGTAAATTTGGTAATTACGATAGTCTGAAATGAACCAAGCGCATTTCTGTGTACTGGGGTCAAAATGACCCCAAATGATTTCCATGTAGGTACCTACTATTTTCTATATAAATCAAAAAATGACATAATTTTTATGTTTATGATTGTATTGTAAAGTATGTCTGTGATGTTTTTTGCATTTTTCTGTTAATTAGTAAGTGAGACTGTCAGATGAAGGGGAAATAGCGAACGATAATATTGAAGTGGATTTTTCAAAATGCGACGAGAGTTGAACATGCTGAGCCGATAAACGTCTGTGATTACGATGAGGATGAACATATTGAGCCGATAAATTTTGATGATGATGACAATTTTGAACTTTGGGCTGACGATCGAGAAAATTAACAGGGAAATTATGAAACTGCCACTTTTGAAGATGAAGAAGCGGTTACTGGTATATGGTATTATTCCCAAAATAAAAAAATGTTTCCGAAAGTGGAACCTAAATATTGCAAATGTGACCAGAACATGCCACTTTCTACTACTGCGGGAAATGGCAGGCTTCACGGAGCAAACAACAAAAAATCTTAATAACTCAGTTATTAGCTTTCCAAAAAACCATCACAGAAATATTGGTGAATATTATCGCGGCTGAGAACAATAGAAAAGCGCGGCAGTTTTATATAATAAATAATAAAATAACAGAAAAACACCGTACTTTGTATGATACTAATTCGATGGAAATGTTTGCATTGGCCTGCATTTTAATTTACGCTGGCGCTCTTAAGAACTTGGACGACCGTTCATTTTATCGAGCTATGATATCCGACAGGAGCCGCTAAAAACAGATAGATTGGTAGCATTCTAAACTGTATGGAAAATGTTCTTGGCAAACATTCGAAAACCTTATAAACCGTCATCAAATTTAACTATTGATGAACAATTGATTCTAACACGGGGGAGATATTCTTCCCGACAGTACGTACCATTAAAACCAGGGAAGTATGGAATTAAAATATTTTGGCTACGCGACGCAAGATCTCTTACCCATTGAACGCAGAAGTGTATGTTGATGGGCAACCAGGGAGGCCTCATTCGGTTAATTACGCCTTGAATTTAGTCTATCGGATATCCGCATTTCACGTCAACAAAAGAAGAACAATTACTATGAACAACTTTTTCATTATTTGTACTTTAGCCGAGCAACTTTTGCAGAAAAAACCGACACTAATTGGAACAATCCTACAAATCAAACCCAATTTGCCCAAAGAGTTTAGTACAAGTAAGGAATTTAAAAAGCCGAGAACTAAAATCTTCAAAATTTAGTTTTGATAACAACCTAATACTTGAAAGTTTTATCCTAAAGAAAATCGTTTCTAAAAGAATTGGTTATGCAATTGGTACAAGCCAGCTCTCCAACCCTCGAAAGTTTAAAAAAAATGTAAAGACAGCAATCGATCTTATAGGTTATAGTATTACTAATAAGACGGGAATCAACAGGCGAAAATGTGGCGGCTAAGACCGTTAGAAAACGACCAAGATTTTATTTGCGCCCTTTGATTATCTAATATGAAATCCAGAACAAGATGTCATTTTTGTAATAAGCTATCTTTCCCAAATCACACCAAAATCATATGCATAGAATGCATCAAAGAATAGGAAATGGTTTCAGATGAACATTAAGTGGTTTTAGATGACGTATCTATAGTTAAAACATAAATTTGACTAATTAAAGTGATTTTTTGTGAATGTAATTACTTTTTCAATAAAAATATAAATTTGTAATAAGAAAATAAACAATTTTGATTTACTTTCCCTATGAAATATATGAACCCCTCCATGGGGTTAGATTGACCCCTATACACAGACAACGTTATAGTAAGCTATACACAGTGTGAAGGTTAATAACAGTGTGTGTGTGCTTCGTTCCCAAGTGTACGTTTGTTTTATGATATCTGTTTTATACCGCAAGGCTTGAAGAAGATAGACATTTTGTGTACATACACTTTTTTAGTAGGGATTTTCCATTCATAATGATTCATTATGTACCTGTATGATGTAACAAAAATCATTTCCCATCCATTTTTGAAATCAACATTTGTATTTTATTTTGGAATCTATCTTTTATTTTTGTTTATGTGTACATATTTAGAAAATTTGTATGTATTTTAGCATTGCTTAAACGTACATATACATCTAGCCATATACATTTATGTGACCTTGGAAAAAGAAATATTTCTGGTTTTTAATTTTTATTTCTATTTTTACGAATTTATTAATGATGATGAGATTGGTTTTCAAAATTCAATTTTGTAGAAAATTTCTACAAAGAGACGTCGAGAAGATTGAACATTTAAACAAGAATTGAAAATTTTTCACTTCAAATTGTACCTTTTACATTTCAAATTGAACCTTTAGCAAGTTATAAGTCGAACTAGGTTATAACGAACCTCAAGGGACTAAAAATTGTGTTCGTTTTAAAGAAGAAACGTTATTCAAGAGTTCAATTTACCTGGGTCATTTGCATTTAACACGTTAATCGCCACAATAATTTCAACAAAATTTTTCTCTGCGCCATGGTAATTTTATTACATAATTTAGATATTACATAATTACGAAAAGCAATATGACAATTTCGTGAAAATTTGGTTACTGATATGCTTAGATTAAGTTCGGACATAACTGAAAAATGAAAAATTTCAACTCATATGCTAAAAACAATGTTTAGTTCTGAAAAGAAGAAAAGCAGAAGAATGTGCGTTGGATGTTATGCCCAAATAAAAGAAGCAGATGGTCGAGAAGCAGCAAAAAAAAGGGGGGAAAAAGTTTCAACTTATTGCTCAGACTGCAAACAAAACCCCTTTTATTGCTTAGAATGTTTTGGGCAACATAATAAGTCAATGTAATTTCTTTTATCAAAATAAAAATTATTGAAATGTAATTTTTCAAGTGTAACAATATAGCATTATATAACTAATGCCCGATTTCAGAACAAAACAGCAATTCGTCAGTTTAATAATGTTTCGTCTCTTTCGTCTTTTATTAAATTGCAACTTGTTTCAAAATTCAAAATCAATGCTATCCTGATTATATTTCTTTTTACATAAGCATTGCAACTGGAGTATTAAGCGTGATTTACACGTAGCGAACAAAATTTTTGTTCGATGCCTAGCAAAAAATAAACAGATAGTATATCATGATTTTCTTTTGCCAGAGAGGGATAAAACATAAACAAATAAAATTTTGCTCGATGTCGAACAAAATTTTGTTAGGCGTTTTTTTCTTATTTTTTACATTTGTTACTATAAATAGCAAAAATTGAACTATAAAATATACTCGACTCGAGTATATTTTATGGAAACAAAACAATCAAAATGGCGATTTGTGAAATTTTTATAGCACTTTAATTTTATTTTTTTAAAATTTTAATTCAAAATTAAAATTTATGTTCGAAAAGTTTTCGTTTTAGGAAAAAGTGGTAATTTTGATAAATAAAGTAGAATCATTGCCCTATTCGCCAAAAATATTACATCGTCGATTTTATACCGCCAAAAAATTATAGTATGTCCGACATTTTTGTTTTATACTTTTCTCTTTTTATCACATGATATTTTTTTCTATTGCGCGTAGCTCTAAGTTTTTAACAAAAATTGTTGGGCATCGAGCAAAAATTTTGTTCGCTACGTGTAAACCACGCTTTAAATATTTATTTGAGCGATATTGAAAAGTCAAATATTTAATTCTACCATTAAAACGCTCATGTAATAAAGAAATATAATCAATGCAACCTTGATTTTAAATTTTGAAACAAATTGAAATTTCATAAAAGAAGAAAGAGACGAGATATTATTTAACTGAGGATTTGCTGTTTTGTTCTGAAATCGGGCATAAGTCTATTTTATTTATTTTTCCGTAGTAATCCAAGCAATTTTCAGGTTTTGCTCAAAGAAGGCTAAGCTTTTGAAAGTTAAAGCAAATTTATCGTTTGCGTCGAATATCAGTTACTGACGTGGCCTTCTATGTACCAAATACCTCATGTCAGACATATATGACTGACATGGCCCATTGAGAAATTCTTAGTGTCAGACACATACGACTGACATGGCGATTAACGTGTTAAATCTCACATTTGAATGTTGTCAAATCTCATGCTTTATGAATTATACTATATAATAAACCAATTAAAAAAAAAAATGTAAAATATAATTTTTGAAACTTATTTATTTTTCTTAGAAATCTGGGTGTTAGCAGAATTGGGTTTTGCATGTTTTTTATAATATTTTGTTCTATTTTAATTTTTTCGGGGATGAACGTTACTTAAAAATACGTTTTACGTTATTTTTAAAATTATTAATTTGAAAATACAAAAGATTAATATACCATCTGAAAGTAGACATATCACCAATGTAAATAAACATCGATAAATTAAATTTATGTTTTTGAATTTCACAGTTTATCTAAAATAAATAAAGTAACGTTCATGACAAAAAAACTCGTTTTTTTTAAAATAATAGTCCAACTTAATTTAAAAAAATACATTTTCATAAATTTCGGATCAAATAACATACTTAACTTATACCCGTTAAAAATTATCTGTAAAATGCTAAGGGGACAAGAAAAATGCTTGGGGACATAAACATGTGAGATTTAATTGCAAATGCCCCACCTACATTATTTTGTATATAAGCTTGGATATACAGAATCGTGATAATAACGAAAGTCTTGTTATAAGGAACTTACATAAAATCCCAAACTTCGAGAAATATGTACATACAAATGTAGGTATTCTTCTTTATAACGAACAAAATTTTTAGTGCATTGAGGTTCGTTATAAATGGGATACCGAATTAAAAAAGGCTGAATTAAAAAATGTCTTCATTAATGAAATAAAAAAAGCGAATATTGTATGAAAAATGAATACTTTTTTCATTTCAGAAAAAATGAATTAAAAAAGGTAACAGGTGTTCATACAAATTCATACAAAAATCACTATTTTTAATTCATTTTTTTAATTCAGCCTTTTTTAATTCATGTAGCCGTTATAAATAAGTTCGACGTATTTATCGAAGTTTGGGATTTTATATATGTTAAGTTCCTTATAACAAGGCTTTCGTTATATCCCGATTTTTTCTATCCAAGTTTGACTGTACATATGGCCAATTAGGATGTATGTATGGCCAACTAAGATGGAACTTGGCTATTCTTTAACCGATTATGAAGAAATTTGACATGTGTGTTGGAAATGAGATTCTAAAGTAATTCTTAGATGAAATTCTGGAATATGGCCAATTACAATGGAACTTACCTATTTTTAAACGGATTTTAGTGGAATTTGACATATGCGATAGAAATGGGGACTATAAAATTTTTTGGATAAAGTTCTAGAATATGGCCAAGTAGGAACTTGGCTATTTCTTAACAAATTATAATGAAATTTGACATTTTCGGTGAAAATAAAATTCTAAAATGATTTTTAGATGAACTTCTGTAATATTATCAAGAATATAATTTAGCAACTTGTAACCGATTATGATGAATTTTGACGTTTCCCTTGACCTAACAATTATTTTTGGATGAGGTTATGGGAAATTTGCCAATATGGCTTCTATAATGTTGTCTGTTGAAGTCTCTGTCAAACATGCAGCTGTTGAGAAAAAAAAAATTCTCGCCAATCCTTCGCTATAAACTTTGGCTTGCGTTTTCTGAGTAATTGCTGTCCCAACGGTAAGTTTGGCCATGTTTAAAAAAAAATTGTTTGTGTCGGACGAATTGAACACGTGCCGCAGAATTGAAACTACTAACCTTCCAGTATTCTACAATTAAATTAGAAATATTATTTTAGAATCTCATTTCCATCGCAAATCTTAAATGTCATCATAATCGGTTAAGCAATAGCCAAGCTCCTTCCTATTTGGCCATATAACAGAATTTCGTCTATGTGCCTCAATGCAGCTTATTGAGCAGTTTTGAAATTGGATTTTGCATTCCCGGGAAATATTTACAACATTCCCGGGTAACGGGAATAATTTCAATTTCTTAAATTCCCGGGAATTCCATTTCGGGAATTCCCGGGACTCAAGTTCTACTATTTAGGTTCACCATAATCGGTTGAGAAATAAGCAAGTTCCATCATACTTGGCTAAATTCCAGAACTCCAACTAAAAATCATTTTAGAATACCATTTCCATTCCACTACATTTATAATTTAATTTTATATTTTATTTAATAATTTAAATAGTTTTTAATTTTTTTTATTGTGTTATTATTTTATGTGTTTTATTTCCAAAATACTACCTAGTTTCGAGCTTCGCTCTTTGTCAATTTTTTGCAAACTACTAAAAATTGTTTTTGTTGTTTGTTGTATTTTGTTGCTTTTCCCGGTTGTTGTTCTTAATTCATTTTTGTTACCCTGTCGTACAATCTATTTGTTTTTGTATTTAGTTTTTCGTTTAAAATCAGTGTGTTGTTGCGATGTTTATAAATTTCCAACTCTTCGTACCGGTCCATTATATTTCCCTTTTGCAGCCTGTGTAATATGATTAAATCAGTGTATGAGTGTTTCTCGTCCGTTAAGTGTTGTGCATAATTAGATTTAAAAATATCGTTTGGCATTTAAATTGTAGATTGTATTTTCCTGGTATCCATTATTGTTGGCGATATATTGTATCGTATTGTATTCATTTTCATAATCACTGACAGTCATCGGGATATGGTTGAGACGATGAAGCATATGACGATAAGCTAAGATTTTATGTTGAAACGGGTGATATGAGGTGTTGTGAATAGTTTGATCCGTTTGAGTTTCTTTTTCGAATATTTTGAATGCGTGTCTATGGTCTATGTTTTGGTTGGTTAAATCTACAAAATTTAACGATTTCTCTGACTCTACTTCCAGCGTGAATTTTATGTTTGTGCGAATGTTGTTAATATATCGGTGTAAATGATCCAATTGCCTGAAACCTCTGAATAACATTAAGATATCATCAACATATCTGTGCCAGTAAATTATATTATTTAGAAGTTTGTTCTTCGTGTTTAAAATGTATTCCTTCTCAATGTGGTTTAAGTATATATTACCTAAAGTACCTAAAAGAGGGCTTCCCATTGGCAAACCTTCTGGCTGTAAATAATATTCACTGTCATGTTCGAAGTAATTTTGTTTTGTGATGACATTTAATAAATTAGTAACCTCATCTACGGTTTTTGTTCCAACATTGCTGTTTCGTAATAAATTTGATGTTATTTGTATCGCTTCATAAACTGGAATATTCGAGTACATGCTTACGACATCAAAAGAAACAAGTTTATCCACTACATTTATCAAATTTTATCATAATCGGCTGAGAAATATACAAGTTCCATCATACTTGGCCATATTCCAGAAATTCATCTAACAATCATTTACTTCGGTCTAAAAAGACCAAAGTATTGAAATCCTGTCACAAATGACGAAAAATTTGGTTGGTCCAAAACCACTTTTCACGACGTTTTGAAAGTCCCTGAGTCTGAAAATGCAAAAAAAAAATATCCGTCCGTCTGTCTGGATGTCTGGACCCATGGTATCTCGAGAACGGCTTGTCCGATTTTGAATTTGTTTTCGCCAATCTGTTTCTATGGTCAAGGCGGAAATTTGAAAAGTTTTTGGAGACTGTACGTCAACAGGGTGGGGTACCTGCCATACGAATTGACCCAAAATACTTGGTTTCATAAATATTTACGATTTTTTTATGTATGCTGGTTTGATTATTATTGAATTGGGCATTGAATTGGAAATTGATTTGATGGTTGAGTTAAGGGTAAATTTGAGGGTTGAGTTGAAGTTGAGTTGGAGTTGAGTTAGGATTGCATTAGAATGTAGTGAGTAGTTAACAAATTTTTTATATGTTGAAACTTGCGCTTGCCTATTTATCAACCGATTATTATGAAATTTGACATGTGTGTCGGAAATGGGAATCTAAAATGATTTTTGGATAAAGTTCTGGAATATGGCCAAGTATGATGGAAGTTGTCTATTTTTCAACCGATTAAGATGAAATTCGATATGTGCGTTGGAAATGTGATTCTAACATGTTTTTTGGATGAAGTTCTGTAATATGGCCAAGTATGATGAAACTGGCCCATATCTCAACCGATTATAATGAAATACGACATGTGCGTTGAAAATGGGATTCCAAAATGAATTTTGGATGAAGTTCTGGAATATGGCCAAGTAGGTGGCCCATTTCTCAACCGATTTTGATGAAATTCGACATGCGTGTTGAAAATGGGATTCTAACATGTTTTTTGGATGAAGTTCTGTAATATGGCCAAGTATGATGAAACTGGCACATTTCGCAACCGCTTTCGGTATAAAGTTCTAAAATACGATTTTTCGTGTTATATTGGATGCCTGTACCCCTGCTACTAAAGCTTTTGACCTGTTTGGCTGTTGTTGTATGTATAAGTAAATATAATATGTTAGTTAAAATAGAAATCAGTACTGTCAAAACTGTCACACCAACTTTATGACGCAGGTGACAGGTGAATGCAATCCTCATTGAAAAAACCAAAGACCGAAGTTCTGATCACCTTGTGAGGTTTCAGCCTTTTATATTTTAGAATTTCATTTCCACTGTTCTTATCAAATTTCATCGTAATCGGTTGAGAAATAGGCAAGTTCCATCATACACTTCCAACGCACATGTCAAATTTCTTTATAATCGGTTAAAGAATAGACAAGTTCTATCCTAATTGGCGATATTCCAGAACTTTACCAAAAATCATTTATTTCCAAGGCCGATGTCAAATTGTATTAACATCAGTGAAAAAATAGATAAGTTTCATCCTAATTAGACATACAAATAATTTGCTAGAGGTTCAGTTTGAAGTGAAAAAAAGTCTCATAAATTCTGTGGTCAAAAGGTAAAACAGCTTATTTCAAATTTCATAATTTTTCTAGAGAGTTAGAAAAAGTTTTATGCTATATTCATTTTTTACTTATGCCGACTACAGTTGCTACGGCTTGCGACCAAAGCCTTTGGCCACAAGGCTTTACCATTTAAATCAAAATTGGTGAGAGATAGAAAACGTTGAATATTTAACCCTCGCCCGACGGCATAATTTTACAACGTTTATAGACTCTCTGTATGTATTCCTTCCTGAAAGCATTCCTCCCTTTATGCATTTTTTTATGATCTATACTAAAAATGGATAAATCTTACAAAAGTTCCATACTCCTGGATTATACAAAAAAAGTTACCGCAATTTAAAAATCACGAAAAGGTAAAATTGTACCTTTGTATGCCGCCTGACGAGGGTTAAAAAGGTAAAACAGCTTAATTCGATTTAACCCTTTAATGCATGATTTTTTCTTTTTAATTGAAATGCTTTTTTTCTTATAAAGATGTGTTTGGTTGAAAAGGATTTCAAAGTAAAAATGGTTGGAAGCAGCTAGTTTTCCCGGAAAATTGATTTTATGACATTATGCCTATTTGCATCATTATGGATTTGTGGTAAAAATTTAAATATTTTTTCATTTATAACGCTTCTTAATAATAAAAAATAAATATTCAAAAACAATATTCTTATTTAAAAAAAATTACATATGTAAATGTATGTTTACTACTAACTATATGCAAAACATCGACTAACTAATTCTAAATGGCGATTTTATTTTCAAAACGCAGAAAAAAACAAAAAATTGTGTGAAACGAGATAGAAAAACAAATGAACAACAGATATTCGAAACAAAACACAAAAAATATGCTCAAATAAAAGCTATCTCAATGACCGAAAAATCAGCGTCGTACTTAATGGGAGATCATCATCGACGCACTCCCCAAATGCCGGAGTCCCTCAGGGATCACCTTTGTCACCGACCCTGTTTTTGCTATACATCAACGATTTGCTGGATAGCACTGTAAACCCTATCCATAGCTTTGCGGATGATGCCACATTGCATTCTTCTATTTCATTCGAGGCGGAGCCTAGCACTACAGATCTAAATAATAAACGGTCAGAAGTCGTAACGTCTCTTAATTCCGATTTAAGTACAATATTTGAGTGGGGTAACAACAACTTAGTACAATTTAACGAGAAAAAGACACAAATATGCACATTCTCACGTAAAAAAAGTCGCAACGACTACCCATTTGTGGTAAAAAACCATATCCTTGTGGGTTGCGACTCAATTCGACTGCTTGGTGTTCAAATAAGTAACAAACTCAAATGGAATGAACACATTGTTGCATTGGCTAAATCAGCTTCAAAAAAACTCGGGTTCCTGAATCGATGCAGAAGGTTTTTCAAATCGCATCAAGTTCTCCAGATATATAAAACCTTCATCCGACCATGTATAGAGTATTGCTGTCAAGTTTGGGGAGGTGCGTCTGGTACCACCCTCCACTTATTGGACAGGGTTCAACGCCGCGCTATCAGAATAATTCGGAATCCCAGACTTACTCAAGAACTAGACAGCTTACAGCATCGCAGAGATGTTGCAGAACTCTGCGTCTTCTACAGATGCTTACATGGTAAATGTTCTGCAGAACTATCGGAGAAAATACCACCATTCGTTACAACAACAAGAGTAACAAGAGGAACAACCAATGCACATAGGTTTACGGTGAAGCTCCCGAAACCTCGAACTGAAGAAATCAAGCGCGAATTTATATACCGAACATCAAAAAAGTGGAATTCGCTAATACATTTCAAATTTCCGAAGGAATATAAAATGAATAAATTTAAGGTAGCTATTAATCTTTACTTGCAGGATCGCGCATTGGGTGCAGAAGCTCTGACAGTTACAAGGAGCTAGGACCGTTAATAAGTCCGCTCTGCACCCAATTAAAAAAATTTATAAAAAAAAAAAAAAAAAAAAAAAAAAATGTAGATGCAGTTCAAATTAGAATAACATGATGCAGATATGCTACACTATGCATTAAAGGGTTAAGATGGTTTACCTTTTCAGCCCATAATTATTATTCTAAATAAATTAAAAGCCCGAATCCTTAAAAAAACACCTCTTTAAAAAAAATCAATTTTACTCAAACATACAAGAAAAATTATTAAATTGATTAGGTAACTGCAAACAGAAACCGTCCCTCTAGATTGGCCATCAAAATTAAAGAACCTTTATTGTTTTAAAAACAAAAATAATAAGGTTACTTCTCGACGTCCCTTGGTTTATGAGAGACAATCTCATCATCATTAATAAATTCGTAAAAATAGAAATAAAAATTAAAAACCAGAAATATTTCTTTTTCCAAGGTCACATAAATGTATATGGCTAGATGTATGCACGTTTAAGCAATGCTAAAATACATACAAATTTTCTAAATATGTACACATAAACAAAAATAAAAGATAGATTCCAAAATAAAATACAAATGTTGATTTCAAAAATGGATGGGAAATGATTTTTGTTACATCATACAGGTACATAATGAATCATTATGAATGGAAAATCCCTACTAAAAAAGTGTATGTACACAAAATGTCTATCTTCTTCAAGCCTTGCGGTATAAAACAGATATCATAAAACAAACGTACACTTGAGAACGAAGCACACACACACTGTTATTAAATGGGAATCATCAAAACCAACACTAATGTACAACAAGCCTGATTCCGTAATGAGGTACACAGATATCTTCTTACATTAAATCGCTTATACTTGGAAGTATTGGTGGGAAACTTCGTATGTTTTGTTTTGTCTACAATTTATATAGTGTATCCGATCACCAATACTTTCATGTATAAGCGAAAAGTCAGTTAGGATAGTCAGGCTTGTAATACATTAATGTTGGTTTTGGAATCATACAAAAATCGAGAAGAAAGTTGGTACATTTCTTCACATAAATTAAAACATTTATATGTATAATATATTAATTTATTATCAATCTACATATTACAAATAATGAATTTACCTTTTGTTTGGATAATAATTATTTTTTAAATAAACTTGTTGAAATGGTTTTGTGATTGTCTAAATTAAAATATTATTGTATTAAATACCCCGAAATTTATGAAAACGTTAAATGTACCAACAGCAACAATTAACAAATATAAAATTGTTCTTGTATTTTAAAAAGAAATGTTTGAAATGGATATATACATGAAAACATGAGATAAAGTAGAACAAATGTATTTTATTTATGGATTTAGAAAATACGATCATACGACCGCAAGCACGATTGCATTTTAATTGTATGAAAGTAGAAAGAGCATTATAAAGTAAACGATATAAACCTCTCGTTCTCGGGTGTTACTTCTGGCTACAGTACGAAAATTGTAAGTAATATCATTCATATACATGTGTGTAGTATGAACTTTACTTCTCTGTATATATTTCTCTGTGGTTTTGGTGAAATACCTATTCTATTATGTACAAATATTTTTCCACTTGATAATTAACAATATCAAAAAAAAACACAAAATATAAACAACAAAATGTATGCAATTTTTTTGCCGATAGAATATCCAAAGATTAAACATAAGAAAATATGTATAAACTCAAAAGAAATTAATTTATATTTGATAAATAATTTACAAAATATTCCTTGAAACAAGAAATTTAAAAAATTATATTTCTAAAAACGAAAAAAAAAAATCAACATACAAATTCGGCCCTTCGTCCTTATTCCAATTGGGAACATTTACCAACGGGGTGAATGCAATAATTTAGTCAATAAGCTTATACACCATTTTTTTTATATGGGTTTACAAATACAACATGTTGAAGATTGCACAATGCACTTTTTTACCTTTAATTATTGAGTTATAACCAACGGAAAATGTTGGAGGGGGAGTTATGGAATTTTCATTCCGAAAATTGTATAAAAATCTGACGATTTTTCTGTTCGGAGTTCTTCTTTTGTTTGTGCCTTTGGTTTTACTTTTTTGGTTAGTTTAAATAAAAGTTTAACAAATTAAATTTTTTTTGTTTGTTTTTTTTTTGATAAGTTGTCAGGATACGTGTTATTAAGTATGTACATAAATGTAATTATGTGGATAATGACAAATTAACGAAGGGCACTGGTTGTTGGTGTATGTGGACTGTCCCTTAGGGACGACAAGTGCTTCCGCACTGTTCTCCTGTCTGTTCGCAATATCCAACATCCTAATTCATTACTAACTAACTGTTAGGGGTCAATGGCTAACTTATCATTAATTTTCTGTTATTGTTAATTTTGTTGTATTTGGGATTTGCGGATGAATCCGTAAATCGCCGTACAATTTCTCCACCCAATATAATTCCCCAACGGTAAGCCACACATCAATTATGTGATTGATCCGGCCCTAAATTCTGTTTCCTTTTCTTTTCCTCCCCCACCAGCCCCCCCCCCCCCCCCGGTAGATTAATCTACCAGCTTCGTAACCTTCTAGTAGGGTGCGCATTATGTGAACTGTTCTGTTCATGTATTAGGCAGCTGCGTGATGGGTACAATTGTTTAACGGGTCACTTGATCACAATTCCCAAGTATTCGTGCTGCCTCCTCGTGGCAACCACTGGTAACTGTCACCAATAGGCAGAATGTGGCCTTTTGGCACAGGCTAAAGTACGGCGCTAAAGGAGAAAACTTGACAAAAACCCTAATCTAAGGTAGAACAGCATACGCTGAAGGATGAATGTCTGAGTTTCATTACTTATTTTTTGAGATTTTTAGTTTTTTGGGATTATTTTATTTTGGATAATGATACCAACCCGAATAAGAATAACTGTGATATATGTTTATACAGAATTGTTCTTTTTTCTTGCAACTACAAATAAAACGACTTTCATACTGAATGAGTCATCTAAAATCCGATGTAACAAACTGAATGAGTCGTTAAATCGAAACATTTTAACCTGTTAACTTTCTAAATCTCAAAAGTAATTTTTGAGTTAAAATTTTTTAACATTTTAATTTTTAAACTTTTTGACAATTTAACTTTTTATCTTTTCACGTTTTTAACTTTTTACTTGTTAGTAAGATTAAACATAAACTTCCGAGTTTTTCAATTTAGTCAAAAGGCATAGTTAAGGTCGCTGCACGAGTATGGATATAAATCCGTACAATCTGAATCCGAACGAAGTTAGTAACTTATTTCACCTTAATATAAATATCACGAATTCCATATAACGTACTGTGACAGTGTGCGAATGTTTTTACCAAAATTTAATAACAAATTACTTTTTCTAAAACAATTCTTTATGATTTATAATGACCAATTTATCTCTTCATTTAGAATATATTAAATATTTAAAAATCGCATTACTAATTGCCAAAATATTTAACAAAATACGTATAACGTACATGTGACAAATTTTTTCCTCTGATTTTGAGTTGTGTACGTTATATAAAATTACTTGCGAATTGGTTTGGACCTGAAACTCAATTTTTTTATCTAAATAGAGGGAGCTATGCTAAAACATTTTAGTGCTGTTTTCATTTAGAATAACCTAATACTAACTGACTTTTCAATTTTTCACTAAATAACGTACATGTCACATGGATAACGTACGTGTGACACCATACAAACTTTTCTATGGCGAAAATCTTTTAATTCCTTATTCAAATGCAATTCGTTGTGCAAGTGCAAAAACATGAAAAATTATGTCATATTTTAATGTCGAAATATTTCTTTTCTAAACAATATAGCTGTTATTATCATCTATCGATGCCATTTTTCAAGTTTGAGGGTTACCTTTTTGTGGAATTCATGATATACATATGACAATTTCAATAATAACAAAATAACAAATTTTTTTAAAAATCGAAAAGTCATGAATAAGCAAACAAACAAACAGTTGGGGAAAAAATAGCTCGTAATACATATTTTTTGGTATTGTTATGTTGGTTTTCTGCGGATATTTTGCTTAATGTTGAAATAATTTTAACTCGAGAGGAGAAATAGGGGAATATTTTTTTCGGTCACATGACAATATTTGGGTAATTTCATTGGATGAATGACCGGATTCAGATTGTACGGATTTATATCCATACTCGTACAGCGACTTTTATGGGAAATCACTTTTATTTTATTTTATATTTTTTTTTTTTTGTCTCTATCTCTGCAATCTTTTTCTGGGGCTCTAGGCACTCCCAACTCTTTCGCAGTTCCCTTTTAACGTCCTACCTTACGCCGTTGCCAGCCAACTCGAGGGCGTACGGCTATAGACCCGCTTTTGTTTAAACCACCTGCACATTGCATTGCTTCATGCCAGCCTATAGTACTGACATGAAAGGTGGGTCGGCCCATGGATTCCGCACTCTCAACAGGGGGTCATAGATGTGTTCATCGTCATCACCGATCGTATATTTTATATTTATTAACGATCTAAGCTCATAGGCTTTTTTATCGTTTTAAAAACAGTTGTAAAAAAAAGAAGAAAAATTTTATACAATAATACAAATTAATAAAAACATACAATATAAATAAAAGTTATGACATATTAAATAAATATCGAAATAATGATGTCTTCACTGTGCTTATATCACAATTTTTAATTAAAAACAATGAATTAAAATAAAATTCAATAAATTTTATTGTTTATTAAAAAATGTTTAATATTTAATTTACAAAAATAAATTATACACTCCCGAGCAACTAAATCGACTCAAGCCTCCGCGCGTACAAAAAGGCATATTTTTGTTAAATGGCTTAACCGATTTTCGTAAAACAGCTTATTTTGACAGCTTAGTATTTTATCTTTACAAGGACACTTTTATCATTAAAATCTGTACAGTACTTTACAAACTAAAGTAATCGTAGCAAAATACGATGTTTCGGTGAAAACAATTGGCGTGCTGTAATCTCCTGTATAATACCACGTTGAACGATATTTGCCATCAGTCACTTATCAGAAGTTGATCTGAACAAACCTTTACCAGTTTCATTTGTTGTTTCCTCAAAATCAGGGATACTACTCCAGAAAAAGCTGCATAAGTTGTTGTTTTATTGCAAGAAGGATGCAATCAACGAGAAGTCGCTCGTCAGCTAAACATGAGCGAATTCTGCTGTCTTAAGAGTATCCAGAAGGTTTCAGGAAACTGGTACCTTCAACCTTCAATCGAAGATCACATACCAGCCGGTATCAGTGTACATCTGAGATGGACGATCGATTTATCGTCCTAACTTCAACGTGTCGGCTGGCATACCGCTTGAGAGAAAAACAGATTTTGTTTTCGTAGTGCTCCACGTAGGATATATAGGGGAAGGCTTCATATTGATGCAAGACAATGCAAGGTGTCACTCAGCTCGAAGCACTCGGCAGTTCATGGATGAGGATGGACTCGAGGCGATGAGGTGGCCAGCTCTCAGTACATACATGAATCCAATTGAGCATTTATGAAACGAACCAAAACGGTGGGTCCGAGCCAGAAATCCGGTACCACCTAACATCAGTGACCTCAGGACTGAGTTGGATGAAGAGTGAGGTGCGATCCCCCAAGTCTTTGTCAAAACCTAGTTATTTGAAACTGCAGAATTTTGCGGTTAATTGGGAAACTATAAATGGTTTGTTTTGAAATTGAAATTCTATTATAAGATAAAATCAGGCTAATTTATGAGAACGAAGTTTAGCTCTAATTGTAGTTAAAGAGCTTGTTAATAAAGTTAATTGCTCTTCAAGCAAACAGAGCTAAATTAATAAAATAAGAGCAGCAAACATGTTTTCTGTTTTAGAACTGTATAGTACAGCTAATCGTTTGCTATTAGCTCTAAAAATTATTACTAGGGTAACTTATCCTCAATACTTCTTATGTAGCCATAATATGTTAAAAATAGAGAGTCGTGGTAATTGGCTTATTGCCTCACAACATCTTGTTGTGAATTTTTGATGCTAATACATAAATTTGTGTAATGAATGTTGAATATTATAAATATACGAATAAATGGGTAGTTAATATGACTAATGTTTTTCCATTTATCTTAATTGAGTTGTTTACGATGTATTAGGAAATACGAGTTTATTAAAGAATCTTATTAATTATGGAAAATTATTATATCTTATGTCCAACTAATGGTGTGAGATCCTAGTAAGCAGAAGTGCTTTTATCTAAATTGTTGAATTTAAGTTGATCTGACTGTCTTTGGTTCGGTGTAAACACTGGTTGTTGATATATATTTAGTGTATGAGTTGTTGTTGGCTTACCGCTGGTGGGGGCCAATTCTGTATTTTCGTATTCTAGTAGATTGATTTTAACTAATGAGTTGTCGATAACTTACCGCTGGTGGGGGTTATCTCTGTAACGTCGGGCCTAAACAGTGAAACTATATGAGAGTGGTGCTATAGAGCACGAGGTTTTTAGTATTCTAGTCGGATACCAAAGAGGACAAAAGTCGCTAGGAAACCTGTGATTTCTCACTGCTCTGTTTCCTCCTCTGTTTTTCCATACAGAGGTTCGCGCTTCAATGTCTTATGGCCTTATGAAGAATTGTTAGTAGGCTGTGTGTGAAGTTAATACTTACTAAAAGTTCTGCTTTAAATAAGTCTGCTAAATTCGAATTACAGATGATCTGCTACAGCCGCAACACTCAAAAGAAATGATAACAGATTATGTTTATGTCGTAATTAAATTTTGTTGAAGCATTCTCTGTTTTATTGAATTTTATAATGATTTATGTTTACAATTTTTAAGATTTGACCACTTAGTAATAAGATTTTTATTGAACTTTATAATGATTCGTGTTGTAATTTACAATGTTAAGATTTGACCACTTTGTATTAAGATTTTTATTTATTTTAGTTCTAACTTGAATAGAACTTAACGATAAGTATTACTGCTTTAGAAATATTTGTTGACTAAAAATGTACAGTGTTTACTGTCTGCTTTTGATCGATGGACTGATATTTTTTAAAAAAGATTTTTAGCTTATATACATAAAGTTTTTTCGTTAATTACCAACAACATTATTTTATATTTTTTTGTCTTCTAGTATTACAATTTTATTTTCAATTGTTTTTTCAAATAAAAGCGAGACGATACATCCGTTAAAAAAAATATTTTTTTCTTTAGAAATTGCTTGATCGGTAATTTGTGTGTTTTGCATTTTTTTAATTTAGCTTGTGTAACTCTCATGTTTCATTATTTTATTTTTTTTATAATTTTGATAAAAAAAATGCTTAGCTTACGATCAAGTCCAAATTAAATGTATTACGTAAAAAAATTAATTTGTATGAACGCAACATTGTATGTATACGATATTATATTTATTCTTATCTTTTAATTGAGAAAAAAAATGTTATTGTAGCGCGCGAGTTACGTCCGGTGGACTCACCGTCTTCAACGACGAGTCAGCAACCTACAACAACAACCTCAATATTATCTTCAATATAATAATATCATAATAATATTTTATTCTTAATAATCAGCATTTCATTTTAATGTAATAAAATACATATAATAACATTCTTAATAATTGTTAATCAGCATTTCATTTTAACGTAACATAATATAATAAATAATAATTCTTGTTTTTGTTTTGACTAAAATTTATTTCAATAAATATAATTACATCTGCATTTGCATTTTCGTCAATGCATTTTACTCTAATTCTTAGCAGTATATTATATACATACTTCTCTTCTTTTTTTCTTTCTTGCATTGTATAATATAAATTAAAATCAGAATTATTGTAACCTCCGACCAACGCAGTGATTAAAAATTATAAAACAAATAAATTTATTATAACTAAAAAGAAATTATAAAGTAAAGTGTTGTTTCTTTTCATTCAATCCATGACTGCAAGTTATAATTGGCGCAGCCGTTAGAGGATTTTTTCTAAAATCCAAAGACAGTCAGTGTTTTCTAAAGTGAAATAAAATCAAAGTGTTAACGTAAAAGTTAAATACCGGCGGTTTACCGATATAAAGTGTTTCGAATTTTTTTTTTACTTAAGAACATGCTGAAACTAATTAATAATTACAAATTAGTAATAATCATACTGGTTACGTGGTAAGTGGCATTTTATACATATATGTGATCAAATCCATCGAATAAAACATAAAATCCTTACCTTTAATTCTCAACCTCACGGCATATGAGGACTGTCTTGTTAAACAAGAACATATCTTAGTGAAGATATTAGAATAGATTCCGCGGTTTACGGAATAATATAGTTTTAATAAAAATAAGAAAAGTGAATATTGAATGAAGTTTTTTTAAAATAATTGTGTTAGAAAAGTGAAAAATATAAAATAAATTAGTTAATCCACGGTTTATGGATGAATTAGTTAACTTAATAGAAAAAATAAAAATAAATAACGAAGATATTGATTCAATAGAAAAAGATACAGTTCAAGAAATTTTAAAGATAAATCATTCTGACAAAATGTCAGTAGAAAACATAAATAGTTTAATTAATTGCCTTAAGCTACCAGATTCCATTAGGGATTTGCCTAAATTTGAGGGATCAAAACACACTCTGCACGAGTTCATCGATAATGTCAATGAAATAGTAGAACAATGCGAGTCAGTATTAGGTAAGGGTAAAATTCCAACAACATTTTTACGAGCTATTCGTAATAAAATAATAAATGAGGCAGATGAAATCCTCAATATGTATGGAACCCCTTTAGATTGGAATTCCATTAAAGAAAATTTGACCACGCATTATGCAGATAAAAGAAATGAGGTAAGTCTCATTAGAGATTTACATACACTTCATCAAGGAAATGATACCATTGAGAGGTATTTTTCTAAAATAATTGATATTCAAAGCACAATGATTAATAACCTAAAGTTAAATGAAAATAATCTCACAGCAAGAGCTATTAAAGACACCTTATATAAAGAAATGTGTTTAGCGACCTTTTTGGTAGGCATCAAGGAACCTATGGGAGATTCACATCTCAGGATGATAAGAGCTAGGGATCCTAAAAATATAGCGGATGCATTTTCACTATGCATCACTGAGCAAAATATGCACTATATTAAAAACAAACCCACTTACATTCCTCAAAATTCTCAACGGAAAGTAGTATATAATATTCCACAACCAAATTACCATTTTCAAAGGTTGTATAATCAGCCATTCCAACCCAAGTTGAATGTTTCATTACCACACAAATCATACGAACAAACCCCACATAACGAATATTATAATCACAAGCCATTTAAAAATAATTTTAGTACCCAATTTAGAAATAACTTCCAATATAACAAACCACCTGCCTTACTTCCGCCAAAACCTCAACCGAAACCTGAGCCTATGGATACCACATCCATTAGATTATATTAGCAATAAATATAAACAACATACGGCAAACCAAGGTAACAATTATAATAATAATTATAAACCAAATCAGGGATATCAACCAAGACAAGTATTTCAAACAACAGCTACACCGAGATTCACATCTCAGGAATTATTTAACTTAGAAAATCCAGAAATAGTCCACACGGATTCCGGCTTACAGGAAGAAACTCCTCAAGATCAGAACTATTTTCCAAATTTAGATACGGAGTACGAATACGAATCGCACTCACTTGAAATAAACGAGATTGATGATACGGATTTTCTCATACCCGCCTCGATAGAACCATCGGGTACATAAATATAAATTCATTTCAAACTGGATTATTACCGTACATACATGTAAAACTTAATCCAAAAACCACATTAAAATTGTTAATAGATACAGGCGCCAACAAATCGTTTATCGATCCACAGCATATCCATCCTTCACGGATAACCAAAATAAAACCCATAAAAATAACAACTGTTTTCCAAACACACGAAGTAGAAGACCAAGTAACAATACTTGGACTCCAAGAGTTTCAAACAAAAGAACCTCTAGAATTTCTTTCCTTTCGATTCCACAATTACTTTGATGGACTCATCGGTCTCGAGTTAATACAAAAACTCAACATTCGTCTCGATTTCAAGAATTCTACTCTTGAAACCGACAAAGTTAAAATACCCTTGTTATTTAAACCCAATTTCATGTCTCCGGTATATAAAATCTCTGCACGAGATAAATTAATAGTTAAAGTTCCAGTAGATTTCTTAAATGGAAACTTTTACATAAAACCTATACAAATAGATGATCAATTAGTGATACCGGAAGGAATATATAATGCAGATAACTGGCATGCTCCAATGGAAGTAATCAATCTTTCAAATCAAGAAAAAACCTTTATTTTTGAACAACCTATAAAAGTTGAACCATTATCAGATTATAAAACAGAAATAAATTACGCTTCTGTTACATCACTTGACACAAAAGACAGTCAAGATATATCAAATCTCATTCGAATTGACCATTTAAATAGTGAAGAATCTCAAGCAATCCTTAAACTTTATAGAAAACACGAAAGCATATTCTTAAAAGAAGACCAACCCCTTACATTCACAAACCAAGTTAAACACGAGATCAATCTCATCAAAGAGAAACCCATTTTCAGTAAAAGTTATAGGTACCCCTACATACACAAAGAGGAAGTGAATTCCCAAATCAAAAAAATGCTCGAAGATGGAATAATTCGGCAGAGTTATTCACCCTGGAGTGCACCCATATGGATAGTACCGAAAAAGGCAGATGCCAGCGGGAAATCCAAATGGAGATTGGTAGTCGACTATAGGAAGCTAAACGAGCAAACTATAGACGACAAGTACCCTTTGCCCAATATCACGGAAATATTGGACAAATTGGGTAGATGTATGTATTTCTCGACGTTAGACTTAGCCTCTGGATTTCACCAGATCGAAGTCAACCCTACAGATATACCAAAGACGGCATTTTCTGTAGACCATGGGCACTACGAATATATTCGTATGCCTTTCGGACTAAAAAACGCGCCATCCACATTTCAACGTGTGATGGACAATGTCCTCAAAGACCTACAAGGCAAACTATGTCTTTGTTACATGGATGACATTATAGTTTTTTCAACGTCGCTAAAAGAACACTTAGACAGTTTAAATCAAGTATTTACAAAGTTAGGGCAAGCCAACTTGAAAGTCCAGTTGGATAAATCAGAGTTCCTCCACCGTGAAGTAGCATTCCTAGGCCATTTAGTCACCGCAGAAGGAGTCAAACCCAATCCGGAAAAGATTGAGGCAATTAAAAAGTTTCCTGTCCCAAAGACAGAAAAACAAATAAAATCCTTCCTCGGGTTGTTAGGTTATTACCGAAAGTTCATCAAAAACTTCGCTAACTTAACCAAACCACTGACTGAGTGTCTTCGAAAAGACAGAAATATTATTCTTGATAAAAGATATATTACTTGTTTCGAAGAATGCAAAAAATTATTATGTTACGATCCAATATTGCAGTATCCAGATTTTAGCCGACCATTCGTGCTAACCACAGACGCAAGTAACGTTGCAATAGGATCTGTACTTTCACAGGGCACAATAGGACAAGATTTACCTATATGCTATGCCAGCCGAACGCTAACACAAACAGAGCAGAACTACTCCACAATCGAGAAGGAGTTATTAGCAATAATATGGTCCGTGAAATACTTTCGTCCATACCTTTACGGTAGGAAATTTCAAATTGTAACTGACCATAAGCCACTCACATGGTTAATGTCATTAAAAAATCCAAACTCCAAACTAGTTCGTTGGAGATTGCAATTGGAAGAATTCGAATACGAAATCGTATATAAAAAAGGAACCCGCAATACTAATGCCGATGCCTTATCCCGTATGATGCCGGAAAATATTGAATTAATGGAAGTCAATATTCATAGTGCCAGCTCAAATTCTGAATGGTCAGAAGGAATGAACATCCCCTTAGCTGAGTATAGAAAAGACATCATTCCCACTACCGAAACCGTATTAAATGAATTTAATACCCAAATTATTTTTCAACCAGATCAATCAATAACAGAAGATTTTAAAGTAGATTTTAAAATCCTCTTTAAGAGAAAAAAAAGATTTACTATCAGAAGTCATCACTTCAGTGAACAAATACTAACACAAATAATCAAAGATTACGTAGTTCCGAACAAAGTAACAGGAATAGTTTGTGAACAAGACAGTTTCAGACTTCTAAATTCAATCATAAAAAACCATTTCGATCAAGCAAATTATAGAATAGTCCGTAGTAAATACGTAGCCATAGATATAGTGGATGAAGAACAGCAAAAGAACCTTATACTAGAACAACACACAGAAAGTAATCATCGTGGTATTTTAGAAAATACCCAAAGAATTAAACGGAAATATTATTTCCCGAAATTAAAAGTCTTGATAAATAGTATTATAAATAAATGTGAGATTTGCCAAACTCTCAAATACAATCGGAACGAAAGACCAATCAAATTAGAACTAACAGAAACTCCTAGTAAACCTATGGAAATTATCCATATAGACATTTTTGCCATAAATAAAAGAAAGTATTTAACAATTATTGATAAATTCACAAAATTTGGATCAGCAATCCCACTTCAAGTCTCAGAAGGAGTAGAAGTTTGTAAACTCATGAAAGACTTCTTTGCCATTCACGGCATCCCTACTAAATTAATCACAGATAGAGGAACCGAATTCACTTCTATTGTCTTTAAACAATTTTGCAGTCTATACAAAATACAACTGCACCTGACATCTCCCAAATCATCAACGGGTAACTCACCAGTTGAAAGGTTCCATTCAACCCTCATCGAAATCTATCGCGTATTAAAAGCAAAAAACCCCGAACATAGTCCTGATGAGTTAATGTCCGATTCTATTATAACATACAACAATTCAATACACTCTAGCATTCAAATGACTCCGTTCGAATTAAAAAATGGGCATTATCAAAGACAGGAAGTATTTCCTCATAGGGAAAATCCGACAAATCTACACGACTACCTAATACAGCACCAAAAAGATTATGACAAAATACGAGAATTAGTACACATGCGTAACAAACATGACAAAGAAAAACTTATTGAAAATCTCAACAAAACTAGGAAAAACCCACCTACGTTCAATGTAAATGAAGTAGTGTACGAAAAGAATAATAGAAGGAATAAATTAGATCCCAGATTCCAAAAACATATAGTCCTAAAAGATAACAAAATCACAGTACAGACTAACAAACGAAAAGTTCATAAAGCTAAAATCAAAAAACTCTTACAGGTGCCAGGATGTTAATACACAATCAATGGAAATTATCAACTATGATGACAACAAGGGGTTAATTCCGATAAAATTAGGAAAAGCTAGAATTATCACAGGAACAAATCGACTTTTGCATATAATCGATTTGAATGACTATGACCAAAATATACTAGAGATAGACGACAATCTTTTTTCCATACAGGAAACAGTCAGAAACAATAGCGAACTAAGTACATTATACGATCGTAAAATAACCTTGTTAATAACACAACTAGACGAACTCGAAGCCATGTTAAAATCCTTAAAACCAAAATATAAAACTAAAAGAGGCTTAGTCAACGGACTAGGATCTATAATTAAGAGTATAACTGGAAATATGGACAATGACGATTATATACAAATTAGTAAAGCTATAGAAGAACTCAACAATAACGACGACAAACTGCGACAAAAAATTAACGACCAGACTAACATTAATATTAAAATGATAGAAAGATTTAATGACATTAGGGAATTTATTAATAATCATACAAGAATAACAAAACAGGAATTAGAAATAAATAGAAATCATAGTCAAAATTTATTGAATATTTTGAAATTGGATCAATATCTATATCAAATACGATACAATATTGAATATTTAAATAAACATCTAGAAGATATAATAGAAATAATTGTTTTAGCTAAACTTCAAGTAATATCTCGCCATATATTAAACAATGAAGAACTTCACTATATAAATGACCACTTGTTGAAACAAGACGTTTTCATCAAATCCGAAAATAGCTTGTACGATCTATTATCGTTACAAGCCTACTACAATCATTGAAATATAATTTTATCTATTCAAATACCAAACCTCCACAGCGAAAAGTTATTTCATTATTTTATCCAACCTGTTAATATTAATCAATCCTATACCATTCCTATCACCTACAATTATATCATTTCCAATGATCACATATACCAGGAAATAATTACGCCATGTAACCAAGTAGAAGATATATTATATTGTCAACAAGGAAGTACATATAGGCAAGAGTAAAAATAATTGCATCACACAAATTATCTACAATCAACCAGCAACCTGCAATTTAACAAATACCTTACATATGGATGAAATACGTCAAATACTTCCACAATATCTCTTCATCTCCACAAAACAACCAACGGAAATCTCATCAACATGCAACCAAAAGCAGAAAAATATTGGAGGAATTAAACTAATTCATTTCTCCAACTGCACAATTGACATAAATAATCAACGGTACTCTAATCAAATAATGGGTACATTTATTGATACTACAATCCTTCAGCCATATAACGATATTATCATCGATACAGTATACGAGCCTATCAACATTACCAAATTAAAGGAATGGGTGATTCAGAATAATGAAGAAATTAAAACATTCCATCATAAAACATTACGCAATGAAACTCATCAATACGTTTCATGGGGAATCCTTTTCCTCATTCTACTAATAATAATTATGTATTTTCTAGTAATATTCATCAACAGAAGGCGATCTGGAAACAATAAAAATGTAATTACTGATGCCCACAAATCCTGGAGATTTTGGCCATCTCTTAGAGGGGAGGAGTTACGTCCGGTGGACTCACCGTCTTCAACGACGAGTCAGCAACCTACAACAACAACCTCAATATTATCTTCAATATAATAATATCATAATAATATTTTATTCTTAATAATCAGCATTTCATTTTAATGTAATAAAATACATATAATAACATTCTTAATAATTGTTAATCAGCATTTCATTTTAACGTAACATAATATAATAAATAATAATTCTTGTTTTTGTTTTGACTAAAATTTATTTCAATAAATATAATTACATCTGCATTTGCATTTTCGTCAATGCATTTTACTCTAATTCTTAGAAGTATATTATATACATACTTCTCTTCTTTTTTTCTTTCTTGCATTGTATAATATAAATTAAAATCAGAATTATTGTAACCTCCGACCAACGCAGTGATTAAAAATTATAAAACAAATAAATTTATTATAACTAAAAAGAAATTATAAAGTAAAGTGTTGTTTCTTTTCATTCAATCCATGACTGCAAGTTATAATTCGCGCGCGTATATTATTTTGTTTTCGCGTTATCTTTATGTATATAGTTTTCTTTTTTAAATAGGTCAATTTTGCTTTATGTTTACTATTTTTTGTTTGTTGTTGCTGGGGATTCCTATATGGAATGTGGATTGTAATCTAATACGTTAGTTCTGTGTGTTTATATGAAAAATGTGTACGTCTTATGTATTTTGTTTTAGAATTACGTATTTAGATTTTGTAAATGGGGCAAGGTTATACAACAATCTGTTAAGCTACTAGCAGGATCAGCTGCAAACAAAATAAACCCATTTAGAATTAATCTTTAAAATATTTCAATTACGTACTTATCTTTAAGAATGAATTGTTTACCTTTTTTTGTATTGTTTACAAATTAAAATCTAATTTGACAATGTTATTTTCAAAACCCTGTAAAAGTAAAAATTGCTTTAAAATCATGGGTGTGTTCAATAAATGTAATTATAACTTAAATTAACTTGGTGGGTGCGTCTAGTACCATTATGGCTTAACCATAACTATTAGCCACCTATCAGAATTAATACTAACTAAAACCATTGTAAAAATTATTTTTCTGTAAAAATAATAAAATACCTTCTGAAATCAACCATCAAAGCATTCACAACTAAAAAAAAAGTAACGGGGTTCAAGTTCCACTTGTACCGCAAATGTTTGGTAAAACATAACTACAAAAACTAAAAAAAAATAAACATAAATACATATATAGATAATTTTATTCATCGTATGGGATTAAATCCCCGTTATTATAGTCTTCTTCCTTCCGTTTTATATAATTTTTTCTCCATATTTTTATTTTTAAATGCCGTGTAAATAAACAAAAATTTTTATTGTGGGCGCGTGTGCAGATACATTAAACTGCAATACACAATATAGTGGCGTGAATATTATAGCGTAAAAATCAATATACCAGTCACTTTTATCAAGACCAGACAATGAGGCTTAACGACTCAGATATTCCACCAAAAATTAATGAACTCCACAACACTGTATACCACAAACACTAATACTATCACATCGACACGCGATACATTATATTGTAAATACTAGCGCGTCAGCGAACTTAACAACATTTGTTATCATACTGTATCATCAACGCCAATCGCGTATTTGATCACCAAACAAACCCTTATACACATTCACTTTGCACAGCATATATTTTGTCGTTTTGTTTATTTATTTGTATTTATTTTGTATGTATTTAAATTAGAAATCTAATTGATTCATTTTTATTTTTATGTACACCTAAAATTTGTAAATATATATTAATAATATTAAGTACGGTATTAATATACTCTTAAAATTGTACAGATTAATACAAACAAAACTTATGTATTGATCGACCAAAAATAAATGTTAATTTCATCAGTAGCATTCCATACGTCGTTTCAAAATAATCTAAAATAAAAATATTAAATGTAAATTGAGACGATCGTTTTTTATTTATTGATTTTGTGAGTGTAAACGTCGAGGCTGCAGAAGTTGGGATTTTCCTTCCAAACAAATTGGTAAAAGTTGGTTATGAACCAACAAGTGGTGACCCCGATCAAGTTTGCCAATATAACATAATATTTACCAGCTTAAATCAAAACGCAACCATAGCTGATAAAAGTGCTGTATACACTCTACATCTAACAATGAGTCAACTGTTGGTTAAGTGACCAAACAGGATACAACAAATAAGTGGGCAAACTGTTTATTTTTACTGCTCCTTAATTTCCGCGTTTTCAATATTGCTGATGAGTGACCAGAATTCATTATATTACGAGTATATTTTCGATTTTGCTGCTAAATATTTGATAGTAATTGGAAATTTTGCTATAATATGACCAGTTGGATCATCATTAAATTAATTACAAATCTTAGCTGTGATAATCAATTAAAAAACGCTGAAGATTGCACAACGTATAACTTTCATCATACAACGGAAAATTGGTGGATTTGTAATGGAATACAGTAAGCAGATCATAATAATTGCAATTCGTCAAGGTGAAATTGTACATTGCACACTAGTGAAGGACGCAACCACCATTTTGGATTTTAAAATTATTATTATTATTTATTGGTATATATGCTACTATTTTAAGAGTGAGTAATTATTGTAATTAAATTTTAAGTCATTTTCATTTAATAGTACAGTATTTTTGAATCAAAATTATTATTTTTTTAAACCTAATAATTAATATTTGTAAATATCTGTGCATTGTGGTGTTTATTAGCAATAGTGCGTTTGTGGAATATTTTGTGAATTATAATGGTGAATGAGACAGCTGATGATAATAAAGGCGCGATTGAAAATTCGTCGAAAGCTGAAATTCAGGCCGTGGCTGTTAAATTGGCACCATTTTGGTCGAATTCTCCATCGACTTGGTTTATTCAGGCAGAGGCGCAGTTTGCATTAGCCCGAGTTTCTTCAGAGACTTTTAAATTTCACTATGTTTTGTCAGTTTTACCACAAACCGCGATCGATTCTGTTTTAAATTACATTCAAAACCCACCGGATAATGATATTTATAAAGGTCTTAAACAAAATCTCATTGAAAGACATTCGTTAAGTGAAGAGCGTCAAATAGAAGATATGTTGTCAAATACGGAGTTAGGAAATAAAAAGCCGTCAGAACTCTATAGGCATTTAAATCAATTAGCAGGAACATCTGGCACTTTCGGTGAAAATTTAATTAGAAAGCTGTGGCTGCGTAGATTGTCCTCTGTAATCAATGTCGCTCTAATTCCTTTAATTAAAGACGGTAAAACAATTTCAGAACTCACCGAAATAGCAGATAAAATATTCGAGGCTTCACCTGGGTTTTCAGTTTCTATGGTTAACACGTCTTCTACTGTAAAAGCAGTTTCAGTTCAAACTAACAAATACGAACAATTAGCAAACGAGATAAGTGAATTGAAAAATGTTGTGCGTGGTCTAGTTAATCAAAGTAACGTATCGAACAATCAAAGAAGTCGTAACCGATCAGGTAGTGGTTTTCAATCACGAACTGGGAATAGGAAACGAAATACAAACAAATATCCATTATGTTGGTACCATTTTAGATTTGGTAACAAAGCTAGGAGATGTGATAAACCTTGCAATTTCAGTGAGAACGGTACTAACACTCAGTCTTCTTCAAAAAACAAATAAGTTCCGCAACCACTACGGCGTCTAGCGGAATTAACAAAACTTGCCGTTTATTTGTCAGAGATCTAAAAAATAAATTAACGTTTTTAGTAGATACGGGTGCCGATCTATCGGTAATTCCCAATTCGATATTTGGTAGTTATAACAGAAACCCAGATTTTTTCTTGTCTGCCGCTAATGGTTCTACTATTAGTACGTACGGTACGAAACTTTTGAATGTTGATTTGGGTTTGAGGCGTAGTTTTGTACATCCATTTTTATTAGCATCAGTCAATAAACCTATAATTGGTGCTGATTTCCTTACCAAGTTCGGACTTTTAGTAGATCTTAAAGGTAAACGTCTGTTAGATAAAGTAACAAGTTTAACTGTTAACGCATTTTGCAGTTATAGTGACACACCTATACCACTTTACTATTCATTGGGAAGTGATTATAGCGCAATTTTGTCCGAGTTTCCATCTTTAGTTGAAAGCTCAAATTACAGTCTTCCGGTGAAACATTGTGTAGTCCATCACATCATAACAAAAGGACCGTTACCATTTTGCACACCTCGAAGATTAGATCCAGTTAAACATAATGCTGCAAAAACAGAATTTGAGCACATGGTTCAACTTGGGATTTGTCGACCATCATCGTCATGTGCGTCTTCACCACTTCATTTAGTTGCGAAGAAAGACAGTGGTGATTGGCGCCCATGCGGCGATGATCGTCATCTAAATACCATAACAACGCCAGATAGGTACCCAATAGCTCATCTTCATAATTTCTCTTTGTGTTTAGACGGATGTACGGTATTCTCAAAGATCGATTTGGTGAGAGCATACCATCACATTCCTGTGGCTCCGGAGGATATTTACAAAACAGCCATCACAACACCATTCGGCTTGTTCGAATTTACCTGGATGCCCTTCGGGTTACGGAATGCCAGTCAAACCTTCCAAAGGTTTATGAATATGGTGGTTCGTGGTCTAGAGTTTGTTTATATTTACATTGATGATATTTTGGTCGCGAGTCGGAACGAAGTAGAACACAAATCACACTTGAGGCAACTATTTAGTCGTTTAGTCGAATATGGTGTAAACATTAAAACATCTAAGTGTGTTTTTGGTGTTTCATCTTTAGAATTTTTGGGGCATAACATTTCAAAAGATAGCATCACCTAGTAGAGTTGAAGTCATTTCTAATTTTCCGTCCCCAACATCAGTCAAACAATTACAACAATTTATTGGGATGATAAATTACTACAGCAGATTTATCCGGAATATTGCTCATCTGCTAGCACCTTTGCATTCACATTTGGCCTTAATGAACAAAGTTAAAAAATCACAATTTACATGGCCAGAAGATTGTGAAAATTGGTTCCGGAATTGCAGAGAGGCATTAGCTACGTCAACTTTTCTGGCACATCCTAAATCTAACGCGATATGTAACATCACAACCGATGCATCCAGTTGGGCTGTTGGGGCAGTACTGGAACAATTCAGTGATGGTAAGTGGGAGCCGTTATCATTCTATTCCAGGAAATTGTCTCCAACCGAGTCAAAATATTCAGCATTCGACCGCGAACTTTTAGGTATTTACCTTTCTCTCAAACATTTTAGGTATTTCATTGAGGGTAGGCAATTCTCTGTATATACCGACCACAAGCCACTAACCACCGCTATAACATCAAAAACAGAGCGTAGCCCATGCCAGGCTCGTTATTTAGATTATATCGCGCAGTTTACTAGCGATATTCGGCATATTAGTGAAAAGCATAACATTGTTGCAGATTGCCTATCGCGAATCGGTTGCCCTGACATAGCTAGCTTAGCAGATAAAATGCTGAATGATAAAGTTCTCATCGAGCTACAGAAGGACGACGAAGAGCTACATGCAATTTTATCTGACAAAAATCGGAAAATAAGTTCCAAATTAAAACTCGAACAAATTCAATCAACCGATTCAAATGAAAACGTTTGGTGCGAAACCTCCACTGGCAAATGTCGCCCATTTGTACCCAAAATTATTAGAAAACAGGTTTTCGACATAATACATGGGTTATCCCACCCTGGGATTCGCGCAACTCGGAAGAACATTTCAGCTAAATATTTTTGGCCCAATATTAACAAGGATTGCAATGAGTGGTCAAAGGCGTGTTTGCAGTGCCAAAGATGTAAGATAGGTCGCCATATTCGATCTGAAACTGGCATATTCGATCTTCCCAGCGCACGATTTGAACGAATCCACATGGATTTGGTAGGTCCATTACCACAATCCTGTGGATGTTCATATATCCTCACAATCGTCGACAGGTTCCCAAGATGGCCAGAGGCTTACCCTATTTCAGACATGACAGCCAACACAGTAGCGAAAACTTTTGTCTCACAGTACGTGTCTTGTTTTGGCGTTCCATTAATTATTACTACAGATCAAGGATCTCAGTTCGAATCAAAACTGTTTTCCGATCTGACTAAATTATTAGGCTCGCACAGAATCCGCACAACCGCCTATCATCCGCAATCAAACGGGATGGTAAAGAGATTTCATCGTGACCTAAAAGCATCACTGATGGCTCGAGGCAACACAGTGAATTGGCACGACGATATTCCTTTAGTTCTGTTGTGTTCTCGCACGGCAATTAAAGAAGATTTGAAATGCTCATCAGCTGAGTTGGTTTATGGGCAGCAAATAAAAGTGCCTGGTAAATTCTTTACACCATCGCAGTCAACGATTCCCGTAGATCCCAACAGTTTTGCCGAATTGCTAAAAGAACGTATTCGTAATGTAAAGCCAATTGAACCACGTCAATCTGACAAACCCGTATTTGTGCCCGAAGTTTTAAGAAAATTACGGAAAAATTTCATAGTAGTAGTGTATAAGCGTATGTCCTGGGCCAGCCGAAATCGATTCCAGCCGAAAAATTTTTTACATGTAAATTACAACAACATAAACGATTACGTATGTTTTTACTATGGGCATACTACATTGTAACCCCGGTAACTAAATCTCTATATAAAATGAAAACCTAAGTATATAATTTTCTTAAAAATCTGTCATTCAACTGTATATTATATTTTTTTAAGACATTTCGTTAGATGGCAGCACAGTAATAAACTTTAAGCTTTGAACTTTTTAGTATTACTTAGTTTTTCGTTAGATGGCGCACATTTCTTACAGTTTTATTGTCAACCACGATAACTAAAACTCCATATAAAATTATTCAAAATCAGGTACTCAACTGTAAATTATTATTTTTCCAAGTTTATCTGTAGATGTCACCCTTTAAAGCTTATTTTATGTACATGGTTTGTAACTTGGCTCAATATATAGTTTAATTATCAACCACGATAACTAAAACTCTATATGAATTTATCCAAAATCAGGTATTCAACTGTATATTGTTATTTTTTAAAACTTTATCTGTAGATGTCACATTTCAAAGTTTATGTATATTCTGTAAACATGGTTTGTAACTTAATTGAAATTGGATAGTGCACAGTTATATTAATATTTTATAATATAACCTTGCCATTGAAAACTAGTTCATCGTACATTAAATAAAAACTGTAAAATGATATTTGTTTACAAATTTTTTTTTAAAGGTAATGGAAAAAAAAAAAATCATTTACATACATATATAACAAAAATCAATGTGAATAAACTGTAAACGTAATGAAAATTTATTGCAATAAATGTATTCACGATTAAATTGTGATCATCAATTTTTTTTTGTTTTTTTTTTTTTTTAAAGGTAATGAAAAAGTATAATAAACTTATACAACGTATTGTCGTGTGGTGTAAAACATCTACTTATAATTTTTGAGTTACCTATTATTTTAAAAGTGTTGTGATCATAATAAAAGTGAAAAAAATCATATTTTTGAATTAATCTATTATTTTAAAATTAAAAAAGTGAAGTGATCATAATAAAAGTCAAAGAGAACATTTATATTAACAAGATACATTGGTTTTTATATCTAATCTTGTGAGATAGTAAAGAAAATTTGAAGTGTGAAACAAACTGTTAAGAGTGAAATTTTATAATTTACCTAATTAACAAAATAAATAAAATTTCAACATATTTAAATACTTAGTCGAAAAAAATTTTAAAGTAAGTTACAATCATACATTTATTTAAATGATATAAAATGTTTTAACATATTATTTCTTTAATATTTTCAGTTAAATAATGAATAACTGCGAAGAATGCAACAAAATGTTTTCATCAAAAGACATTTTAGTTCGCCATGTAAAGGAGCAGCACTCCCAAGATAACATGCTATGTGAAGTATGTGGAATCGTTTTCGGTAATAAACGAAAACTTGAGTACCATCATAAGAGGGTACATATTGGACCGGCCATCAACACACCTTCATCTTTTGATATTCCATCAAATTCAAGGACATCTGTAACCGCTAAGAGAAGGAAAATGGATGATGCACCTACTGATGCTGACATTTTATGCAGTAATTGTAATGTAAGTGTTCCAAAAAAATTTTTTTTTAATCATTATAAGTCATTAGCTCATAAGAATAATTGTTTAAAAAACTATAGTGAGAATGATGAAAACATTCAGATCATTAGCACAGCATTCAAATCTCGAATAATTAGTTATAGGGTTTCAGATGTACCTAATAACTATATTAGTATAAATGATTTTATGCATTCTATAAAACATAAAATAATTAAATTAATAAAGCTTCAAACAGCAATATTTAAAGCTGTTAAAACAAATTTTGAATTGTTTGGTTTATTCACCAAATATGATTTGAAAGACGAAGTAAATGTTAGTTCATTAAAATCATTTAATACTAAAAATGCAATTTTAACAGAAGCTACTGATTTGGATGAAATATTTTCACAGATTGTTTGCACTTTGAATACTCTAGGTGAGGAGTTTCAAGAGAAAGAGTCTGGATGGGCGATTGAAAAAGTATTGTTCATTGAATTGAATTTTAATAAATATAGTCCGATGAGAGGGTCTTCTTACATACCTCTCCCAAAATGTATTAAAGATAAAAAGGCTATAATCAATGTTCAAAATTCTGATCAAGCCTGTTTCGCCTGGTCAATCATGGCTAGCAAATATCCTAATGTAAGAAAACCTCAACGGTGTAATTCATTTCCTCACTATAGTTCTATCTTAAATTTAAGTAATCTTAGTTTCCCCATGCCATTAAAAGACATCCCACAATTTGAAAATCAGAATAATATAAGTGTAAATGTGTATGGGATAGAAGGTAATCAAATTGTGGGACCTTTATATTATACAAATTTGAAAAAATCACACCACGTTAATTTGTTGTATATAGATGATGGTGTAAATAGTCATTATTGTTTTATAAAAAAATTAAATACGTTAGTGCACAAACAATTATCAAAAAGAACAAATAAAAAATTCATTTGTGATGGATGTTTAATTTTTTTTCATACTGAAGAAAAATTAAATATTCATCTACAACATGGATGTAACAAAATTAAATGTGTGCTCCCTAATAAAGAAAATGATATTTTAGAATTTAGAAATTATAAACATAAATTACAAGTCCCATATGTGATATATTGCGATTTCGAAGCAATATTAAAACCAATTGATTCGTGAACTCTAAATCCTATAACATCATTTACTGAAAATATTTTAAAACATGAACCCAGTAGTTTTGGATATTACATTAAATGTTCATATAATGATAGTAAATCTAAATTTGTTACATACAGAGGTAGTGATTGTGGAAAAATTTTCATTGATAAAATAAAAGAGGATTTAGAAATTATATACAATGACCTACACATAAATCGAAAAATGAAAAAACTTTCCTGCACGGAGCAATTAAATTACAATTTATCAAATCAATGTCATATTTGTAACGGTGATTTTAATGATGATGAAAACTATAAAGTTAGGGACCATTGCCATTTAACAGGAAAATTTAGAGGTGCTGCGCATACTAAATGCAATTTAAATTATAAGATAGCAGATTTCATACCAATATTTTTTCACAATTTAAGTGGCTATGATTCGCACTTTATAGTAAAAGAATTAGGATTTGATACGGAACAAATAGATTTAATTGCTCAGAATAAGGAGCGATATATTTCATTTACAAAAATGTTCAAAATTAATGAGATTAAAAAAATTAAATTGAGGTTTGTAGATTCATTTAAATTTATGGCAGCTAGTCTTGATAAACTAGCTAACAATCTTAATGACTCTCAATTCGATGAAGTTAGAAAGAGTTTTTCTAATCAAAATGAATTTAATCTTATAAAGAAAAAAGGTGTTTTCCCATACGATTATGTAGATAGTTTTAAAAAATATGATGAAACTGAATTACCATCCAGAAATCATTTTTTTAACAAATTACAAAATACTGATATATCTGATGAGCAATATAATCATGCTCTAAATGTATGGAAAACATTTAAATGTAAAAATTTAGGTGATTATTCCGACTTATATTTAAAATCAGATGTACTTATTTTAGCCGACATATTTGAAAATTTCCGGAAAGTTTGTATGCAAACATACGATCTAGACCCGGCCCATTATTTCACAGCCCCAGGTTTAAGTTGGGATGCCATGCTTAAATTCACCAAAATCAAATTAGAATTATTGAAAGACATTGATATGATAAATTTTATTAAAAAAGGTATTCGTGGCGGATTAACACAGTGCTCCAAACGATATGCTAAAGCAAATAACAAATACATGAAAAATTATAATAATGAAATAGATTCTAATTTTCTTGTTTATTTAGATGCTAATAATCTATATGGCTGGGCTATGAGCCAATCACTCCCGTATGCTGATTTCAGATTTCTTGATTCAGCAGAACTTGATAAATTTAATTTCGATCATTTAACAGATAATGAATCAGAATCAGGTTATATTCTAGAAGTTGATTTAGAATATCCTGATCAATTACACCAAAAGCATAATGATTTACCATTTTGTATGGAAAATATACAGCCACCATACGAAAGTTCAAAACAAAATAAATTAATTGCTAACCTAGAACCTAAAAAAGCATACGTCATTCATCAAACAAATTTAAAGAAATGTATTAAAAATGGACTAATATTATCTAAAATACATAGAGTTTTAAAGTTTAGTCAAAAACCATGGCTCAAATCATATATAGATTTGAATACCGATCTTAGGACTAAAGCTCTAAATGCGTTTGATAAAGATTTGTATAAATTAAAAAATAATAGTGTTTTTGGTAAAACAATTGAAAATGTTGACAAGAGAACAGATGTAAGATTAGTATCACATTGGGAAAATATTGGAAACAGATTTGGAGCAAATACTTTGATCAGCAAACCTAATTTTCATTCTTCAGCAATATTTGATGAAAATTTGGTAGCTATTCAAATGAATAGATTATCGGTTACGTATAATAAACCCATTTATGTGGGTTTCTGTGTTTTAGAATTATCGAAAACTCTAATGTATGATTTTCATTATGATTATATTAAGACGAAGTATGATGATAATGCCACACTTTTATATACAGACACAGATTCATTAATATATGATATTAAAACTATAGATTTTTATGAAGATATAAAACCAGATTTAAATGAGAAATTTGATACTTCAGATTATTCACATAACAACTTATATAATTTTCCATTAGTTAACAAAAAGGTTTTAGGAATGTTTAAAGATGAATGTTGTGGAAGAATCTTAACAGAATTTATTGGGATTAGAGCGAAATCATATTGTATAAGCTTAGGAGATGATAATGAAATTATTAAGAAAATAAAAGGTGTAAAAAAAAATGTAGTTTCAGATTCGATATCATTAAATGATTTTAAAAATTGTTTAAATAAAAATGATAATATAATTAGATCACAATTAAATTTTAGAAGTATTAGACACAACCTATATACTCAATTGTTAAACAAAGTAGCGTTATCAAATTTTGATGATAAAAGATTTGTAATTCCAAATTCATACAAAACTTTGGCATGGGGTAATAAAGAAATTGATAATTTTTATTTTAATTAGTTTAATAATACATTTTATATTTCTTAATAAATATAATATATATAATACATTTAATGTCTTTTAGTTTTAAATTAAAATATTAAACCAAAATTATATATTAAGTAGTTTTAATAATTAAGAAAATTTTAATCGGTAATAAAAAAATAAAAAAAAAAATATAAAGTTTAAATTAAATCTGTTTTATTTATCCACGAGTTATGTGATGATTCAAAACCTAGCCACTTAACATAAACTTGATTACCTTTCTTCTTCAAAACTTTCTCTACGAGGTAAGTGTCAGGATGATGTGTCTTTTGCAGCTCTTTTTCATAAAACCGGCCTGATATTAGCTGTCGCTTATAATCCTCAAGTAAATACGTTACAGGAAATTTGTTGTTAATACTAACAACTTTAAATATTTCAGTAGTCCAATTTGGAGTATAACCTTTTTCGAAAACGGTTTTAAATTTGCTAACTCGAACGAAATCCCCAACTTTAAATTTATTTTTTTGCATTAACTTAGGATATGTATACACTTGTTTTAAAATTTGTTTTTCATTTGCCATAGTAACTTCTACAGGTGCTAATTTAATTGTCCTATGTTTTTTATTGTTGTAATCTTTCACTAATTTTTTTAAATATTCAGCCACTTGTAAGATCCTTGAAGACTAAATTTCCTCCACATATTTTCCTTAAGAGTTCGATTAAATCTTTCTACTATACATGCTTTTATTGGACTAAATGTTGAATAGTGGTTAATATTTTTCTGTTTCACAAGCTGTTTGAAATCTTTATTATAGAATTCAGTTCCCATATCCGTTTGTAGATTCTTTGGTACTCTTTTACTCTCATTGAAAATTTTTGTTAAAGCACCAACAATCATCTGTGATGTTTTTTGCTTTGCCCGCGGGGTCCGCTTTGCGGACCAGGGGTCCGCGAATTATTTTTGTTTTTCACAGGCGAAGGAAATTACAACAGCATAAACGTTTATGTATGGCAAAATTTCTAGTTTTAATGAAAATGAGTCGCATTCAAATTTTAATTTTTGTTTTGCGTTCTTCTAAAAAGCCCTACAATCCGGAGCGATTCAACGTTTTTAATGATCGAGAAATACAAAATTTAAACCATTTGTGTAAAGAACACTTAACTATGGTAAAAACTGATAGATATAATGTTCATTTTATATAAATAAATAAATAAATAAAACAATATTATATATAAAATTATTTAGAAAAAGTATTTAATTTCAAAACAATCTTATTATGGTTTTCGACTCCGCTACTTCTCTGTTTTCAACACTTTGGGCAAATTAGCTAACATTTATTATGTTAAAGATCATTCATTTTGATGAATGTTATAGTGATCATAATCCAAGATATCTCTCGTTTTAAATAAATCCTAAACATTATGAGGAAACAATATTTTATATATACCAATCCAAAATTCATATGCTTTCATTATTAATTCATCCACTTACATAAAATGAGTCGGTTTCAAATAGTGAATGAATTGCATAAGCCAGCACGTAAAAATTTTATACGCAGACATGTTAAAATTAAGGGTATTGATGACTTATGGCAAGCAGATCTCGTGGAAATGATTCCATATTCAAGAGAAAATGCTGGTTTTAAATATCTTCTAACTGTAATCGATGCTTTTTCTAAATTTGCTTGGGTTGAACCTATAAAGAAAAAAACATCACAGATGATTGTTGGTGCTTTAACAAAAATTTTCAATGAGAGTAAAAGAGTACCAAAGAATCTACAAACGGATATGGGAACTGAATTCTATAATAAAGATTTCAAACAGCTTGTGAAACAGAAAAATATTAACCACTATTCAACATTTAGTCCAATAAAAGCATGTATAGTAGAAAGATTTAATCGAACTCTTAAGGAAAATATGTGGAGGAAATTTAGTCTTCAAGGATCTTACAAGTGGCTGAATATTTAAAAAAATTAGTGAAAGATTACAACAATAAAAAACATAGGACAATTAAATTAGCACCTGTAGAAGTTACTATGGCAAATGAAAAACAAATTTTAAAACAAGTGTATACATATCCTAAGTTAATGCAAAAAAATAAATTTAAAGTTGGGGATTTCGTTCGAGTTAGCAAATTTAAAACCGTTTTCGAAAAAGGTTATACTCCAAATTGGACTACTGAAATATTTAAAGTTGTTAGTATTAACAACAAATTTCCTGTAACGTATTTACTTGAGGATTATAAGCGACAGCTAATATCAGGCCGGTTTTATGAAAAAGAGCTGCAAAAGACACATCATCCTGACACTTACCTCGTAGAGAAAGTTTTGAAGAAGAAAGGTAATCAAGTTTATGTTAAGTGGCTAGGTTTTGAATCATCACATAACTCGTGGATAAATAAAACAGATTTAATTTAAACTTTATATTTTTTTTTTTATTTTTTTATTACCGATTAAAATTTTCTTAATTATTAAAACTACTTAATATATAATTTTGGTTTAATATTTTAATTTAAAACTAAAAGACATTAAATGTATTATATATATTATATTTATTAAGAAATATAAAATGTATTATTAAACTAATTAAAATAAAAATTATCAATTTCTTTATTACCCCATGCCAAAGTTTTGTATGAATTTGGAATTACAAATCTTTTATCATCAAAATTTGATAACGCTACTTTGTTTAACAATTGAGTATATAGGTTGTGTCTAATACTTCTAAAATTTAATTGTGATCTAATTATATTATCATTTTTATTTAAACAATTTTTAAAATCATTTAATGATATCGAATCTGAAACTACATTTTTTTTTACACCTTTTATTTTCTTAATAATTTCATTATCATCTCCTAAGCTTATACAATATGATTTCGCTCTAATCCCAATAAATTCTGTTAAGATTCTTCCACAACATTCATCTTTAAACATTCCTAAAACCTTTTTGTTAACTAATGGAAAATTATATAAGTTGTTATGTGAATAATCTGAAGTATCAAATTTCTCATTTAAATCTGGTTTTATATCTTCATAAAAATCTATAGTTTTAATATCATATATTAATGAATCTGTGTCTGTATATAAAAGTGTGGCATTATCATCATACTTCGTCTTAATATAATCATAATGAAAATCATACATTAGAGTTTTCGATAATTCTAAAACACAGAAACCCACATAAATGGGTTTATTATACGTAACCGATAATCTATTCATTTGAATAGCTACCAAATTTTCATCAAATATTGCTGAAGAATGAAAATTAGGTTTGCTGATCAAAGTATTTGCTCCAAATCTGTTTCCAATATTTTCCCAATGTGATACTAATCTTACATCTGTTCTCTTGTCAACATTTTCAATTGTTTTACCAAAAACACTATTATTTTTTAATTTATACAAATCTTTATCAAACGCATTTAGAGCTTTAGTCCTAAGATCGGTATTCAAATCTATATATGATTTGAGCCATGGTTTTTGACTAAACTTTAAAACTCTATGTATTTTAGATAATATTAGTCCATTTTTAATACATTTCTTTAAATTTGTTTGATGAATGACGTATGCTTTTTTAGGTTCTAGGTTAGCAATTAATTTATTTTGTTTTGAACTTTCGTATGGTGGCTGTATATTTTCCATACAAAATGGTAAATCATTATGCTTTTGGTGTAATTGATCAGGATATTCTAAATCAACTTCTAGAATATAACCTGATTCTGATTCATTATCTGTTAAATGATCGAAATTAAATTTATCAAGTTCTGCTGAATCAAGAAATCTGAAATCAGCATACGGGAGTGATTGGCTCATAGCCCAGCCATATAGATTATTAGCATCTAAATAAACAAGAAAATTAGAATCTATTTCATTATTATAATTTTTCATGTATTTGTTATTTGCTTTAGCATATCGTTTGGAGCACTGTGTTAATCCGCCACGAATACCTTTTTTAATAAAATTTATCATATCAATGTCTTTCAATAATTCTAATTTGATTTTGGTGAATTTAAGCATGGCATCCCAACTTAAACCTGGGGCTGTGAAATAATGGGCCGGGTCTAGATCGTATGTTTGCATACAAACTTTCCGGAAATTTTCAAATATGTCGGCTAAAATAAGTACATCTGATTTTAAATATAAGTCGGAATAATCACCTAAATTTTTACATTTAAATGTTTTCCATACATTTAGAGCATGATTATATTGCTCATCAGATATATCAGTATTTTGTAATTTGTTAAAAAAATGATTTCTGGATGGTAATTCAGTTTCATCATATTTTTTAAAACTATCTACATAATCGTATGGGAAAACACCTTTTTTCTTTATAAGATTAAATTCATTTTGATTAGAAAAACTCTTTCTAACTTCATCGAATTGAGAGTCATTAAGATTGTTAGCTAGTTTATCAAGACTAGCTGCCATAAATTTAAATGAATCTACAAACCTCAATTTAATTTTTTTAATCTCATTAATTTTGAAAATTTTTGTAAATGAAATATATCGCTCCTTATTCTGAGCAATTAAATCTATTTGTTCCGTATCAAATCCTAATTCTTTTACTATAAAGTGCGAATCATAGCCACTTAAATTGTGAAAAAATATTGGTATGAAATCTGCTATCTTATAATTTAAATTGCATTTAGTATGCGCAGCACCTCTAAATTTTCCTGTTAAATGGCAATGGTCCCTAACTTTATAGTTTTCATCATCATTAAAATCACCGTTACAAATATGACATTGATTTGATAAATTGTAATTTAATTGCTCCGTGCAGGAAAGTTTTTTCATTTTTCGATTTATGTGTAGGTCATTGTATATAATTTCTAAATCCTCTTTTATTTTATCAATGAAAATTTTTCCACAATCACTACCTCTGTATGTAACAAATTTAGATTTACTATCATTATATGAACATTTAATGTAATATCCAAAACTACTGGGTTCATGTTTTAAAATATTTTCAGTAAATGATGTTATAGGATTTAGAGTTCACGAATCAATTGGTTTTAATATTGCTTCGAAATCGCAATATATCACATATGGGACTTGTAATTTATGTTTATAATTTCTAAATTCTAAAATATCATTTTCTTTATTAGGGAGCACACATTTAATTTTGTTACATCCATGTTGTAGATGAATATTTAATTTTTCTTCAGTATGAAAAAAAATTAAACATCCATCACAAATGAATTTTTTATTTGTTCTTTTTGATAATTGTTTGTGCACTAACGTATTTAATTTTTTTATAAAACAATAATGACTATTTACACCATCATCTATATACAACAAATTAACGTGGTGTGATTTTTTCAAATTTGTATAATATAAAGGTCCCACAATTTGATTACCTTCTATCCCATACACATTTACACTTATATTATTCTGATTTTCAAATTGTGGGATGTCTTTTAATGGCATGGGGAAACTAAGATTACTTAAATTTAAGATAGAACTATAGTGAGGAAATGAATTACACCGTTGAGGTTTTCTTACATTAGGATATTTGCTAGCCATGATTGACCAGGCGAAACAGGCTTGATCAGAATTTTGAACATTGATTATAGCCTTTTTATCTTTAATACATTTTGGGAGAGGTATGTAAGAAGACCCTCTCATCGGACTATATTTATTAAAATTCAATTCAATGAACAATACTTTTTCAATCGCCCATCCAGACTCTTTCTCTTGAAACTCCTCACCTAGAGTATTCAAAGTGCAAACAATCTGTGAAAATATTTCATCCAAATCAGTAGCTTCTGTTAAAATTGCATTTTTAGTATTAAATGATTTTAATGAACTAACATTTACTTCGTCTTTCAAATCATATTTGGTGAATAAACCAAACAATTCAAAATTTGTTTTAACAGCTTTAAATATTGCTGTTTGAAGCTTTATTAATTTAATTATTTTATGTTTTATAGAATGCATAAAATCATTTATACTAATATAGTTATTAGGTACATCTGAAACCCTATAACTAATTATTCGAGATTTGAATGCTGTGCTAATGATCTGAATGTTTTCATCATTCTCACTATAGTTTTTTAAACAATTATTCTTATGAGCTAATGACTTATAATGATTAAAAAAAAATTTTTTTGGAACACTTACATTACAATTACTGCATAAAATGTCAGCATCAGTAGGTGCATCATCCATTTTCCTTCTCTTAGCGGTTACAGATGTCCTTGAATTTGATGGAATATCAAAAGATGAAGGTGTGTTGATGGCCGGTCCAATATGTACCCTCTTATGATGGTACTCAAGTTTTCGTTTATTACCGAAAACGATTCCACATACTTCACATAGCATGTTATCTTGGGAGTGCTGCTCCTTTACATGGCGAACTAAAATGTCTTTTGATGAAAACATTTTGTTGCATTCTTCGCAGTTATTCATTATTTAACTGAAAATATTAAAGAAATAATATGTTAAAACATTTTATATCATTTAAATAAATGTATGATTGTAACTTACTTTAAAATTTTTTTCGACTAAGTATTTAAATATGTTGAAATTTTATTTATTTTGTTAATTAGGTAAATTATAAAATTTCACTCTTAACAGTTTGTTTCACACTTCAAATTTTCTTTACTATCTCACAAGATTAGATATAAAAACCAATGTATCTTGTTAATATAAATGTTCTCTTTGACTTTTATTATGATCACTTCACTTTTTTAATTTTAAAATAATAGATTAATTCAAAAATATGATTTTTTTCACTTTTATTATGATCACAACACTTTTAAAATAATAGGTAACTCAAAAATTATAAGTAGATGTTTTACACCACACGACAATACGTTGTATAAGTTTATTATACTTTTTCATTACCTTTAAAAAAAAAAAAAAACAAAAAAAAATTGATGATCACAATTTAATCGTGAATACATTTATTGCAATAAATTTTCATTACGTTTACAGTTTATTCACATTGATTTTTGTTATATATGTATGTAAATGATTTTTTTTTTTTCCATTACCTTTAAAAAAAAATTTGTAAACAAATATCATTTTACAGTTTTTATTTAATGTACGATGAACTAGTTTTCAATGGCAAGGTTATATTATAAAATATTAATATAACTGTGCACTATCCAATTTCAATTAAGTTACAAACCATGTTTACAGAATATACATAAACTTTGAAATGTGACATCTACAGATAAAGTTTTAAAAAATAACAATATACAGTTGAATACCTGATTTTGGATAAATTCATATAGAGTTTTAGTTATCGTGGTTGATAATTAAACTATATATTGAGCCAAGTTACAAACCATGTACATAAAATAAGCTTTAAAGGGTGACATCTACAGATAAACTTGGAAAAATAATAATTTACAGTTGAGTACCTGATTTTGAATAATTTTATATGGAGTTTTAGTTATCGTGGTTGACAATAAAACTGTAAGAAATGTGCGCCATCTAACGAAAAACTAAGTAATACTAAAAAGTTCAAAGCTTAAAGTTTATTACTGTGCTGCCATCTAACGAAATGTCTTAAAAAAATATAATATACAGTTGAATGACAGATTTTTAAGAAAATTATATACTTAGGTTTTCATTTTATATAGAGATTTAGTTACCGGGGTTACAATGTAGTATGCCCATAGTAAAAACATACGTAATCGTTTATGTTGTTGTAATTTACATGTAAAAAATTTTTCGGCTGGAATCGATTTCGGCTGGCCCAGGACATACGCTTATACACTACTCATAGTGAGCGTTAAAGGTAAAACAGTATCGATATCGGTGGATAGATTGAACCTGCGTATGTTATTTCAGAAAGTGTTTCCAGTTTGAGTACTTCAAGTCGTCATGGAGTTTCTTTCAAATGAGTCAATTCGTAATGTTAAAAAAAAAATTTATTATTTTGAATTGCGTTTCACTGGAAAGGGAGTCATGTTGCGGTCGCTGCGCGTCAGCGAACTTATCAACATTTGTTATCATACTGTATCGTCAACGCCAATCGCGTATTTGATCACCAAACAAACCCTTATACACATTCACTTTGCACAGCATATATTTTGTCGTTTTGTTTATTTATTTGTATTTATTTTGTATGTATTTAAATTAAAAATCTAATTGATTCATTTTTATTTTTATGTACACCGAAAATTTGTAAATATATATTAATAATATTAAGTACGGTATTAATATACTCTTAAAATTGTACAGATTAATACAAACAAAACTTATGTATTGATCGACCAAAAATAAATGTTAATTTCATCAGTAGCATTCCATACGTCAAATTGAGACGATCGTTTTTTATTTATTGATTTTGTGAGTGTAAACGTCGAGGCTGCAGAAGTTGGGATTTTCCTTCCAAACAAATTGGTAAAAGTTGGTTATGAACCAACAACCCGGCGAACTTCGTGCCGCCTCAAAATTTATAAATGTTGTGTTAAGATATTAGCTGAATTAAATTCAAATTTTTATTAAGATAAAATGAATAAAAATGAATTCAATAAATGTATCATACAAAAATCAAAATGAAATGTATTTTAATTACTTTGAAATGAATGTAATTCACGTGGCAAAAAGGCATTTGCTTTATTGAAGTAAATCGAAATGATTCGTGTAGCATTGTTGCACTACATTCTATTAAATTATTTGCTGGATGGATTGCACTCGGGTCGATTCCCTTCATTGAAGCACCTTGTGATATACGACATTTCTCGTTTTGTTGTCAGGTGCGAGAACAAACAAAGTGGATGGTTTGCCGACACGTTAACATGCTACGTACGATTGACCGTGAGAGAAATATTCATTTTCTAGATTTAGCCCACAAACACTCAAGGATTGGCCTTGCGATTTGTTGATCGTCATGGTGAATGCAAGACGAGTATCATCGCGTGAATCACATGGCCGATGAGTTTTCTCACCACCAAACGCGTTCCGTTACATAGTTTTGGTTGGTTCAGATTTCGAAGCATGATAAGTACTGATCCAACCTCCAGTTGTAAATTGTGAGGTGGTAAGCCAGGCAGATCCAATGAATTTAAAAATTCAGTTGGATAGTTGGTTGCTTCGTCTTCGTTTGTTACACAGTCGATAGATTTGAAGGAATGCAGTGGACCAACGATCTGATTTTGAATTGTAAAATTCAAGTTATCCACATCTTTGTTTTTGCAGCAAGAATTATTCGTTCACTCAACCAATTGTGGTTTTTGTGGTAAGCAATGATGTTCGGGAACACTTTGTTGATGAGCTCGTCCTTCGTTGAGACGAAATCGCAAAAATTTGGCGGAAACGAAATCAATCCATTCGATTCGTCGACAGGAAGACGGACCGATAGTCAGCAATTGCTTGGAGAAATCTTCGGCAGATGGATTATTTAGCAATGCAACACTCATGTTTGTCGTCAGCTGAAGTTTCTTCACATAGCGCCACAGAGTCGATGATTTGAGGCATTTCATCGGCAGCGGTCGATCTTGGAATGACTGGTAGTGTTTGATGGAAATCGCCAGACAGTAGAATCATTGCGCCTCCAAAACATCTTGAATCATTGTGCAGATCTTTCATAGTTCGATTTAGTGCTTCCAATGCGCGTTTGTGCGCCATTGTGCATTCATCCCAGATGATGATTCTACTTGCTACCAAAACTGTGGCTATTGCTGAGTGTTTCGCAATGTTGCATGTCGGTTTTTCAGTCGTTTGAAGGTTTAACGGCAATTTAAACGCTGAATGAGCCGTTCGGCATCCTTCGAGCAACGTGGCCGCTATCACAGAAGAAGCAACTGCTACAGCAATTTCGGATCTCGCGCGAACAGTGGCCAAAATCAATGACATGAGGAATGTCTTACCAGTTCCATCGGGCGCATCGAGAACACATAAGCCACCATTTCCATCATCAATTGCCTTCATTAACGTATCGTACACTGCTTTCTGTTGGGGATTCAACAGTGGTACATTCGTTTGAACTGATTGGTTCAACGCATCTCGATCGTATTCACGTTCACGTTCCAATTCTCGATTGAAAGCGTCGTTCATTCCACGATATGGCGTTGGCATTCCTAACTTGACTAACAAATTGCCGCACATGAGGTAACACATGTCTTCGATTAAAAGCAAAGCCTGGTTATGTATCTCCTCATTCACCTCGAGATCGGGATTCCCTGAACTGACACGTAAAGCATGTCGAAATAATGATAGCAAATAATGTGCGTATCTGACTTGGATATCCAGAAACAATTGCTTCAGCGATTGTCATGTTCCAATGAGTATCGTTTTCAAGCAAATTGAGCTGTTGACATGCAGCACGAAATGTTGGGCATACTACACCATCGACAGTTCGAAGTGATTTAAATGATGTCGGCCCACGAACATTCACCAGCAACAACCGCAAGTAGAAGCATTCGTCATTCTTCGGATGAATTGTGTAAATGCGACCAACAGCATCAGACGTTGAAATTTCTTTGATGAAGCGTTCCAAGTGTAATAACGTGGCATTTCAGAGTAGAGCAACGTTCGTGCAAACGGATCACTTTGGCAAATCGAAAAGAAACTGGTCAATGTTGTCGCTGGAGATATTTCAGCACGTTGAGCAACATTCGATGCGTTGAAATAAACTCGTTGTCCATTCTCCAGATGCACCGCCAAATGTACAACAGTGGGATGACGTTCATGAATTGGGAATGAGAATATATACGCCAAATCGCCTCATTGCAGCTCACATATCGACCAACTTGATAGTGCGTGATTTCATCGTTGGTATTGGGAGTTTGAACGCCAAAAACCGCCATATCGCTGCCTTTCGTGACATATTTGCAGATGTATTTGATAGATTTCACTGAATTGCAATACTCCACATTATAATGCGCCTTGAATGTTTTGGAAAGAAGTGGCGAATACGGAACAATCCAAGAGTTGTCAACCACGAAATCTTTTCCTTTCACTTTCGTTGTGATAGTTCTACCGTTTTCATCGGGTGATCGACCCCGATACAGTGGATAACCATCGTTGCCAGTGATAGTCAGCGTTGTCAAATTTCGTGGATAACGCTTGGAACACTTGCCGTCAAAAATGCACGGTGATTGAGGGTTAATGGCGCCACACAGACCGTGAATCATGTTCATATAATTACAACATTATGCAGGTCTGGATCGGTTTCGGGATCAGGAATCTCAGCACATATGATGTCATCTATTTGGTGTGGTCGAATTTTTTCGACTAACCAAATAAGAATGTGTGCATGTACGTCGCCGTTAGAATAGTCAATCGACCAACATTAGTTGCATCTCCTTCGGTGCTGATTGCATCGCGTAAATGAATATACTCCTCCGAACGCAGTTTGCCTTGGTTCAATTGAATGAAAGTGAGACGCTCCGCATCGATTTTGACGTACATGTCGACGCAATATTGTTGAAGCAATCGACGAAATCGCAGCAAATAGTTGTCAGCATTTTGACGAATCATTAAACGATAAGCGTAATAATTCATCGAGCTAACCTTCTTGGTAGTTTCCTCACCTGAAATGAAATTAGAGTCATGTTGAAATGAAAATTATGATATCGGTACTCACCACTCAATGGATTTATCATGTTGATATTGAAGTGGTATCCATCGTCTCCTTCACAAAACATCAGCGGGTATTGCAATGTATCGTATGAACGGTGTGTTTCGAATATTCGTTGCGCAGTTGCCCAGTGTCGCGACGTGTAAGCACAATATCGCGCATTTCCAAGTTTTCACCAACAATCATAATTGCGACTTCATCTATTGTTGGAGCGTTGAATTGGATTTCGTGTGTTCCAGCGGGTCGTTTATCCGTTCTGATTATGACTTTGTAGTCATCACTTGGCATGCGATCCAACGCAGTTTTGAACAACCGAACCAAGGCCATCCATTGTATCTTTGAGTATTGGATAGAAAATGTCGTGATTCTGATGTTTCGCCACGAAGCAATGAATGCAATGGCTCAGGTGTCGGAGGCATTAATGGCAATTTCACCTTGCCACTGAGACAGGAGACAGCACAATCCAGGCGTTTCTCTAGCGAACTTCAATGCACCGCAATGATCGCACACAACCTCCATTGGGCCAATTCGAACGAAAATGTGCGAGTTGTAGTCAATTGTGCAATCGTATTGAAACGCTACTCGATTCAAATCAACACTTGAAGCATTTCTTCTTGCGCGTCGAAGATTATCACGTTGTTGATCTGTGCGATAAGCTCGACGATTTCTCATTGCCAACTGAGCCGTTTGACGTACTGCCTCTCTTTGTACTTATGTTTGTGAAGCACGAAGTCGGGCAATACTAACGCGGCGCTCTTCTCGTACGATTTCTTGGTCATCTGCAGTGGATTGATTCGCAAAATTCCGAAGTATAATTGCATTACGGTTTCATTGTGAAAGATTAGATCTTCTGGCTCGCAGCATTGTAAATAACACTGGAAAATTAATTACACAATTCAAAATTACATAATGAAGCACTTATCGATGCGCGCACAATTACAAATGTGATAACCTCACAAAGTGAACATCTTCGCAGGCAACTTACCGTTTGAAAATCACGATCGAAGAATTTCACAAAATTTCGAACGAATCCGCCTGGAAAATCAAACACGCAGTCCAAAATTATCGATTGGATTGATTGTCGATGCTTTCACAATGTCCAATTCATCAAACTGAACTGACCTATTTGAAATCACTTTTCGCTGATGAATTTCAGAATAACTCGGTTGAAAGAATTAATTAAATCGAATACAAAAATGTAATAACTGTATAAAACTGAATGAAAAACGGTGAAAACTAAACAAATGCTAATAAATTGCGGCGCACTTAGACCAGAAACTAATGGAAACAACAACAACCCATATCAAATCCGCTTTCTCAAGCGTCGACAGTTGCGGACAGATGACTATAGACAAATAATATTAGTATTTTTCTGTAAACAAACCATTTAGTTTTTATTTTTTTGAAAAAGTGGTTGTGCGTAATTTCGTGAAAATTAAAAATTATCAAATATAACAAACGATAAAAAAATGATATATATGTATATATAATTAATTATTAATTAAAAATTAACAAAAAAAGAAAATTCATAGAAATCAGTCAATCCGTTCTCGAGATATCTTCAAAAAAGCCATTCCATACAAAATATATGAGAAAATGAATTTTCTTCATAAAATTTTTTTTTGTGAATTTTTCAGATGTTTTAATAGTTATTCTGCTATTCGGGACGGAGACAAATCCAACAAATTAAAAATCATAAAAATCGTTCCAGCCGTTCTTGAGTTATAGATGGTGTAACTAACCCGACTTTGTTTTATATAGATAACTAACAAACAAACTATAACCACAGATAAGAATAGACAGATGTGGATGGGCCATATTTACATTCTAAATTTCAATACCAAATTCCAATCCAATCCTTTTAGAGCAGGATTTCTGTCTCTTTTTATCTTTTTTTACGTATGGCTATTTTGATTATATCAAAGCAAACATAAACCAACTTCAAACAACATTTTATTTTACAATATATACATACGTCCTGCTCTAAATGGATTGGATTCGAATTTGGTATTGAAATTTGGAATGTAAATATGGCCCATACAAGATCCACATCTGTCTATTCTTATCTGTGCTATAACCACGGAATGTTTTTTATGTTTTTGATTTTCTAAGTTCTTGAGCGAGTTTTTTTTTTTTCATTTTGTATTTTGAAAATGATGTTCATTGAAAATTTATGGTATGCAATTGTAGTCGTATTTCCATGAGAATTTTACAACAACAATTGCTCGCGATGCGAATTAAATAATTCAAACCAAAAGTTTGAATTATTTAATTCATTCCTAATTTTAGTTATACCACTCGACGCCAGACGCCAACTTGGCCTTTGTACTTGTTGTTTTATTTCAATTCGAAAAAATTATTCGCGACTGGTTTCCATGAGAAAAAATAATTCAAAAATAATTTGAATTCATTTTTCTCATGGAAATACGACATATATTACATTGAGAAAAGTCGGACGCACAGAAATATTTAGCCTCAAAGATGTATCATGACATTTTAACACAGCAAACATGTAACATGAACACTGGAACTACTATTTCCATGTCTTTTGTATTTTCTGTTTCTACTTTATTGTGTTAAATAAAAAGAGAGAAAATATTTTTATTTAATATAACATTTTATATGACACGCAACATTTTAACACAACATTTAACATAACATTCTAACGCAGCGTGTAACATGAACCCAAAACTAGTACCCTAAATGTTTTACCAAACATAAAATAAAAAATTAATTATTTCGAGCGATAGTACACGATAGTTGGACTTTAAGTATGTATTTCCACACAACCAAGTAACCACACCTGCAATTTTTATTGAACCTTCATTTTCTGTACTACGTTTTGAGAAGAATTTGGAACCCGACCTATTGGTACAGAACCAACATCGATTATTTTCTAGATAGATTTCTGGTGAAATAAACATAAAAGTGGTCTTCTTACAACATAAATTAAAACCACGAGTATCAAAAATCTTTTCAAATTTCCTTATTTTCTATCATTTATTTTATATAGCGAGCATAATTTAATTCATTTTGGTCTGTCACTCTTTTAAGCAAGTTCGGAAAACCAACCGTCAATTTTTAAATAAAATTTAAATTAAATAATTTTATGAAACAAATGTTTTGGAAAGAGACCTACTATTTTTTATGCTATGGTACCACAAAAAGTGCCAATTTTTGTGTTTTACGTTTATCGGAGCCTTAATACATAGAAACATATTCCTACGAGTATAGTAAAAAAATGCTTATTATGAATTTTATAACGGATTGTATTTTCAATGGATTGTTGTTCTACTTTTCGCGTCACGCAGAATTGTGACATTCATCGCAAACACAATTCGTGGCAAAGTTTATATGGGAACTCAGTCTAACGCAGTCAAATAGAGAAATATGTATCTTCTATTTTTTGAAATTTCTGTTAAAACATTTTTTCTTTACGAGTATAACAATATCGATGAAAATATAAAGTTTTCTTAATAAAAATAAAATAAAATTCCTAGCAAAATATTAAGTTGTTCATAGCAAATATTAGGTTATTCCTAAAGTTTGCGCATTTTTCTCAATAGAACAAAGAATCCAAATATTTTGTTAAAAACCTGTTTTTATTAAATAATATACATATAGTTTCCATTTACACTTATTACTTTGGTCCATCTGTCATTGGAAGCTTAAATACACTGTTTTTGTAAAACACTTTAGACTCTGTTTAAAAATAGTCAATAACACACGTTTTCAGTTCATCAAGTGTCTTAAATTTTTTACATCTAGTATGATTTTGTAGTTTTTAAAGAAATAAAATTCCGATGGTTGTAATACCATCCCAAGTATAGAACAATCTACATTTAAATTATTAAATTGTTCCGTCCTTAAATGAATATTTGAAAATAGTTCAACCAATGTTACAACTTGATTAGTAATTATTATGTAATAAATGGAGCACTATATCGTCGTACCAAAGAAGAAACACGAGTGTAATTTATTATTCAATCCCAAATCGTTGTTGTTGCTATTTAAAGAAGAAATCTGATAGAAATTTATTTTTTGTTCCAACAAAATATTGAAATATTTAAAAAAATTCAGATGATAAATATCGAGATGAATGGAGCGAGGGAGAAGTGGTGTGGGTGACCGTGTTTAAGAATGAGCAAACATTTTCACTATGTTATTCTTATCTACTGACAGTTATTTTCATTGTTAAAATATAAAGTATGTAGTATTTTTTTTTGTCTGATTGCTCCATTTTCTGTTTTTTGTCTCTATTCCAAGATTATTATTCTGTTTGAGCTTGGCTCTGCTGCTTTCTATATTGGATCTAATCTTTTAATAATTTTGTGTAGTATATATGGTATAGTTTGTTTTATGAGAAGGTTGAATTTTAAACGATGTGAAAATTGACAGGTGATTAAGTGTAATATTAAATTGGTTCATACAACATCTTTAAATTGAATAATAAAACATTTTTTATTTAAAAAGATTTTCTTTTTTATCAAATATCGTATATCTTAGTTTTTAGAAGCGTATTAAATCGGGATAAATTGGTTTGCATTCTTTGTATTGTCTGAGCAGTCGAGTTTTTTGTTAGTCGTTTATAATACATATGTAAGGTCAAAAGGATGTATATATGAGAAGCTTCCATGTGTGATTCATTTTATCGAGATAGTCAGTATTATTATTAACTCGAACCCAATTTGAATTTCGATTGAATTCGAAATGGGAGTATAACATAAAAAAAAAATTTAATTTAATTTATGAGAAGTTGTTTCTAGTTTAATTGTTATTTATAGCACAGTGATCTATGTTGTTAAGGGTTGTTATTATGTTTCCAAAAACAATTATGGTTTTTGTAGAATTTATATTTATGTAGATACCACTCAAAATTTCTAATTTTTTAGGAGAGCAAAACAAAAAAAATGCTAATTTCGATTTTTATACACTATACTCTATCGGCGTAATAAAAAGAAGATCGGGAAATTAAGCCGTTTCACGCTTTGTAAGATAAATATGAAAATGCCACTATGTCATGTTATGAAATCGATCATTGTGCATCTTTTTGACGAATTATCTCAAAAACTGAGATATGTCACGTGCGATATGTTAACGAATCTGAGTTTTTGTGGATTGGGGTAAAAAAGAAGTTTATTGTAAGTAAAATTAGTTCAGCAAGTTATTACCAAAATATTTTAAATCGTAACTTTAATCGAAATGTATTTGTTGTATTTTTTGTAAAAAAAAAAATGTAATTTCATGAAACTTACGCCAGATCCATAAGTGTTTCTTCATTTAATATTTGATTAATAGTCGGATTGTTGGGTCGTGCATGTCTCATGAAACGACACCAAAAGGCGAAAAAACAAACAAACATCAAATTTCAATTTTCTGTCTCGTTTTGTTTTGAATCTTCCTCTTCATACTCGTACTGTATTCATATTATTCTTTGTCACTTTACTAAATACTGCTCAACTACTTTTTAATAGCTGAACTAATTTTTAGATCACCATTTGTGATCCAAAATGAATGTTGGATCATGTGTTGTTGTTGCTTCACAAATAAATTTTGATCTGATCCGGATCACTATGCTTCAAGAAATGCAGCTAATGTAGCCGTTTGAATTTACCATTAATACTCGTATTATTGTAGAATTGATTCTCGAAGCATTTTTACATTGCTACAATAATTTATAATAACTTTGTTTACTTCGGAATTTTGTAGGAAAGTTGAAATGAGCCGTCTAGAATTATGAATGACACCTTTAAACAGTAAGCATATAGCATGATAGTAACGCTGGAAACAGATGTGCAGAATTTCTGCATGCAGTGATGCACGTATTTTTTATTTTTTTTTATTTATTTTATTTATTTATTTATTGTACTTTAACAATAATTTAGTATTAAAAGGAAAAGCACACTACGTCCAATCACGACGCCACTCCAAAAATTTTAACTTAAATAATTTGGCCGATCCTAAACTCTTAATTTCCAATCGAATTGAATTCCAAAGAGAAACTCCCCTAACGTAAAAGGATTTGTTTATAGACCTACAACAATTTTTGGCTGGAATCAGGCGGAAATTTGAGGAATGAGACCTGCTAAAAAGTAACTTCCTATAAAGATAACAAGGCTTATTAGCTTTGAGAAGCTTTAAAATAAAAAGACAAACGCGAAATTCGTAAAAGGTAGATAAACTACATCCTAAAACAAGGCTAGAGTAGGCAGAAATATGATCGAATTTCCTAATACCAAAAATAAACCTAGTACATGCATTGAAACATCTTTGGAGAACGTTCATATTTTCCTGAAGCATACCGAATAAAACTATGTCACCATAAATAAAATGAGGAAGAAGATAAGACAAAAACATTTTTTTCCTAAACTGACTATCAGAAAATCCTACTACTTTATACAAACAACTAAGCATACCAAAGACCCTCTTACTAATACTAACTAAATGGTCACTGCAAGAAAGAGTTTTATTAATAACTAAGCTAAATCCCTCACAGTATTTGAATACCTAATTAGCGAACCCTGTAGAAAAATACCAGGAAAGGACGAGGTGTCTAACGATTTTTTATAAATTATAATCGACTGAGATTTATTCGCATTTAAAACGAGCCTATTAGAGACTGACCAACTAGCGATATTACTTAAGTCTTCATTTATCAGAGAAATATTCCTATCAATAGAATCCTGATCTAAACGACTATTTCTATAAATTTGGACGTCATCAGCGAAAATGTGAAATGAACAATGGTGAATAGAGGATTCTATGTCATTAATGTACACAGAAAACAATAGGGGACCCAGCACTGAACCCTGAGGAACGCCGGAAATTACAGGAAGGAAATCAGACAAAGAATTGTCGAAAAAAACTGCCTGAGAACGATTAGAAAGATAGTTAAAAATTAGTCTGGCAGCGGAAACCGAAAATCGAAACTGAGATAAGAGTTTGTTAAAAAGAATTCTGTGATTAATAGAATCAAAGGCCTTAGAAAAATCTAACAAAGTTAAAGAAGTCAATTCCCTATTATTCATAGTACGCCTAATATCATCACATACATTTAATAATGCATTAGAAGTGCTACGAAATTTTCTAAACCCAGATTGGAAGAAACTAATTAAACTATTGCTATTTAGATGCGATTGAATTTGAGTATTAACAACTATCTCGAAAGCTTTAGAGAGAGAACTTAAAATGCTAATTGGCCTCAAATGGGATAGCTCTGAAGGATTACTAATCTTTGGGATGGGTATGATTTTACTTAGCTTCCACTGATCTGGATAGGAAGAGGATGTGAGAATAAAATTAAAAATATGTATCAAATATTTTGAGATGAAAGGGAAAACTCGCTTAACGAATTTTAAATTGACGTTATCCAGACCAGAAGATTCCGATTTAAACTTCCAAATGGCAGTAAATCCTCGAGAGAAATCTTTGAAAACGAAAACGAATTGGACGACGCGTTAGAGAACAAATCTACGGTACTACTGCCCGAGTTCTAACTAGAGCAAAAATAATTATTTATATCATTTGGTTTAAACACCCCACTAGAACTACTCTTGCATCTGCCTAGGCATAAATTACGAGCATTACGCCAGAAAACCTTGGAGGAGTCGAACTTGTTCTTGAAATAATTACGTTTAGCAATCCGAATTAACCCTACAACTCTATCACGAGCCTGCTTATAATCTAAATGAGACTGACTATTAGGATACCTTTTCCATAAACGATATTTACTAACTCTAATACTTATGGCATTCGAAACTTCCTGAGACAACCAAGGCGGAGATTTCGCTTTGAAAGTAACCTTTTTAAGCGGAACGCAACTATCAAAGACCAAACTAATATACGAATTGAAAAATTCTACTTGGGTAGTTGCTGAACTAAGGCAAAAAATTCCCAAGGAACCGAGTTACAAACTAAGTAAAGGCGGGAATTATCTATACTAGCAAAATCTCTAAAGCTAAAACTGTTAGGCTTAGGTGGAGAGTAACAATTCACAGAAAAAACTAAAAGATCATGATGGGATCCCATACCGAGAGACAACTGATTGAAAAAACAAATAGAGTTATCAGTAAAAGAGATGATATGGTCAATAAGGGGATAAGAGGCACCGCTAGCGGTTGGGCAACAAAACGTCGGCGCCACAGTGTGGTGTACGAATAAATTAAGACTATTTAAAAGATTCAAATAATCACGAGGGTAGCCGGAATTTTGGAGTATATCGAAATTGAAGTCACCTGATATATATATTTCATCGAATCTACAAGAGAAATAACTAAACAAACATTCTAAGTCTACAAGGGATTTTGTAAATTGGACATTATTATTATTATTATTATTATTAGTTGAGGGCCATGTGGGCGTTCAAGCCACCCCGCACTGCGACCTAAAAGATCTTTTGTGCATGGACCCTACTTAATGAGCCGTCCAGTCAATATTCAGGCTCTTAATGAACCTGACAATACTGCCGGCCGGTATATGATGCATACCATCCGGGCTCATTACTCTCCCTCCTAGATGTTGTAACCTTTTGCAGAAAATGGCTGGGCAATGGCACAGAACATGTTCCGCTGATTCCGCTTCCATGTCACAGAAGCGACATCTATCCGTCGAACTTAGGCCCATTTTCTTTAGGTGATACCTTAATGGGATGTGACCTGTGAGGAAGCCGGTAAGCAGCCTCAACTCAGGTTTCCTAAGTACAAGACATTCCTTGGCCCTGGCCGACGAAGGTGAAATAAATTCCTTCTCCTGTCGCAAACCTGGAATTCCGCGCCAGTAAGAGGACTTTTGCACATCCTCCCAGCGCAGAATCGAATCTACAAGAGAAATAACTAAACAAACATTCTAAGTCTACAAGGGATTTTGTAAATTGGACATACGACCTCTTACTAGTTTTTGGAGGGTTATAGACGGTACCGAATAAGATTTTACGACCATTAATGAAAACGTTGACAAATAAAAACTCTAAATCCGATACTAATAATTCCGAAATAGAAGAAGGTATGGTAACTAATCTAGCCTTAATGTGATCACCTACAAACATACATAAACCACCATAATTAAGGGGAGGTACCATCCTATCTTTCCTAAGTATATTAAAACCTTTTATGGCAAAAGCTGAATTAGGGATATTTGGATTTAGAAAGGTCTGAGAGAAACAAAGTATGTCCACTGAAGCGCCATTAAAAATGTGACGAATCTCGTCAATATTTGGGACTAGACTTTGGACATTCAAACTGACTACATTCAATAACGACCTATCAACTAACATGGATTTTAGAACTATATTGGGATAACTAAGCGACATAACCAAACTCAAAATCAAAATTTAGCGTACACACGACGTGGGCGTGATTGATACGCAATACTTACAAATAAAATTAAATAAATTTTGCTTCGTCCAGCTTCAAAATAAACCCCAATCAATGGAAATCTAAAACGAGAAGAAACAAAAAAAAAAACGACCCAAAGTAACAAGTGCTAAGAAAAAGTAAACAAAGGAACAATACTTAACCGTAAGCCCCAATTTTTGCCCCAAAAATCGATAATTTTTTTTTCCGAACAGACAAAAAAAAAAAAAAAAAAACGCGACACTTCTAAAAATTCGTTCAAAACGTATCATTCGTTATTCTGGATCATTCTTGTCAGTATCAAATTCAGCAATAGCAGCAACTCTATTTATCTTGGTTGGGCAATCCTTAATAATGTGCCCGTTTAACCCACGCTTGAAACAAGCTCCTGGTTCGCATTTGACTTTGTTGCAGTCTTTAGTCACGTATCCATATGCAGAACAATTGTAGCATCGCACCGATCTATGGTTATTTGACGAGACTCTTGCTGCGGAAGTAGATGATGCAGTAGTATTTTACGATGATGTTATTACCAATTTGGTTAGCGTTTGTGCTTTAAGGCTTTCATATCGTGGAAGAAGTGAGCTTTTAATTGTTCTATTGTAGTAGCGGTATACAACACAGAAACAGCAACACTATTATCCCGAAGTCCCCTGATCACAAAATCTATCAAGTCAGTATCATCCACTTGCGCCGGGCCAGCAATCTCCTGCATGGCAATGACATATCGACGCAATGATTCACCTGTTTTCAATGTTTGGGCGCCTAGCAACTGCTAAATTTCTTGATGAGTCTGAACACGATCGAATTCTTTCAACAACTTATCTTTCAAGTCCATCCAAAATTTAACTTTCACAGTTTGTAAAAACATTTTTGCAGTCCCATCCAATAACCGGCGTGCACTAAGAAATCGAAATTTCTCATCGCAATTCAATGGTGCCACAATACATCGTAATCATCAATCCACTTTTTAATACAATAAGTGTCATCGCCTGTAAACTTAGCGATGGCATGTTCAATATCTGAAAATTCATACCGTTTCAGTTGAATTTCTAACCCCTCACGCAACTCTCGTTGTAACATCATTATTTTATGAGCTTCTCTTGATAATGGTAAACGCCCACTGTTTTGTTTGAGGACAGAAATGTCCTCATCACTCTCCTGACCTCCCTTTACATCAACGCGATGATCACCGTCTGAATATTCTGTTGGCACCATGTGCTCAGCCAACCAATTTCGCAGTTGCAACTGTAGTCGCGTAAATTTTTTAAAACCACTCATTTTATTGCTAAAATAATAAAATAAATATTACACCACAAATACAACTTTAATTCCAAAACGGCGTCACGAAAAGAATATTCAATATAACACGGTCCACTAGAAATTTTTGGTTATTACTCCACATCTGAAATTATAATTCACTTTTTAATAATTTATTTTAAATTGTTTTATAATAATACACTTAATTTCTTTATTCCTTTTATTATTTACGTTCCTTTCGTCTTCGCTGTTGTACTTATAATAATGATTCTTCACCCACTTTCCTCTTCCCGTTATTCTTACAACACGAACCACTGACAAAGTGGTGGCAGCACAAATCAAGAGTGAAGATAGAAATGATTACATTTGAATTTAAAATGAACGTTATCTATTGAGAACTTGAAAAGTACGTGTAAGTGACATCTAGAATTGAAAATAATAAATTGATTGGGCATTTGGAGATATGTATTCGCGATTTGTGTGCAGAACCTAATGCAAATTCCACAAATTAAATAATTATTAATTCAACAGAGCTAAACTTTATATACAAAGTTTTGTGTTTAATAAATAAATAAAAAACTATTTTTTGTCGATTTGTCTCCATCAAACTTTAATTTCCTGCCGCCAGATCCACATTCTCAGAGTTCTCTATTACATTTTATTTATTTTTAAATTATATTTCTTTAATTTTCATTTGCATTTCGCACCACAACAATTTTCTGACAAAAACTTATAACGATTATCATGATAGTAATATCCCCAGATAAGATAGTACATCGACAAAATATTTCTCAATACATTGAAAAAAATGCATACAAACATAAATTATCATGATAGTAAATATCATCAAATGTTCATAGTGGGATTGTGATTTTTTGATTTCGCTGCTACATACGGACCTACATATATGTATGTGGTCAATATGTACAGTTACAAACGGCTCCAACCTCTTTTCCAACGGGTGCAAGAATTCTGGCTTCTTACCACTTGCTATTTTGTAATACACGCATCTGATATACATCGGTTGATGTTTTTGCTGACACACTTTCTCATCTACGGAAAATAGTACGACTATTTTAATCTCGCCAACGTTTTATCAATCCCGTAGTGAGCTACACTCTCATATGCGTATGACATTCTTTTGAATTAATAATGCCCGTCCTGTGTTACAAACGCTGTTTTACATTTCAAATCTGTCGTTAACGGTACTTGATAATACTCACTCGCCAAATCGAGACTAGTGAAATAAGTTAGCCCTTGTAGCCGATCCAATTGGTCATCAATTAGCGGCAGAGGAAAGTAATCCTTTACCGTTTTATTATACAATCGTCTATAAGCTATACACATCCACTAATATGATTGAACTTGCATACGGTGATACACTATTTTCAGTTATACCTATCGGCTCCTTTTAGTTCATAGACCAATTCCTTTACTTTATCTCGTTCCATTTGGGCTAGTTTATAAAGCATTTAATAAATTGGACATCATCTTCATCTCATTGCTGTCCTATGTTGATTGAGTATTTCTATTAATTGTTCCGCCTCTTTACCATCCAACTCGGTGCTTTATTGCTCCTTCATTATAACTGGGCACTCAACCTTACATTTGTATGCTCATTTTTCACTTGACATACATAATTTTCTCTGTGACTATTTACGCTTTCAGCATGCATAACCTGATTTTTCCTCCAGGTATTGCCTTTCGTTGAAACTTCCTTTTATTAGGACGCTGAGTTTTAATTTTTACTTTCAACTTTAAAATTCTTTTGCACGGCATGATTAGGACTTCTATCGATATATCCTGCTGCTTTGACCAACTCAGTTTGATAGTTACATAATGGACCCAAATACTCTCGAAATCTATTATTATCCAAATCCATCACTATCCATTCGATCAGTTCATGCGTGATAAATCGTGCTTTGTTGCTTTATGCTTAAAACACAAAAAACAGGCCCAATTTCTCGCCGGACCCCATGCCATGACCACATTTTCTACCGGTTTGATTTTTATCGTGCTTTGTCTCGTCATGCGATACAGATTTTTTAATACTGATCCCGATTTCAGCAACAACTAAACAATTATTGATTATAGTTTTTGATTCTAAAAATGCAAGCCCTTGCTGATGGTCACAAATTAAACGATCACGTTACGCGTCATCTAAAAATGTACCGAAATTACAAGGATTTTTTCTAATTTTGGTACATACATTATATGTACAATATATGATTTAGCGCAAAGAAACTTTGTATTTTAAAAGCTACTAATAGTTAGAACCTCTTTAAACATTAGTTGTTATGGCAACGCTTTAAAAATGTTTAGTTAAAAACATAAGTCCGCCAGAAATCATCATATCCTGACAAAATTCAATGTGTCCCGAATTACTTAGCAATTCACCGTAAGTTGAACGCGATAGAGTGAAGATTAACAGTTGTTTTAAAAAGTGATACAGTGCGATATAAGAGTTATAATTAAACATTGCGAAAAGTGTAATAAGTAAATTTTGTATTGTAAAAATAAATTATTTTGTATGATAATTTGAAGTGTTATTAATTTATTCACAATCCAGTAATTCGAACCTAGACTGGCAAGGTAAAATCGAGCAATATTTATAAGCATTTTTTCTGTTTTTCTCTTAACCGCGACTTCCTCTTTAAAAGAACATTATTCTCCGGTACGAACGGTTTTCGGTTTAAAATGTTTCACTGTATCTTATCTGTTACTGTCTTAGATAATAATAATCACAACGTTTATTTCGTTTTATTTGTCGTCATAAGACTTTATTGTGTGGTTTACAGAATTACGTGGCACTCAACTATTATCTATTCCATATTTATAATTTTATAGTACACTTACATAAAAGCGGAAATAGAGAAAAAATTCTAATCTCACAGCAAAATAAAACTAAATCATTATTTTTATGAATTTACCAACTGAATATAAATAAATAAGATTAGACTAAATTAAAACAAAACATTGCAGCAACAAACATCACAACATACAAAATATCTCTAAATAATAAAACAATATCGTTGTTTTCCAAGCAAAACTGGTTCACGAGCTTGGCGAATTGTTTCATCGAACAATTGCTTCAATCCTTGACGAGTTTTGGCCGAACATTCAAAATATTTTTTCGCTGCGATTTTTTTTGCGAGTTCCACTCCCTAAAATAAAATTATATTAATGAATGGAAGGTAGATTAGCCCTGATATCGTCGACCATACTTGTTTATATGACACATGACTACTTTTATCCATTCGCATATCCAGCTTTGTACCAACTAATATTACAGGTTTATTTGATGAATAACATTGAATCTCTTTAATCCATTTTATGCTAACATTTTCAAATGATACGCGATTTTCAACCGAAAAGCAGACCATAAATACATGTGTATCAGGATAGGCTAACGGCCTTAATCGATCATAATCATCTTGGCCAGCTGTATCCCAAAGCATTAATGTAGCAGGTTTCTCATCCACCATCACATTTGCTGAATAATTATCGAAACTAAAAAATAAAAGATTTGGTTTACATTTTTAATTTTTTTTTTGGTATAATTGGTTGGTAATGTGATAAAGGAAAAAAAAATATAATTTTAGATAAATTTACACTGTCGGCACATGATCATCTGGAAATACTCCCAAAGCATAACACATAAGTAATGACGTTTTTCCGATGCAACTATAACCAATATGATAAAAATTAAGTAAGTTAATCTCAGGCCAATCTAATATGTTTCGACGCGACATAAATTTAAATTACCCATCACCCACTACAACACATTTCACTTGATTCGAACTCATATTTTTGTCCTAACTTAATTTATTCGTTAACGAGAACTGGTTTGATTAAACGAAAGCCCAGTAAATTACTAGTTTGGTAACTATACCCGTACTATCATAATTATTATTATTTTCCAATTAATACTTGAATTCAAGTTCTATTACAATTCTATGTTTTTAGTGACATCTATGTTCGAATAGATGAGTCGGCTTATTTATTATACAGTGGTGTAATTAGATGGCAAAAATTTAAGTTTTTATATAAAACAGTGTAACAAAAACATGAAGTATGCCTATATTTTGCAATTTTGTGTTGTTGCCTGCCTTGTAAGATTTTTTCAATCCAAAATTATTAAGGAAAATGTGAACTTATGTATGATTGAATAATATTTTTAACATGTTGCTATAAAAGTTGGTGGACTTGAAAGCTCTCAATTAGGTTTCTTGTAAATCTTAAAACGAATTTCATTGCAACTTATTTAGTTGATGAATTGATTGAACAACCTTTAAGTGTTTTGTCCATGCATTTAACGATAATTGGGTTAGCGCAACATCAGATATTATTTACGTGTTTTCCTATTTTCATAAAACTAACAACATAGCTGTGTGTCTAGAGTGTACAAAAAAAGCCTAAGGTAAGTTTTCCGGAATACGCCGGATCATTCTGTATCCATGTAAATACATAAAACAAAACTGAAGGAAAGAAAAGTATGAAAACTCAAAAATTAATTAAATTTGAATTTAATTTTCTGAAACTGTATACAAATAAATTTATTGTTAGTAATCGGTATTCCTGGATACTTAAAATTCATGGTTTATTTCTGAAAATATAGAATTGATTACTTCAGTTGGTCAGTACTGAAATACATTTGGAAATGTTGCCACGTTGATTAGATTATCGACTGATATTATTTGTACTTTAAATTTTTCATTAGTTTACAAATGAGTAAATTTAATTTATTTTAATCAATTCTGAAGAATTGCGGTTTAACTTTTTTTTGGTAAAAACTAAAATCTAACAAATTGTGTTAATAATTTTCATGTAAATCTAAATGTGATCAAAGACCTAAATTTTAGACTGAGATCTAATCTTAGATTTTCAAATTCATTCAGGTAATTGCAAAATAAAATGTATATTTAGGGATTCCAATCTATCGATAATTATTATCGATAAAATCGAAAAATAATAGTATGATTTGTCGATAAATTGGAATCCCTATACATATTCTTATCAGTTATATTTGAATAAAATACAATAATTCCATAATGATAATAAATGTTAATCAGTTCGTCGAATGAACAAATTTTTTTTGTGTGTGAGTCAAAAATACGCATGTGATTTGAAAAATTAACAGTAAAATAAAAAAAAAAATTGGGGTGGGCCAATTGGTAAGTTGGCCGATTGTGAAAATTGCACAATACGGCTGGTACTGGGGTATTTATCAGAGTTGGTCCTAACTTCTACCTACTCAAAACATAAAAAATTATTTCCGGCCCATAAAGTTCTAAGGAGATAGCCACCATAATGTTCAAAAAAATTATAATTTTATATGGAGCAATATGAAAGTTGGCCGTTTGTGAAAATTGCACCATACGGCTGGTACTGGGGTATTTATCAGAGGTGCTTTCTAGATGCACTAATCGCTCGATTGCAGATGAAAATTCCTGTAGCGATTCTCCTCCCTTTTGGTAGCGGCTTTTCAGTTCCATGCGATAGATTTCCCGCTTGTGGTCACTGCTCTACTTCCGATTTAGCGCCTTCATAATTTCAAGATAAGTGTTGCGATCTTGTTCCGGAATGGTTTGCAATGCCTCTGCTGCTGTGCATTTGAGGACCATTATTAACGCCGGCACACCATGTTTATCGTTCCAATGATTTTGATGGGCAGCGGTTTTAAATTGAAACTTGAAAATGCAGAAAGATGTTGTTCCGTCGAATGTTGGTAGCTTTATCTCGATAGAGTAAACGGGCTGAACCAATTGCGCCGTTGTTCCACTTGACATCAGTTAACTCTTTTTCAAGACGTTGAAACTTTTCTTCAACCTGTTGAACCATCGTCTCTAATTTTTCCTCAATTTGTTGAACCTCCGTTTGCAACTTCTCTACTTTTCCATGTATGTTAGTAGATAATTCGAGAAACTTTTCGGCCATTTTCTTTAAACCATCTGCAATCTCCTGTATTGGCTGTTCAATTTTCTCCATTTGTCGTTCCAACTCTGGTGTTTCATTTCCTGGTTTGACTGGTTCCATCTGGATTTGGGTTGACTGTTCTATTTTCTCCATTTGTTGTTTCATTTTGTTTGACTGCTCTCCTTGTTGCGTCATCATCTGCCTCATAGCAGACATTAACTGCGACAAATCAAAACTTCTAGATGGTAGTTGTGTTGTTTCGACCGACAGTTGTTAATTTCCTGCCTTCTCTGCGGTTGCCTCATCTGTTACTTCGACGCCAAAATCAAGATGATCCGCGTCACGTAGTCGCGCTTTTTTTGATTTGAGTTCGTTACTTATTTGAACACCAAGCAGTCGAATTGAGTCGCAACCCACAAGGATATGGTTTTTTACCACAAATGGGTAGTCGTTGCGACTTTTTTTACGTGAGAATAATGTGCATATTTGTATCTTTTTTTCGTAAAATTGTACTAAGTTGTTGTTACCCCACTCAAATATTGTGCTTAAATCGGAATTTAGAGAAGTTACGACTTCTGACCGTTTATTATTTAGATCTGTAATGCTAGATCTGCAAAGTGCTTTAGTACCATCAGTAGACAAACCCTGTTTCTCTAGTTCCTTCTTCAATTCTGGAACTCTTAATTCAGAGAGAATCATTTACTTTGTTTTATTATTCACAATCCCACCGCTGTCACCAATTGTTACGTTTTCGCCTTGTGTAACCGACGTTATGGATTTCAAAGTTTAACAGATGAGTGAAAAATAATCCAATATATTTTATTCTTGTATAGTACGCCTGAATGTCGCTTAAAGTAAAACAATTTACATTTTATCCAATTTTGATGTATAATAGATCGATAACTAGACTGATTTCAAATAAAGAAAATGTAAAATAACCCATTGTTATTGTATAACCCACGCTGCTAGGGGCAACGTGAGTTATATTTTGTATAACAAAATATTGAGTAGTCATTGGAAAATGATTCATAGATTTCGTAATATACGTCAAAGAAATGCGTCACATAAATTTAAAGAACGGTCACTTTGATAAAATGTACATATTTCAAAATTCAATGCTACAGTGTGAAAACACAAAATGGAACTATTTCTTACTCCTATTAATTTACGATTATTTACATTTATTTCAACAAAATTGGATTAAACGTTGTATGCCACTCGTGAGCAAAGAGATATTATCCACTCAGGATAATATCCCACTCGGGTATCGCCTCGTGGGACAACCTTATCCCTCATGGATAATATCTCGTTTTGCTCACTAGTACCATAAATAACTATTAAGTTGAAACAATGGGTAATTTTGTACACGGCCAGTAAAGAAAAAAAAGGGAAAACCGAATGATCCCATTTTAATTTTATTTCCCCAAGTTTTGTTTTTGTTGTTTGTGTTTTGTCTCGTTTGGCATACTCCGTTTCATTTCATATTTTGTCCAGGACGGAATATTATTTGTGGTTAGTGCAAATAAAAATAAAACAAAATAAGTAGGAAGGAAATATATTGCATCTGCTATACTACCTGATTATTTCACGGCGATTTGGAAATTATACCAAAATTAATATAAAAATAAGGTAATGACTTAGTTTCCAATTATGTATTATCATTTACAAAAAAAAAAAAAAATAAATTTGTATATATCGGAATGTTTAATCTATGGAGGTCAGCCATCATTAACTCATATTTTTGGAGCCGTTCCACGCGGTCATTTTGGTTTTTTTTTTGAGGTGCCCGTTACCCGTTGAGGCGATCGCAGAACAGTGGCCGAATATATATTCTTACAAAGGGCCGCGTGGGACTGTTGTTTAGCAGTGCTCATACAGCTGATACTCGTGGTAAATTAGTCGGATGTGTTCACTTTTACCTATACCGAAAAAAAAAAATAAAAACAAAAAAAAAAGTGGTTGCTGTGAATCATACTTCTACTTGAGCTATAGGGCTAGCAGGGCAGTAGAATTTGTCCAGTTAATTCGAGTTAATCAAATTTATGTGTAGCTAGCTTTCTTTACTATTTAAAGTTTTTTTTTTTTATTATAATTTGCTACATAATTGTCAATAGTGTTAGTTTTTTTTTATTTTCCATATTTAATTGAACGAAGTGGCATTCAACGTAAGTGTTTTCGTTTAGTGCCTTGGAGGTAAAATGGCCTCTTGAAAAAAAAAAAAAGGAACAATTAACCACTTATTTTCAGACCAACAAGCCACACCAGAGCTCTGTTACGTGGAAATTGGTGAGTTTTCATATTCATTTTTTTTTAAGTTTCTTTTTGTTTCTTTTTTTTTTTTTGTTTACTACATATGTATGTATATGCAATATATTATACACTCTAAAACATAACTGTGGGGATGGTATTTCGGTTCAAGAATATATTTTTTTTTCTCCTTCTTTATATTAAATTATTGTTATTACTTTTGTTGATTATTATTTAAGTTAATTAAGTAAAAACTATCATTTTTTTTTTTATTATTATTGGCCAATGTTATTCAAAATATAAGTATATGGTCTATCTAGATGTAGGCAACATTTAATTTTTTTTATGGATGAATTTAATTAGAAAACAATTATTAAATAAAAATTGGTTTTAGTCTTAGCTAGATCATTCGAAAATCTGATTTTTTATTAATTTACTATTTTCTTTTGGTGATGAATACGTTTAATATTGTAATGTGTTGCTAATCGGAAATTATTGCGGAGGGGAGAGTGATGATTTTTTTTAAAGTGAAGTGTTTAGTGATGTGATGTAACGAGTGTTGTTGAGTTAGAAATTTATTAAAAGCACATGATAATTAATATGTGACAGCTACATTAATCGCAAACGACCCTACCCGCTTAAAGCACCCGATAAAACAATAATACAAAAAATGCAAGCATGTGCGAAAGGCGATAAATGGCTGTTACACTTGTCAATCAAGGTTCGTATCACTGGATTGTGAATCAAATACAACACTTCAACTTATCACCAACGAATTTATTTATTAGCACCAAAAATTAATTCAAAACAATACGGTTTATTTATTTTTGCCCTAAAAGTGTGGCGCTAGTGTTTCAACGAGGTACTGCAAAACGCCAAACAAAAAAATCATATGGGAAAGGTCGTTGTTTATGAAATCCCAGTGATTTAAAATTAGTTTTTAAAAATATCAAATGGATAATCTAGATAAAAGTAAGTCCTTCGATAAGTTCAAGTATCATAGAATATAATTAAACATATATTGCGTCAAATTACATCTATTTTTATTAGATCCACACCAAACTAAAAATTGTGTTTCCAGCCTTAAAGCTGAATTAAAAAAATTGGGCGCCAAAACTTCTGGCAATAAAGAAACTTTAATTAAACGGTAATATGACAAACGTATCAAAGTTTCAGTTTTTCGTTTGATTGCAAATTTGAATTAATATGAAATTTCTTAGTACCGTTTTAATTTATTTTTTAACCAAATTTATTTTCTTCAGATTAAATATCTGGACCGAAAAGAAGCTTAACCGAACACTTTGTGCACCGGATTACCATCATCAATCAGCATGTACAGAGGGTTTCTATACCCAAGAAGAATTAAATACTCCTATAACAGAGAACCCCAGCGTTATAATAAATGAAACTGTGCTGAGCACTGAATTGAAGTCTCTACGGGATATAAACAACTCGGTTTTTGATTTTATTAATATTTCCTCAATATCAGAGTGGTTTTCCAATAAACATGCGTTGGCAAGCTTGGATAGAGGGCTTCGCTTAGCTCAGCACAATTTTATTAACAGAATTAGTTGCAAGAGCGAATCTAATAAACTTTTAATTGCTGGTTCATGTTTTGCTGAAAAAACAAAGCATAAAGTTTACACTATTAAGCTGATATTCATCGAGCAACTGGTAAATAGCGCAAACTGTGAATGTGTCGCGGGTGCTGGAATGGCTGCAGCTTGTAAGCACATAGGAGCGATTAGGTTTGGCTTACAGTATTATGGAAGTACCAGTTAGTTCTTAATTAAACCTGCTTTGTTTTGCTTGTTCTGAAAAATTTATTTTTAGGAAAATCATTAGAACGGCTTTCACCGACCAGTTCACTACAATTATGGCATCAACCATCTCTAACAAAAACTACATCGAAAACCAAAGTTATAGACTATATTAAACAGGACGATCAATCGATGTATACCCATTTGTATGCTGGGAAAGATAAGAACAACGAGCTTCAAAATTTATTTATAAATAATCTATTAAAATCGACATTAAATGCTCGTCGCAACGTAAACGCCTTTGCATATTTCGACGATCATAGGTATTGCATCAACATGGAAAGACTAATTGTTGATGCCATAAACAAGGTTTCTGAGTTGGAACGTGAACATTTAAAATATCAAACTGTACATCAAAATAGATCTAAAAAATGGCATGATCTACGAAAAACAAGGATTACGGCTTCCATTGCAGCGAATGTTACCAGTACCGTTCGAAGTGGTAAATTTTGCAGATCAGTGGCAATTAGGATTATCAACCCGAAAGTATTCAGTACAGCAGCAACTCGCTGGGGTATCGCACATGAGAAAAAGGCCCTGATGGCTTATGAACGGACAACGGGTGTAAAAATTAAAGAGATCGGCCTTTGTATCGATGCACAGTTCAATTTTTTGGCTGCCACACCAGACGGCATAACAGAAAACGGTACTACAGTCATCGAAATTAAATGTCCGTATTCTCAACGAAATGCTGATAACGTCGATAATCTTAAATACTTAATAAATGGATTGTTAAAAAAAAGCCACAAGTATTATTTGCAATGTCAAATGCAGATGCGGGTGACGAACACAAAAAACTGTGACTTTATTATTTGGGGGACCAAAATTCATAAAAATTATTAACATTTTGTACAATGAGGATTATATCAAAGAAAATATATCACTAATGGATGAATATTATGCTAAAATTTTCTGCAGGGAGTATATTTTAAGCAAGTGGAATTAAATTTCTCTGATTACATAGCAAATTGCACTAAGCTGCTGTGATAATTTAGATTCGTATTTATTTATAACTGATATTAATTATGTACGCTTATTATTTTTCATTAAAGACTGAATTATTTATTATTTATATTTTATTATTTTTTGAAATATTGTTCATTTAGTTATTTACACATTATATTTTATTTAAATTAAAGATTTGTTTATTTTAGTTAATCTGGATCTTTAAAATGTTATTCCGTTGTTTATACGAAAACTCAAATGAATAAAAATATTTTGAAAAAATGATATTATTTTAATTTTAATTTGCTTGTTTTGTTTTCAGCTACATATTTACAAAATACCTCTTTTGAAATTTATTAGCATGTTTGATACGTAAATGACTTCATTGGCATGCTTCCATAAATGTGAAGGGAAGGTAAGACATAAAATTTTATTAAATTTACCTAAACCAATGACTCTCTCTACAAGAATCCTTCGATTAGCAATCCTTCGAGTTTCTAATCATGCGGGGTCAGTTGACTCTTATTTCGCAGAAAAGGAGGTATGTTTAAAACAACACCGATGCCCTCTAAGATATCACTAACGTCAAATCCTCGATCAGCCAGCACAATATCACCGTCCTTTAATTTGTTCAAAATACCACAATCTCCTACTATATATCTGTCACTCACGGATCCGCAGTACGCATCAGAACAGTACATAACGGTGCCCTTTTCGTCAATACCAAGTAAATACTTAAGTGTATTTTGATTTTTATATTGAGAAAATAAAGCTTGATTGAATTCTGGATTAGCCCTGCTTTGGTTGGTCTTTATCTCAGAGCAATCTAAAATCACAGTATATTTGTCTGGATTCTGATACCTGAAAGCCCACCAATCTACTGCTTTAAACGCTGCATTCATAACACGAGTCCAATGTACAATAATTTTTCTTGTGGTTAATAAGTTAAGGCCATACATATCCCCAATAATAGAAAACAATAGATTTTGTCTATATTTGCTCAGGGTTAGAATCAATTTATCCCGCTTTGCCAAGTAAACATCGAATTTTGATGGAGCCGTTTCATTTAAAAATGCGAATAGTACGTCAAATCGGTCTCGATACAAACCAGTGTACCTATTAAACTACTCATTAGTTAAGCAATCGTAAAATAGAGACAGCTTCATTGGCACAAAAGTTTGTGTTGAGACTTCACGGGTTGGAGCAGAATAAGTTTGTGGCGTTGGTGGTGGTTCCACAGAAAGTTCCTGATTTTCGCGTTCCACTGTTCCACTAATGGTCTCAACCGGTTCTGTATTCAGTTCCTTGAATCAAAATTTTAAATTAATAAAATGAACGAATATCTATTGTTTTTAACTTACCATTTCTCTTGGTTTTGGCGGGGGCCTTTCTACGTTACTCAGCTGTCTACGATTGGGAATTAGCGGCAAATTTTTATTTGGAATGGCGCTGGGTTTTAAATATCGTCTTGTATCACCTAAAGGTAATATTAAACTTTTAAATTAAAAACAAAATATATAAAACTAATTTTTAAACTTACTGTTATTTTTAAACAGTTGGTTTGTAGTTATTTACACAAAAATGTAAGCTGCATATTCTAGTGAATTTTGTTGGCTTTTTACCACTTCTAATAGCACGTACCCACCTTGTCACCATTAATTTGTTTTCTGGAAACTTATGGAAGTGTAGCCCACATTCCTTTATTTGTTTGGATTTGCATTGAGGCAAGCAACAGTAAAACACCATGGGTATTTTATCTAAAATATTATACCAAAAACATTAAAATAGTGCTAGTTATTGTGGAAAAGGATAACTGGATAATTTAGTTACATAAATATATTCTTTTTTTTTTATTTTAAAAGAATTAAATAATTTAAAATAATAAAACTTTAGATACCGCATCTTATTTACTTACTTTGTTTGGTATTTTGACAGTTTAATACCTCGTCAAAACCAAGGGGACATCTACTTTAGCTTGACGCCATAAACCGTATTTGTTTACAAAAATCCATAAAATCACTTATTATAATTTGTAACAATTTTACTGTTCACTTATAATTTTTAAATCTCACTAAAACACTTTTTAATTTACTTTTTAATATTCACTATCGCTTACACCTTTGAGTATATTATATATACTTAGAGTAATCACCAAACCAAAAAAAAAGTTGTAATATTACCTCGCTGCAAGATGAGAGCGTGAAAATTGGCATGTTTTTGTAAAATACACTGCGCCAATTAAAAAACGGAACAGAAATTTTCTTTGAAAAAATACCCAGATTTGAACGCTTGTATCTTGGTCAAATAACACATTTCAGAAAAAAAAATTTATTTCTAGTTGAAGGAAATTTTGTTTTCGATACTGGAAACCGTTTTATTTTCTTTCGTTTTTTTATGACTTTTTTGAGTAAAACAAAAGGTGTCTAAAAAAAAAAATTTGCTGCTGTTTGAAACTGTAGACGAACTTGCTCGATATTTCATTCAAAAATCCAAATCGGCCATTTTATAGAGAAAGAAACCTTGCAAAATGATACTAGGAAAATTTCTGTGCGGCCACTCCTTATCGAGTTATTGAAGTTTTAGTGTGTTAAAGTTTTAGTACTCAAGTGACTTAACATTTTATCGTAGAGTGCTAAGTTTACAAGAAAAAAAAAATGTACTTCTACGCTCTTTAATACGTTTTCTCTAAAACTTCAATAACTTTACAAGGAGTGGCCGCACAGAAATTCCTAGTATCATTTTGCAAGGTTTCTAAATTCTCTATAAAATGGCCGATTTGGATTTTTGAATGAAATATCGAGCAAGTTCGTCTACAGTTTCAAACAGCAGCACATTTTTATTTTTTTTAGACACTTTTTGTTTTACTCAAAAAAGTCATAAAAAAACAAAAGAAAATAAAACGGTTTCCAGTATCGAAAAGAAAACAAAATTTCCTTCAACTAGAAACAAAATTTTTTTTCTGAAAGGTGTTATTTGACCAAGATACAAGCGTTCAAATCTGGGTATTTTTTCGAAGAAAATTTCTGTTCTGTTTTTTAATTGGCGCAGTGTTGAATTTATCAAATTCAATGTCACATCTATTAAAAAGTATGGGTAGTTTAGAAGTGACACTATGCCAGATTAAAGATTGTTACATTTAAAGGACGTTTTTCCTATTATCTCAAAATTGGCCATTTTTGAGATGTGTCACTATTCTCGCAAACCGACGATATGTATAGTGAAAATAATATCTCGGCGAAAATCTGACAGATCTCGCGCATCAACAAAAAAAAACAAATGGATTAAACAAAGCGATGTATTTAGGCTAATTTGTTTACATTTTGAGGTTAGAATTTGTCTATTTTGAATTATGTTTTTCCTCAAATTTATTCACAATAATTAATGTAATTTTAATTTAGATAACACACTAGAACTAGAAGTTTTGATAACGTTCAAGATAATTTTAATTTCATTAGATTGCTTCGAACAAATTGAAATTTAAAATCGAGTTTTTTTATTGTTTTGCTTTAACACGCAAAATGATATTTCTTTCTAAATATTCCTAGTTCGTACCTTAAATGGGTATAACGTTACATATCCAGTGGTGTTGTTAGTATTTATTATATTTTTTTAATTTCACGTTATTTTAGAATTTACCTATAAAATAATGAGAATTTTTAATATTTTCCGATGTAAATTACATTATGTAATGGAATCAAAGCTCGCATATCTTTATTTATAGTTTATTTTGTTTTTAAAAATATTTATCAGCCGACCCTTCCCTGAATTTTAAATTTGTTGTAACTACTTCACTGTTGGCTGCGCACAACGATGAAAAAATGAGTTTCGCTGAGATATTATTTTCACTATACCTACATATACAGGGTGTTTTTTTCTAGAGTGTAAATATTTTCAGGGATGATTCCTTGATTAATTTCAAGCAAAAAATCGTTCCTGGATGGGGGGCCCATTTTCAATATTTACTGAGATACAGTGCGTTAAAGAAAACTTTGTATGACTCATAATTAATATTTAGATTTTTTTTGGAAACAAAAAATTCAAAGTCTCCGTCTTCATTTAAGTGATCTAAATAATAGTAAGGTGCCATTTTCAATTGGTATGTACCGCAACCATAAAATTCAAGGTCTTGCTTTTCAAGACGCGGAAACTCATCAAAAGAATTAGATTCCATTCGCTCAAATGATGATGTGCGCAAATGCAAATTCAAATCTGATACTAGTTTTGAAAGCATATTATCCTGATTTAACAAGGTGATCATTCTTTTCGCTATTTTGATATCAAAATCGCTACTAACAACTGGAGTGAATGTTAGGTTATAGATGGCACATGCAATTACAAAATCATCATACGCTGTTTCTACAACAGTATTCCGTATTGTATTTTCGAAATAATGATTTTTCCTATTTACTCTACCATTCACCACTTCAGTTATGTAATGATTTTATGTCACTATTCTGGATATATTTGCCTGTTTAACTGTAAGTGGCTTCTTATGATCAGAGAATGCTGGAATCCTAGCTACAAAACCTTTTTTTTGTATTTCTTCCACTGAGTCACGAAAGCCTCTGTCTACGATAAAAACATCTTCATTCTGAAATTGTGTCCAAATTGGCCGTTCTAATAGTCTGTTAAGGATCGTGGCATCATTTTCACTACCAGGAAATGGTCCCCATACACCTGCGATTCTTCCATTAGGATAAACCGCCACCATTGGCTTTAAAAGATTATAATGTTTATGAACAGACCAACTTTTTCGCTGAAACCAGAAATCGAAACTCTTTTCAATTTTCAAATAAGTTCCATCAAATATGACGGCTCCTTTATCAGCAGATCCTGTTTGAAGAATCTTTGAAACTTTTAATTTATTTGAAGTTACTATTTCCGAATGATTGTAAGAGAACTTAATCCAGTTTCGAACTGATGAGCTTATGATTTTGAAAAAATCAATCCTCTCATCAGGCCGCGGCGACTGGACTGATTGTACCACAATTTACATTCTATATATATACAGAATGTACTGTACCAGCAGTACTAGCGAATTATACTAATACAGCTAAACTCTCTTACAAATTTTCTTCGTCACATTCACACAGCTCTATTCCTGTGTAAGCAAATTTATCAATTAACAATTTTTTTTTTTTTTTTTTTTTACTCTAATTTTGAATTAATTAATTAATTAATTCGTGTAATTTCTAATATGCAACCGATCACAATAGATCATTTTAATGTGTTTTACAGATAACACGTAGAAGTATATTATTTACGAACAATTATTTATCACCCCATACACTGATAGACAGGTTATCTGTAAAACACATTAAAATGATCTATTGTGATCGGTTGCATATTAGAAATTACACGAATTAATTAATTAATTAATTCAAAATTAGAGTAAAAAAAAAAAAAAAAAAAAAATTGTTAATTGATAAATTTGCTTACACAGGAATAGAGCTGTGTGAATGTGACGAAGAAAATTTGTAAGAGAGTTTAGCTGTATTAGTATAATTCGCTAGTACTGCTGGTACAGTACATTCTGTATATATATAGAATGTAAATTGTGGTACAATCAGTCCAGTCGCCGCGGCCTGATGAGAGGATTGATTTTTTCAAAATCATAAGCTCATCAGTTCGAAACTGGATTAAGTTCTCTTACAATCATTCGGAAATAGTAACTTCAAATAAATTAAAAATTATTAATATTGAAACCTGTCTATCAGTGTATGGGGTGATAAATAATTGTTCGTAAATACTAATATACTTCTACGTGTTATCTGTAAAACACATTAAAATGATCTATTGTGATCGGTTGCATATTAGAAATTACACGAATTAATTAATTAATTAATTCAAAATTAGAGTAAAAAAAAAAAAAAAATTGTTAATTGATAAATTTGCTTACACAGGAATAGAGCTGTGTGAATGTGACGAAGAAAATTTGTAAGAGAGTTTAGCTGTATTAGTATAATTCGCTAGTACTGCTGGTACAGTACATTCTGTATATATATAGAATGTAAATTGTGGTACAATCAGTCCAGTCGCCGCGGCCTGATGAGAGGATTGATTTTTTCAAAATCATAAGCTCATCAGTTCGAAACTGGATTAAGTTCTCTTACAATCATTCGGAAATAGTAACTTCAAATAAATTAAAAATTATTAATATTGAAACCTGTCTATCAGTGTATGGGGTGATAAATAATTGTTCGTAAATACTAATATACTTCTACGTGTTATCTGTAAAACACATTAAAATGATCTATTGTGATCGGTTGCATATTAGAAATTACACGAATTAATTAATTAATTAATTCAAAATTAGAGTAAAAAAAAAAAAAAAAAATTGTTAATTGATAAATTTGCTTACACAGGAATAGAGCTGTGTGAATGTGACGAAGAAAATTTGTAAGAGAGTTTAGCTGTATTAGTATAATTCGCTAGTACTGCTGGTACAGTACATTCTTGTATATATATAGAATGTAAATTGTGGTACAATCAGTCCAGTCGCCGCGGCCTGATGAGAGGATTGATTTTTTCAAAATCATAAGCTCATCAGTTCGAAACTGGATTAAGTTCTCTTACAATCATTCGGAAATAGTAACTTCAAATAAATTAAAAATTATTAATATTGAAACCTGTCTATCAGTGTATGGGGTGATAAATAATTGTTCGTAAATACTAATATACTTCTACGTGTTATCTGTAAAACACATTAAAATGATCTATTGTGATCGGTTGCATATTAGAAATTACACGAATTAATTAATTAATTAATTCAAAATTAGAGTAGAAAAAAAAAAAAATTGTTAATTGATAAATTTGCTTACACAGGAATAGAGCTGTGTGAATGTGACGAAGAAAATTTGTAAGAGAGTTTAGCTGTATTAGTATAATTCGCTAGTACTGCTGGTACAGTACATTCTGTATATATATAGAATGTAAATTGTGGTACAATCAGTCCAGTCGCCGCGGCCTGATGAGAGGATTGATTTTTTCAAAATCATAAGCTCATCAGTTCGAAACTGGATTAAGTTCTCTTACAATCATTCGGAAATAGTAACTTCAAATAAATTAAAAATTATTAATATTGAAACCTGTCTATCAGTGTATGGGGTGATAAATAATTGTTCGTAAATACTAATATGCTTCTACGTGTTATCTGTAAAACACATTAAAATGATCTATTGTGATCGGTTGCATATTAGAAATTACACGAATTAATTAATTAATTAATTCAAAATTAGAGTAAAAAAAAAAAAAAAAAAAAAAAAAAATTGTTAATTGAATCTTTGAAACTTCTGTTTGATTAGAAATTATAGAATCTCTAGACTCAGCAAAAGTTAAATATTTTTTTCTGAAAGCCTGCAATAAAACATTTCGAATGGTTGCACAGTAGTTACTTACTGTTTGCCTGGTAAAATTGTATTTATTTTGCAACTCTTCAAAAGTGTATCCTCTTCTAATTCGAGATAAGTATAATCCTAGAGCCATCTCATTATTATGGGTTCGTATATCTTTAATGAAATCTAATATTATTTTAAAAGAGTCATGATTTACGCCAGTTTCAAAATGTAATTCTGTTGGTTGCATTTTTAAAAAAAGATCGAGGCCTCAGTTTTGCTTCACGCTCCTCAATAACCATATTTTTTAAGGTGTATAAAAGAGATTTAACTTCTTCTGAATTCATAGATGCATTTGGTTGGTTATCAACGAAATTTTCAGGAATTTTTATTCCATGATTAGTTTCATGACCATTACAGATTCTGTTACCATACGGTACATAAATATCGGTTTTTACAAAAATGTTAACATATTCTTCTTTACTGAGCCGTCTAAGATTTATGTTATTTTCACAACCAAATAAACAGACTTTATGATTTTTGCTCGTCTTTTTAATGTCTAAAACTATTTTATTATTGTCAACTAACTGAATCCTTGCAACGTCATCATTAACTGATTCAATAGAGCAAGCTTCTGACCTTTCGTCATCAGGATGATTATTATCAGTACTATCCTGACGTTTTCTTTTCTTGTAGCACTTTGTGCATTCGTATTCAAGAGGATTTCCTGAAACTTCGTGGAAATGTGATCCACGTCTCCTTTTGGCAAGAGATTTATTGCAAATTCGACATTGCATTTTAAAAAAGTTCAATAAAATGATTAATTAAAAGCTAAGTAAAATCTTAAATAAATTAAAAATAATTGAGTTTATTAAAAAAAAGGAAAAGTTTTAAATATTTTTTTTATTTTTTGATAATAATGTAGTGTATATTTTGCGAATCACTTATATAAATTATGATTAAAGACAAAAGTTATTTTTTATTTTCCATCAATTATTATTTTCCGAAAACCTAATTAAAAAAAATATTTAAGGTAAAAATAAATATCTTTTGAGAAAATGTTAAAGAAAATGTTATAAAAATAGTTTTTGCAAGTTTGACTTAATAACAACTTGAAGGATTGTTTATTTAATCAAACTAATATTTTGTATAATAAAGCTTATTTTATTATTTCTAAAACAAAATACAATCAAAAATTCTGGAATTAATTATTAGCGCTTAGCACACATAACACTTAATTTCTCAAAAATTCTAAGAACATGCTAATAAATAGAAAATATAAAAGCCCATTTAAATGTTTAAATGCTGTTTTCATGGAACATTTTTAAATGCTTTTAAAATATTTTATAACTTCTTTAAACATTATTTGATAAAGAATATTCTAATTATATTATTTTATGTTGAAGAGTTATCAAAAAAAATGTTCAGTAAAATCTTGGATCTTATTTACTTGTTTTTTCTTATTTTGACTATACTCTATCATTTTTTTGCACTCCCGAGCGTAAAATTCGGGCGTAAACTTGGCACGGAATTTTCATTACTCTTTTTACGTCTAGGCTGGCAAAAAAAAAGATTTTGTAAGCAACATGGGCGAAAAACTTTATAAACTAGCACTTGTGCTAGTAATCACGCTAATATCAAAACTTTAGTGCCCTTGATATCTAATATACTAGTCTGGCCCTACGCATTCTCCCGAAATATTCAAGCAAGTATAATAAATAAGCTCACCATCAGTCTTTAAGAATTGCTTTTTTAATTTTTAAGGTTTAATGGGATGTTTGCAGTTACTCATTACTCTTTAGATTGGCGTATTTTTTATTCGAATCCTTTCCAAACAATTTTATCAGTTAAACGAATTTCTCAACAATAATTATTATTATCAATGATTGTATATTTTAGACGGTAAATGTGTATTTGTATAGTTTTAGGGTCACGAGTTATTTAATGAACTCAGGAGTCAATGTTCGTGTTTTTTAACAGTAATCTAATAATTTTTTTCTAGCAATAGGCGTTCCCTTGAACATTTAACATTATCTATTTTTGATGTCGAAGTAGGCTCACTATTAGCTTTTTAAAGTAGTTTTATTAATTTTTAGGGGTGGAATGGACATTTTTACAGTTATTTATCACTTTTTATATTGACATACTGTCTGTTCAAATCATTTTCAAGCATTTTTTTCATTTTACACGAATTTTATAACAATAATTAATGATTATCCATTTAAAGCTATTTAAGAGTAGTTTATATAGGTTTAGGGGTACTAGCGATATTTTCCCAGCTATCTGACGTATTTCTGGGCCATTTCTAATGTTAATTAACAATAATCAATTGATTTTTTGATGATTTATGCGTTCCCCCGGATAAGCCAAAAATCGGCTATTTTTAAATTTTTGTTATATGGCATTTCGCTAACACCAGCTATAACAAAATTGAGATAAATTGAATAAAAAATGCCACGATATAAGTTTAAAGTAATAATAATAATTAACAATAGATTAATACAAGTATTTTGAAAAGTTGATAATCCATAACCCTTTAATACCCAGGAAAACGATAAGTTAAAACAGTTAATTTTAACATATTTATAGCTGATTTATCAACAAAACTTATTATTGAATTTATTTTTTTCGACGTAATTAACCAACATTCTATATATTTTATATTTTTAAATACAAAATGTTGTTCAAATCCCATATTTACTAGCTAATAAATTTCCAAAACAACGGACATAACCTCATTAAATACCAGAAATTGCCTCATTTTTATTTGTAATTTTCTTGGATGTTAGAGGGTCAACGCATTATTAAACTTAAATAAAATATGTTAAATAGTATTTCAAAGTTTTATTATAACCATCAACGTTTCTTCAAGATAATTTTAATTAACAATTTTGCGATAATTGGATTTAGTACATCAGTTCAACCGTTTTTCCACGAGACATCGCGACGTTACGGGGTCAACATTTTTGTTCACATTTTTTTTATATGGAATTTGGCCCAAAACAGCTCTAACAAAAATTTAAAAAAATTAATGAGATTTACCTCGACGCGACTAATATTCAAACGATATTTGTTAACAAAAGATGGATTTGTTTATTTTTAACATAAAATAAGCGGATCTCCGTTACAATTGTTAGAAAAGCGAAATATAAAATCATCAATTATTTAAGTTTTGTGTAGTAAATTATACTTTGAAAGAACAATTTTAGCTGTCTGGATTAACAAATTTCACGATAACAATGACCTACAGGAAGCTCTCTCTCTCAACATAAACAATCAGACATAACCTCACAAAACTTAAATAATTGTCGCTGTTTAAACATAAAATTCTTGTAAACCAAAGGCTTTTCTATTTATTTTATATTAAAAATATCATAATTATTCTTTTGTTAATCAATTGTTTTATTTTGCATTTCGTACCATAGTAATTTTCTTTGATTATTTTTCAATTTCAATAGAGCTGATTTTAATCAAACTCCATATAAAAAAAAATGCAAACAAAACTCATTTACCTCACGTTCATATACTCACATAATCTATTATATATATACTCACATAATCTATTGACGATTGGAGCATCACGGATTCCAATTAGTGGAACATTTTTAAACTGAGCGTAGACATACTAATCAGCCGATTGTAAAAGTAAAGAAAGCGCCTCTCGAGGACAATAGTTAAAATGATGCACCTGATAAAATGGCATTTGTCACAAATGCAACGAAAGAAAATTTAGCATTGCGGTAATTAAAAATTGTTTTTATAGTCCAAAATTGGAATTATTTACAATTATTAGCAATCCGGTAAGTAACAATTGTGTTTACAGATCAAAAATGGAATTATTTACAACAATTTCGAACGTCAAATTATCAGGTAGCTCAGTTTAAAAATGTTCCACTAGGTGGAATCTGTGATGCTCCAATCGTCAATAGGGGGTGTTTGTACTTTGAGTGTTTGTCGTATGGTGCAGGTCAAGCCGGGGATAAAAACTCAAATGTCAAATATTTACACAGGAATCCTATGTAACGCAAGTCGTGATAAATTTAAAATAATCAATGGTTTTAATTAATTTATTAAATTCATGTACGTGATTGACGTTTACAAAGTGTTAATAGATACATTTTAACTTGAATTGGTAAATATTTTTCTATTTTAGTTAAAAATAAATTTAACTCTAAATATCAAGCAAAAGGTGTGAAGATATAATTTTGCAGTTTAATAATATGAGTAAATAAAATTAATTCCACTAAGATTTGTAAAAAATTATTTATATGAAATTCCTTACACACTATCTGGTGGTGATCATTGAACTAAACGAAAACACCTCCTATAGGACGGGGTAACCAGTAATGTGTACCTAGACATTCTAGAAAGGCATTTGAAACCATCAGTTTTGGAGCTATTTACTGAAACTTAGACCTTCATCTTTCAACAAGATAACGCGCCAGCCCACAGATCAAAACAGGTGACTATGCACTTTCTTTTCTTTATTTAAAGTTTCTGTATAAATTCCAGGTAAAAATAATAAACAACTTTGTTAAATAACATTTTATTTCTATTTGAAGGTGAAAAAGTACTTGGATGATAATTCAATATACACAATGGAATGGCCCCCTTATAGCCCAGATATGAACCCAATTGAAAATATTTTGGCTATTATGAAGCATAAAGTCCGTCAAAGTAATCCGGAAACCATCCAGCAACTGAAGCACCAAATTCAAATTGGGTGGAAAGATATTAGCAATGACGTGATTCAAAATTTGATTGGCTCCATGAGCAACAGGTGTGCAGCGGCAATTAAGGAAAATGGCGGTCATACCAAATATTAAATTTGTAGTTTAGTGAATAATGTATACATTTTATATTTTGAAATATGCCTTATTATGAAATAAATATATTTTTTTTGAATTTAAAATATGGCAGTTTTTCTCTATTTTCGCAAATTCGCAAAAATTATTTTACTAAGGCCCTTTTCCAATTACTTACTTATTTTGTGGAACCTATCTAATTCAATGTAATTTCTTAGGTAATAAGTTAGGTTCTACAAAATAAGTAAGTAATTGGAAAAGGGCTTAAGATCATGAAATTTTAAACCAAATAACATTTTGAATAAATAATGAGTTAAATAATAAGAAAAAAAATTCTTCTTGCTGTTACAACAATTCAGTTTGTTAAAAAATTGGTTTTAATTAAAAAATGTTAGCTGTCCGGATTTTTTTGCACAGTACTGTACATACAACGATTACAAAGGAAAGGCGATTAATTATACGTGAGTTAGCGACATTTTTCCATTTTACAAGATAAGGCCAAAAAATATATTAAAACTAATTATAAATTAAAATTATAAATAAATTTGAAATTGTAATTTGTGATTTTCATGTACATTTCTTTTATTTTGCTTGTGAACATTATACTTAAGTGCGATAAATTCCCAGCTCTCTTAAAATTGAAAAATATTCAAAGAAAATTAATATGATATGAAATGCAAAATATAATAATTGATTAACAAAAGAATAATTATTATATTTTTCACATAAAATATGTAATTAGAAAAATGTTTGGTTTATTAGAATTTAATGTTTAAACACCGAACATTATTTGAGTTTTGTGAGGTTAAGTCAGATGCTTTATGTTTGTTTTTGTTTAAGAATTTCAAATGGATTTGTCCATTTTTTTTAGAAGCTCCTTGCTGATCATTGTTTTTTTGAAGTTTGTTATTTCAGGCAACTCAAATGGTTCTTTTAACATTATTATTATTTATTATTATTATTATTACTTGAGGGCCATGTGGGGGCTCAAGCCGCCCCGCACTGCGACCTAAAAGATCTTTTGTGCATAAGCCCTACTTAATTATACGTGATACATACTATCTGGGCTCATTGCTCTCCCTCCTAGATGTTTTAATTATCCGTCCAGCCATATTCAGGCTCTTAATGAACCTGATAATACTGCCGACCGGTACGTGATACATACTATCTGGGCTCATTGCTCTCCCTCCTAGATGTAATAACATTTACTTCTGCTAGAAGAGCGGTAGCATTGGGACTCAAGGACTTCGAGAGGGCAGACCCACTCCCGTATATTCCTATCCGTGCCTCGTCTACCGTTTTGATTTAACTCTGGCGAGTTGCTGGGACATACTATCTGGGCTCATTGCTATCCCTCCTAGATGTTTACTGTTGGAAGTACTTCTACACGTGATACATACTATCTGGGCTCATTGCTCCCCTCCTAGATGTCTACTGTAGGAAATACTTCTATACGCGTTACATACTATCTGGGCTCATTGCTCTCCCTCCTAGATGTAATAACATTTACTTCTGCTAGAAAAGCGGTAGCATTGGGACTCAAGGACTTTGAGAGGGCAGACCCACTCCCGTGTATTCCTTCCCGTGCCTCATCTACCGTTTTGATTTGACTCTTGCGAGTTGCTGGGAATAAAAAAGTCGCCTGTGGGTCACCCAGGTTTACTACAGGAAGGCTAAATAAGACTGGAGGGTGCCTGGTATCCAGAGTCCGCATATATAGACTGATTAACCTGTCAGCCATTCATCCATCGGCATATGCTGTTCCACCTTAGATTAGGGATTTTTTGTCAAGGTTTTCTCCTTTAGCGCCGTACTTTAGCCTGTCACAAAAGTCTATATTCAGCCTAATGGTTACAGTTACCGGTGGTTGCCACGAGGAGGCAGTACGTACACTTGCGCCTACTGGAAGGATACGGAGCCCCTTCCAATAGACGCCAAACCACCTTCTTTTAACATAAAATTTACCATACAAAACTTAAATAATTGATGATTTTATATTTCGTTTTTTTAACGTTTATTTTATGTTAAAAATAAACAAATCCTTTTTTTGTTAACAAATATCATCTGATTATTCTTCGCGTCGAGGTAAATTTCATTCAGGTTTGTAAAACTGTAATCTACATTTAGGCTGGTACCGCAAATTATTTTTCGATATTCAATTTGTTCCAATAAGCTTTCGGGTTCAATCCTCACCAATGACGTTTTGCATTTTTTTTTTTGTATGTTTATTTTAAAACGTCATTTCAGTGCGAATAGAAAAATATATCTCCAAGCGGGAGCAGCTTAGGATTTCGAATGAAGCGACGACAATTTTCCATCATTTTGGCTTTTGCAATGATGATTAACAAGGCTCAAGGACAATCGTTCGATAATGTTGGGTTGTTTTTGCCGGGATTTATTTTTGCTTATGGCCAGCTTTATGTAGCTTTAACTCGAGTACAAAATCATGAGAACCTTAGAGTACAAAATCATGAGAACCTTAGCTGATCAACAATTCCTCATACTATAAGGCGCACTATTAAATGACCCGTACTTTTACACAAAACGTTGTGATAAAAGAATTCTTGAATTAATATTCAATTGTCTTATTTCGTATTCTTCTAAACAAACATTTTACTTTTCAGGCTATCACATATTACATAACGCTTCATGGGAGGGGGCTTCATTTACAATTTGTTATAATTAGGGGGGGGGGGGGGGTTAACATAGATCATATCATTGATATCCCGTTTTGTTAATTGAAAAATTCACTTTCACGTGATTAAAATAATTTAAAAATGTTAATACGCATTTACGTTAAGTTACGCCTTGGAGGGGGAGGGGTTCTGAAATATGTTACCAAAGCGTTCCTAGATATACAAGCCGTCAGGTTAAAATTTAAACTTAATATGAAAAAAAACCTTTATTTACAAACACATCTTTATGTCATGACGTAATACCATTTGTTTGAATTTTTTTTATAATAAGCCGTTAGTGCCACCTACTTATAAACTCGACTAATTAAATATATTTTAAAAAACAAAATGGACGTGTAGTTTCCGTGTTTGAAATCAGATGGCGGTAATACAAAATTTAAATATTTATAAGTTGTTTTAGCAAGTTTAACGATCATGCGAATGTATTTCATAAGAAAAACGCTAAAAAATATTCTAATATAATCAGCTGGATTTAACAAAGATGATGGCGTGGCCAATTCGTAGGATTCTGATGCAATGTAGTACCGAACGGGAAAGCAACGATGGAAATACAGAGCATAAATTCCATCCGGACAATACTATCGAAATTGGCATTTGGTGATTTAAATCGAATAAATTTGTGAATGATATTCCTGGACGGTGGAAATGAGTTTAACAAGAAAAGAATTCGTCAGCTAAAATAAAAACAAGGAAATTCATTCAAGTAAGAGGTACCATTCGTCAATTAAAATTTAATTAATTTACAAAAAAAAATTTTGTGATTTTAATAAAATATTGTATTTATTTATTCATTTGTATAATAACAATAATTTATTATTAAAAGGAAAAGCACACATGGAAGCAACAAAAAAAACAGAATAAAAAATTAAGGTTGGACGATTTTATGTGAATATCTCATTCGTTTTTTAAATACTGTTTTGTTTGCCCTATGTATGTTTGACTACAATTACAATGAGCTCGATTTTGCCGAAGGTAGTGATGTATCGGTTGCAGCACTATTCAAAAAAAACAAAAATGCTTATCAATTTTGATGTATAGATGACAAAAATTGAAGCTTATCGAATTCGGATCCTAATAAAAAGTTTAACGACCATGCCAATCTACTTCATAAGAAATACGCTAAAAAAATGTTAAACATATAATCATCTGGATTTAAAAATAGATGGTGGCGTAGCAAATTCGTATGATTCCGATGCTAAGTAGTACCGAACGTGAAAGCCGAAGAAATCGCCGTGTTCGAGAAAATGACTGAGTTTGATAAGAAACAAGAGAGTTACGGATCAACCGAAATTTGAGCTTTTAAATTTATACTCGACGAAAGTGGATCAATTTAACTGGTTGCCGATTTTCGATCAAAAAAACACAATTGAACCAATCATAAGCACAATCGATATATCCAAAGAATATTTCGGAATCAAAGGATTAAATATTCTGCGAACAGGACTTAATAAGTGTTTCAGTATAAACTCCAGCTACTAAAATAATATGAGAATAATGAGCATGTTCCTCCTACATCTACCTAATTAACAATACTGATACAAATGAGTTTACTTTGTGCGAATATTTATGGTCCTCGTTGATTAAATACATCTATAACGAATTTAACAGAGAGGAACCTAGTAATATTATTAACATTCAATAAAAAAAATGTAACACAAAAATTATTAAACTTTCAATAAAAATCTGGTTTAAAACGATAGTCTTATGAATTAAATTCAAATTTATCGAAAATTGATGAAATTTTCTTTAGAATTGATAAATTTGATCTTGTAAAATCGACGATACCTATAAATGGACGTCCACTTCTTACCGAATAGGTATATTTTTGAGATGTTATTAAATTCTCATTTAATGAATACGTCTCATCGAAATGAATACGATCAAATATGATTTAACACCTACCTGCAAAATACTTGTAAACATATTATGACACGTCAAAATTAAACGGGGTCAATGCGGCCGATAGGATAAAATAATTGATATACTACATAATATGCTGGCTGGTCGGTAATAAAGAATAAAAACAGTATTGTACTAAAAGGATAAAATATATTTTTAATTTTAAAATTTTGCAATTTTTTAATTTATACTGTTTTTAATTTACTATTTAACAGAATTATTCCACTGTTAAAAATATTTTCAAAATTCGAAATTCGAATTTTCGAAAAACAAAAAATCCTTGTGTAGCTAACTTCATAATATATTATGTCATTAATTTCGTTTTTATTAATTTTATACTGTATTTACATTACTTTTTTACATATACATACAAAGAAAAAGTAAATTTGTACAATTTTATTTTTAATTATAATTAACAAATTACTAAATTTAAATTATTAGTTTTAAAATATGTTATACTAAAAGGTTTGCTTTAAATATAAACCAAAAATTATTTTCTTTTACGACTATTTTTCATTCATAAAATTGTAATCAAAAATGATCAATTTTACATGGGTTCTTATGGGAAAACGTAAAATGTATACCCCTTAAATTAAGCTTCTTAATTTAAAGGGTCGATGCTGATGGCTTGTATATCTAGGAGCTTTGATGTTACGATCTGTTAGGAACGGGGGCGGAGGGATAAAAAAAGCAAAAAACATCGTTACGTAATATGTGAACTACTATAATATATTGAGTTTTCAGAAACTTCCGTCAGTTTTGTAATAATAATAATTTACAGGTTAATGCCAGGAAAACGATAAGTTAAAATAGCTAATTTTGACATATTAGAGCTGATTTATCAACTAAACTTATTATTACATTTCTATTTTACGATGATTTAACAACAAAAATTGACTCGATATGTTTGTTAGTTTTTACGTTACGCGGTTGTTCTGTATAATCTCTCCAATTGTAGAGTTTATAAAGTACTTCAGTAGCACAAGAAATCTAAGAAAAATGTTCTACGGATTTTTCTTATTAAATATAGAATAAGTCTTGATCTACCATATCCAGTTAAAAAATTTGACAATATTCGATTTTAAATTGACTAAATTCGATAAAATGCTATCGCGAACTAGAACAACGCTAAATAAAAAAACGCACCAGCTATTAACCAGAAAGTTGGTATAATTCTATTTTTAAAGACAAAATATTGCTCAAATCCCATATTTTGCTGGTTAATAAATTTCTAAAACAACAGATATAACCTCATTAATCATTAAAAATTACCTCATTTTTATTTGTAATTTTCTTAGATGTTAAAGGGTTAACGGATTATTTAATTTAAACAAAATATGCTAAATATAGTATTTCAAATTTTGAATATAACCTTCAACGTTTTTTCAAGATAATTTAAATTAACAATTTGCGATTTTATTGTACATGTTTTAACCGAAACTCCATATAAAAAAATGTATACAAACAATTTTATACACGGACTATCGCCTCTTGCGAAAATGTATGCGAAGCTGTTGTACTAAAACACGATCTATAGAATTTGAATCCAAGTGATTAAATTGAAAAAAAAAATAATAATAATAATTATGATAGTACGGGTATAATTACAAAACTAGTAATTTACTAGACTCTCGTTTAATCAAATGAGTTCTCGTTAACAAATAAATTAAGTTAGAACGAAAATATGAGTATGAAAGAAGTGAAATGTGTTGTAGTGGGTGATGGGTAATTTTAATTTCTGTCATAGCGAAACATATTATGTCGACCACAGAGGCACTATTCTGATTTACCTAAGAAATTGGGAATTTATATTGTGATTTCTTAGTGTATTTTGGTATAATTTTTCCAACGCATACTGTGGCGATTGGTATTTTGTTCAAATTTTAGAAAAAAACAGTTCCCAACCAAATTTTTGGCCTCGTAAAAATTTGTTTGGGAATTATTTTGTCCCAAAATATGAATAACAATAAATCAATTCCCAATTCTCCGGGAATACTAGAATAGTACCACAGAGATTAACTTACTTAATTTTTTCATATTTTTTATAGTGCCGTCGGCAAAACGTCACTACTTATGTGTTATGCTTTGGGAGTATTTCCAGATGATTATGTGCCTACAGTGTAAATTTATCTAAAATTATTTTTAACTTTTTTTTTTCTTTATCACATTACCAACCAACTACAACAACAAAATGATAAATTTTAATTAAAAATGTAAACCCAATGTTTTGTTTTTTAGTTTCGATAATTATTCAGCAAAGGTGATGGTGGATGGAAAACCAATTACATTAGTGCTTTTGGATACAGCCGGTCAAGATGATTTTGATCGATTAAGACCGTTAGCATATCCGGGTACCGATATATTTATGGTCTGCTTTTCGGTAGAAAATCGTACATCGTTTGAAAATGTTAGCTTGAAATGGATTAAAGAGATTCAATATCATGCACCAAACAAACCTGTAATGTTGGTTGGTACAAAGCTTGATAAGCGAATGGATAAAAGTAGTCATGTGTCATATAAACAAGTATGGTCGATGATAAATAGCTTAATCTACCTAACACTTATTAACGTATATTTATTTTAGGGAATGGAACTCGCAAAAAAAATTGAAGCGAAAAAGTATTTTGAATGTTCGGCCAAAACTCGTGAAGGATTGAAGCAAGTATTCGATGAAACAATTCGCCAAGCTGTCAAACCGGTTGTTGGAACACAACGGTTTTGTTTAATTCTTTAGAGATATTTTGTATGTATTGGTGTTTGTTTTAATTTAGTCTAATCTAATTTATTTAAATTCAGTTAGTAAATTTATAAAATCGAAATTTTTAGTATCGTTCTAATTGAATAAAAAATAATAAATATAAAATTGCGGTCCACTGGAACGCACCACTCTTTCCATGTAACTATTTAACAAATTCAACGCAAGGTAATTTTGATCAAATTCCATTTTTGGACTTAGTATAGACATAAACATCTTTCGAAAATCAACGAACACCACAAAATAAATAACAAACGACTTGCTATACATACTATACTTCAAATAACATAAAACATGTAGCGTTCAATATTATGGTGTATAGAATGAGTCAACTTCCATTGTCTATCAAAAATTTCATTTCGGAACTGGTATACATCAAAAAGCTAGCAATGATAATCGGTTATGGAGAAAAACTAGTCGAAAATTTGGTCAGCAAACACTCTAGAAAATTAAGATGACAAGATTTAACAACACTCACAGTCGATCGGGAAGATGTTAGAAGGGTAAACTGATACTTTGAACCTATAATCCCCAACAAATTGAAAGTGACAAAATACAAATTTACAAAAATCCGGTATCTACCAGATTAGCTGTGGTGATTGCGAAATTATATATATATACCAAAGAAAACGACACATATCTCATATAAAATACAAAATACGAACAAAATCCACGATTGCATCACACACACTTCAGATTGGGCATTTAATATGTAGAAAATGTATCCCTTACAACCGTAAAATCGGTAAACGATACATTTCAACTAGTTGCGTGGGAAAGTCTATATTGCTACGCGTCCCGAAGACTGTCGTAAGTCCAAAAAATCCACTTTTGGTTTTATTTCATAATAATGATTTGTCTATTATGTATATCCCTATATGGGTTAAATCTTGAAAATTAGCAACAAATGCAACAGTTTTTTTAATTATTTTATAAAGATAAGGCTAAAAATTTCTTTACAATAATATTTTTGATCATGAATATTGCAATTTTCAAATTAGACGTAATAAAGCGGTTAAAGATGATGGTTTTTACCATCGAAATGCATTCCGCATAAAAAATTTTAAATAAATAAATAAAAATTCAGCGTTTTTATTTAATTTGTTTTTAATTTAAAAATTTGTGAAACAAAAATTTGATAGTTTTTAAGTTATTCAACCAGTTTCACAGTAGAAGTTTAAAATTTTAATTAATTAATTTTAATAAATCTGAAGATAATTTTATTTCTATTTACATGAACATTTGATCTGTAGAGCTAAATATATGTGTGGCCAATCGGTCTCAAATTTTCAGAAGGTGTTTTTTAGTATTCAAAGATATACACTTTTTTTGACATTATTATTAGTTCCATATTATGCGTATAGATGTCGGGTAAGTTAACGCGTTTTCGACAAAAGGCCTTCACTGCAACCATTCTACAGCACCTAATTTTGATCTAAAAAAAAATTGTTTTATAAAAAGGAGACATATAATTTGTCGGTAAACCTAGAAAATTTGAAAAAAAAAAATTGAAAATTCTCGATTTGGTGGGCAAACAATCAAAAAGTGCGATTTTTCAATTTGTTTCTTTATTTTCTTGGTCAAATTAAAATTTAAAATCGATTTTTTTACTAATTATTTAGGTTTACCGACAAGGTACGTCGATAACAAGAAAAAGGCACTTGGAATGGAAGCGATTGATTGAATAATTTTTGAGCAGCCTTGGTTGCAATTTCAAAAAAAAAATCTTTTCGAGAAAAACGTGTTTAAAGATAGTCAGCGATTCCTAACACGTCATTCCTTACTTTGGATTGAGATGACCAAACTTGTTACAGGAGAAGCTCAGTTTGCAGTTTCAATCATCTAGATGATCTATGTAGGTATGTTGTTGAAATTTTTGAATAAATATTGTAAAGTGAAACGGCACCATAAATTCCAGATAGCTTATTATCTGCTCTGTTAATTTAAATCCTTCGATTGAGAAATCTATTATTGATGTTGTAATCTACGATCAATAACAACTGTTCATCAACAAAATGTTAATTAGTTCTAATTTATTTCAGAAATTCAGCGCAAATCGGGCCGTCGGGACATTACACAGTTTCAATCCGTCAAACAAGGTGTTACGTTTACGTAATACTAGCGAAAAATTTTGTTCATTCAACTCGTCGTAAACGTAACACTTTGGTGTTGCAATAAAGAAGCAGTTATGTCGTTCCCGTCCTATGATAATTAGACTTTTTGCGAGGAGTTATCAATGTGTTAGTAGTTCGTAAACAATTCGCTTGAGGTGGTGCATTTACGTCACGTGATTAGTGAAATAATAACGTAACATTTCTATCGATATGGATATAATGCATTTGCAATTTTTGATTTGCAATTTTCCTTTTCTAAAAAACTTATAATTTCTTGAGTATTTTTGTTTTTATTCTAAAAAAAATATTAGACCACAAATTATATTTTTCTAAATCAAAATGGGACATTAATTATTTGCTTAGTTATTTATTTATTAACAAAAAATTGATGAACACAAAAAATACGTAATGGCGATCGCAAACTCAAAACTAAATGGTTATCGTTCCTTTATATTATTCCATTAATTTTCATAAAAGAATTTGGTGTTACGATTACGAAATATCAGCGAAGAATTTTGCTCATACAATTCTTCATAAACGTAACGTTTAGTTGTAGCAAAAACAAAACAATTATGTCGTTTCTATCTCATGATAATTAAATTTGTTTGCGAGGTATTTTTATACTACATATATTTTATTTAAGTTTGAGAATGTATTAGTGCAAAGTAAAAAAGTGATACGTTAATAGTACGCATATGTGACGTATTTTGCGAATTCGCACCCTTTCACTCCTGAATTAAACTTACAAAAATGTTTTTCATTGTTTATGTAACAAATGGGTATCACAGATCACCTTTTACTAAAAATTGGGACATGGCCTAGCCCAGGTTGCTAGATCTATGATGTACATTAGAATGTACAAATTGGGTAAAACCCTATGTGGCGCTGGACGAAAATGTACAATAGTAAAACAGAAAAGTTAAGTTTTAATTATAAAAATTACTATATTTCTTATACAATATTACAGGTAATTATAACCTATCACAAATTCATTATTTTATCACAAATTCATATTATAAAAATTTAAATAAAATTATAAAAAACATAAATAAAATAAAAATTAAGAAAATAAAATGAATATTTAACGAGTTATTTGTTAGAATTGCCTAAAGGTCTGGCGCTGGAATGAAATGCCTTATATCAGTTCCGATCCTTCATCAAACATAAGTGCACTTTGCATTTAACACAGAAGATTTGTGTACGACCCTTACAACCAAACAACTTACAGCGTGTTGATTCCTTGTTGCTGTCAACATCTGGTAAATGGGCTATGTTATCTAGTTGAATATCAATAATAGGGCGTATTTCATTACTTTGTCTAGTTCTAGGTACAACTGGTAAGTCTTCATTCATTGGTCGCCCACGTTTTCTGTTATTTTCCGCTGTATATAGAAGATAGTATGCGATTTCCATTCGGAAGTCCATACACGAAGGTTCTACTTTTTAGATTTTATGAAAGTTCTGTAGTACGATAAACTCTGGTGAAGGATATCAACTCCGCCCATGTTTATGTTGTATAACGTTACTATCTCTGGTTGCGGAATTTCAATGTGCCGTTTTAAATTATCATCCCATCGCTTAGCAAGAGATAACTCACCTTTTCCCACAAAATTTGATGTAATATGCACCGATTTGTTATCTAACCATTTAATTAGTACAACATTTTGATCGCGGTCGCTTAACTCCTCAAACGACCCACGAGGCATTTTTTGGAACTGTTTTTCATTTTGAAAAGGAGGGTTGAAAAAACGGTTTATCCTAGCTGTGCCTGCGGCATTAATGCCTTTTTTCTTGAGTATCTCGAGCAATGTATAGGATGTAAAGTAATTGTCAAAAAATAGTTTATGACCTGATCGATTTATTCGTTGCGCCAAATGTAGCACGACAGCTGCGCCAAAACCAAAAGACTTTTTGTTGTATTCTGAAATCTCAGAAGAGGCACCCTGATATATAAAAAAGTCATAAGGCTGACCACTGCTACCACACAACAGGCAAACAATTTAATTCCCCATTTATTTGGTTTATTTTTTATGTATTGCTTAACCTTTAGTCGGCCTTTGAAAGGTATTATTTGTTCATCGATACTTAGGTTCTCGTCAAGCTCAAGTTGTAAGCATCGGTCCCGTACGGCATTTATAATGGGTCTCACCTAAAAATTATTATTATTATTATTAAAGAAAAATTTTGTTTTTTTAAGTGGATTACTCATACTCATATATACATACCTTAACAAATACATCCTTATTATCTGGAGGTATTTCTAAATTATCTACACAATGTAAATTTGTTCGTAATTGATAAAACCTATCACGAGCCATTGCTTTCATTACGTGAGTTATACCAAGGAGGTGACTCCAGTACATCTGTATCCTTGGAAATCGGGTACTGCCCATAAACAAATGAATCCCGAAGAGATTTTTTAATTCTTTAGAGTTAGTTGGGCGAAATGAATTATCTTTTTGTAGCGCATATATATTAGTTTTCTCAGCCATAAGTTCAAACAAATCGTCGGTAAAATATTTTTTAAAGTAAAACATGGGCGTTTTAATATCATCATCCTCTGGTTCACTGATTCTTGAAAATTCATAGGGTGTTTCACATTTGACAAATTCTGGGCGACGTCTCCATTGAATTTGGTCCTTTTTCGTCAATTGAATATTAAAGTCCGCTCTAGTATGATCGAATATTTCAATTTGTACAGCTTCATCAACTAACCATCCTTCATTGCCATCTGCTAGTAAAGTGCCACTAGGTAAATCCGTTCCACAAGGTTCGTCAATATTCAGGTAATTTGATTCTTCAATTTCTTCGTCCTTGATCGTGTTCATCGTCAAAATTAAAAAAGGTTGTTGCTTGAATTTCCTCTTCGTCAGAATCTGAAACGTCGCTTTCCATCAAAAGGGCTAAAATTTCTTGTTCTGATAATCTTTTTCGTGACATTTTCTATATTTTAATAATAAAGTTATAATATATCATATTATAATTTTAATGTTCATTTACATATGTATAATGCGTTTACTTTCACTTTAAAATTTTGTCTAAATTAATAAAAACGGTTTTTAATTTCAAAATTAACTGAAAAATGATAAATAATAATCACAAAATCAGACACAACTTTTACAAAGTTTTAGCCTATTTGTACATCGTAGTGGACAAAATTGAATATGTACATTGTAGTGTACAAGTGACTTATCGTGAATTGTACCTATGAACACACTTTCATTTTGTATTTTTTATAATATTTATTAATTATTGCATCAATTTTATAGTGTAATTATAGTAAACCGTATTTACTTGATAGTTTGCACATTGATTTTTAGAAATTTAACTGTATCTTACCTCAAAACTCAATATTTTTGTACAGCGCCCTTCTGTCACAGATAAAAAGCTACTTGCAACTAACACAAAATGTAAAATATTTACCGTATTTTTTTAAAAATTAGCACTTTTTTTAAATTTAGATGAAAACAAACACATGAGACAACACTAATTTGCTGTTTTCAATAGCATAACCTATAGGCGTTTAAATATATGAAGGTTTAAAAATGATGTACATTATAATGTACACCAGTAGCGAAAGGGTTAAATTGTTTAGCGGGAATTAATTCATATTAATTTGTTATTTTTTATTAATATTTCAATAATATTCAATGCTATTCAACATCAAATATTTCTAATATAATAAAATGATAGTGTGAAGCAATAAATAGGACAGCAGGTACTAAAAATATGTACTGTTTTCCCTCTTTCGCAATTTATAATTTTTTTTTCGGTTTTATCAAAGCCTGCTATATCTAATCTAATAATGCCAGCGTGAAAATAGGACAGCAGGAACTAAAAATGTGTACCGTTTTCCCTCTTTCGCAATTTATAATTTCGCGACCTTAGAATAACACTGTTGCATCTACTCGATGCATAGTTTTGAGAAAATGAAGTTTGAAAATTTGAAGTGTTATAACTTTTCCATTTTATGGATAATTTTCATAGAATTATGGTAGTGTACACTTTTGATTTATATTTTTAAAATAAAGTAGTTATTACATCAAAATTGTACATAATTATTGAAATAATTGGAGCTCCAAAAGTAAATACAACTTTGTAACTGAACTATGACACGTTTAGTCTTGGAATAACAACAATGTATCTGGCAGATACAACATTGTAATTTTGTATGAACCACAATATAATACTTTTGTAAATACAACTTTTTAATTAGGAAAATTAAATAAAATAATTTTATTTTACACGGAAAATTCTAATTAATGAAATAAAACTAAACTGTTAGATCATGTTTTAATAATGTTAATAAAAATAAATGATAAAACTACGTATTGCCCATCAATCACGCCACTCCAAAAATTTTGACTTAAATAATTTTACCGATCGTAACCTCTTAATTTCCAATGGAACTGAATTCCAAAGGGAAACTCCCCTTACATAAATGTATTTGTTTAACGACCTACAACAATTTTTGACCGGAATTAGGCAGAAATATGATCGAATTCCCTAATATCAAATTTTCTAAAGATGAATTCCCTAATATCAAATTTTCATGTTTCCGTTTCAGTTACAATAGTCCAACTCGTATGAATGAGGGTTAATTTGTCTCATCGGATTTAACCGTTCCTGAATATTCTAACTTCAAAATATACTGAAACATCTCTTGCAGATTCTTTGTCACGTTTGGTGGTTTCGTTTTTGTGTCAGATAGACAGAGTTATCGTGTATATCTCTAGCCGCCTCTATGCTTGGGGTAGTAAATTGTGCTTCTCTTGACCTTAATATGCAATTTCCACATAGAGATACATATTCGATATTACCAATATTGAACTAACAATAAGGAATGGCCTTCTTCCTGGATTATTCCAATCGTGGAATTGAATATTTTACGCAAATTTAATTTATTTAAGTGTTAAGCTAATAAAAAATTGCTGTTGATATGAATGAGTTTTTGTTTTGGTCACGCGCGAACCACTTCGGGTAATTAGGTAGCAGGTTCGAAAACTTTAATTAAAATTTTCACCAGTGCAGATGTTATATCATATCAACTTTCTCTAATATATATTCCGTCCGTAGGCAGCAATATTTTTTTTTTGTGCTACGCAAATAATTAGTTAAGTTATTCATTGTTAAATTAGAACAGTAAAGCACAGGGCCGAATTCTGGATTTAATACGTTCTGTAAATCAAATCAGAGGAGCAGACCTTCCTTTTCTTTGTCAATAGCTTTCTGAAAATCATATAGGTTTTCAATTGAGCATGTTGTTCTTTGTTCTTTCTTCAAGCTCAAGCTCAGTAACTATTGTATATTTTTCGGAAGAACCTCATCTTAGGTTTTGCCTTGGGTTTTTGAAACGTGATATCGAATTTTATACAAAAAATATGACGTAAGAAACTTTCCGTCACTTTCATTGGCTCTGGATCGTTTAGGTATTCCTTGTATGCCATACGTATTGGCCAATTTTGAACTATCAATAATTATTTTTGAGCATTACAAAATACTAATAACTCATTTTAGAAAGGTAAGAGAAAATAACAAAGTTGCATGTACAAATAAAAAATATCACAAAGTGGTATATACATATGCACATTACACATATATAAGGTAATATGGTATTTGGTAATATATTGCGCAGGATGTCAAAAAAAAACAACAACAACAATGGCGGAGATCGTGACTGAAATGTTGGACAACATTTGATACACGACACATTGTTAATTATTTTGAATTAAAGTCAGTAGAATTGTTCACACAATTTTAATTATATTCACTCAACACTCAAAATTACTACGCAAAACTAACAAACTCGATTTGTTTGGTCACGATGTCTGTCATATTAAAATATTTTTAACATGGATGCGCAAGAAAGAACGAAAATGAAACATCGGAGTATATTACCATATGTGTACTGTGATGTGATATGTACATGAAAAATATTTTTTATTGGGATAACAAAGTTGTCAGTGGTAGATACAATTTTGTTTATTCAATGAAAAAAGAAACGGCTCTAAAATTATGTTACTTACAACTATTTTTATTTTGTTATATCGCGACCTTAGAATAACACTGTTGCATCTACTCGATGCATAGTTTTGAGAAAATGAAGTTTGAAAATTTGAAGTGCTATAACTTTTCCATTTTATGGATAATTTTCATAGAATTGTGGTAGTGTGCTGTTTTGATTTATATTTTTAAAATAAAGTAGTTATTACATGAAAATTGTACATAATTATTGAAATAATTGGAGCTCCAAAAGTAGATACAACTTTGTAACTGAACTATGACACGTTTAGTCTTGGAATAACAACAATGTATCTGGCAGATACAACATTGTTATTTTGTACGAACCAAAATATACCACTTTCGTAGTTACATCTTTTTAACTATGGAAAATTAAAGTAACTAATTTTATATTACACAGAGAATTCAAATTTATTGAAATAAAACTAAACGGTTATACCGTAATATTCATATTTTGAAATAAAAATATATAATTTCAGTCTATAAAAGTTATCAGTTATTTTAGTTTTTATTATTACATTTCATATCACATTTTTTTTTAAATTAACTTAAAATAAAATATACATTAATTCATTTGGGTATTTAAAAAGAAATAAAGTTTTGAAAGCTTTAAAAACAAGAAAAATCGGTTTGTTTATATCACTTTTCCTAATTTTCTATATCGAGGCTCTTGTAAAAGTGGTCTGCGACGTTTCCGTTTCAGTGAAAACAGTCCGATTTGTACGAACGATTTCGGCACTTGATGCCGGATTTGTCTCATCAGATTGGATTACAGAAGGTCCTTCTAATTTCAAAATGACTTTGTAATACTTAATATCACTAAGGGGCATGTACTGAAACATCACTTGTAGATGTTTCTTTTTTGTGTCTGATAATTCTGATTTTTTTTTTAGCGGCTGTAATTCACACACATCTGATGAAGACATAATTTTCCTGGATCTCTCTAAACGCCTTATACTTTGGGTAGTTAACTGACTTTCACTATACCCCAAAGAGTATTCGACTTCATTGCTTTGTTGAGTGTACCTCAACATTTTTATTTTGGTATAGGGAATTTTGGAAAAATCAAAACACATTTTCCCATACTACCCAAAGTCCATAAAATCGGTTGCAGTCATTTGCATGATAATTAAAGGATTCTTCCGGTTCACTGTTTTAAGCATTCGAATAAGCCCCATTGGAGAGAAATATTCGTTAACTGCCAATACCTTTTCAATTGAACTATGAATATGGTCTACTTCCTGGATTATTCCGTGACCTGGAACTGAATATTTCATGCAAATTGAATTTATTTGAGGGTTTTGTTTAATGACATGCAAAATTGCAGTCGACATAAATGAATTTTTGTTTTGTGGCACGCACGAATCACTCCATGTAATTAGGTTGTAGATATCACTATTATCTTCGAAAACTCTATTCAAAATTTTCACCAATGCAGATGCTAAATCATTGCCGCTTCTACCTGATGTATATTCCGTCCATAAGCAACAATATGATTTTTTACTACTACTCAAATACGCAGTTAAATTATAGATGTTTAATTTAGAATAGTAAAACATCGGGCCAATTTCTGATCTTGGGCAATTTATCACGTTCTGTAGATCAAAACAGAGGATCGGAACTTCTCCTTCTTTGTCAATAGCTTTCTGCTGTCTCATGTTGATTTTCAACTCGACATGTTGTTCTTTCTCCAAGATCATTTCGGATGTGATAAGTTGTTCCTGCTCAGCAACTTTATATTTTTCGCAAGAACCACATCTATCACTCTTTGGTTTTTGAAAGGCGATATTAAATTTTGTACAAAAAATATGACGATAAAAACTTTCCTTCACTGGATCTTTTGTGTATTCTTTGTATAAGTCATACATCTTGGAAATGTTCAAATTTGGCTCTAGGTAATGCCGGGTTGTTTTAGCTCTGCAATAATGAGATGTGATTCTAGGAAATGCATTTATGTGTGCCATGACGTCTACAATTTTTTCCTGTGGTGTTCTCTTACTGCTTTTCCGCCCACGCATATCTCCTTTGGACATCTCAGATTGTTCACATTTATATTGATGCGCTGTATAGACTGGTGATTGTGAAATGCTGCAAGTTCCCAGATAAAAATTTTTGCACACCGTATATGTATGGCCAGAAACCGTCATAAAGTAGGAAAAGGTGAAAGATCGACGGGATTGCATTTTCGTTGTTTTTCTTGCTGGTGAATTACGGGTGGTAGTTTTTAGGATAAAATCCCGCTTTCTTTGAACATCTAAGGCATAAAACGATTTAAACTGTTCTTCTCTTTCTGTTTTCGTCACATTTTGGGCACACAAATATTTACACTTATTGAGACAGTCTTTTTTTGTAAGAACCATTTTGCATGGAACTATTTTCCCTCGAACATTCACATACTCCTCACCTGCCTGACATTTTTTTTTACGAACAGAACTTATCCAATTTACAGGATTACGTCTACGTTTCCTAGATTTTTTTGGAATTGATAGTGGTGGTTCATCATTTAACGGTTCGCTTGATACGTCGATTAAGGAAGGAATGAATGGTTCAATCAAACAGTTCTGCGCCAAACCGACTTCAACTGCTTTAACAACCTCAGATATAACCGTGGAATGATCTAATAAAATTTCTTCGCCGAGTAAAATTTGATCACAAAAAACAATATTTTCATTCACAGGTACATACAAATTCAACTCTAGATCTGCCATGATTCCTATTTTGTAAATAACAAACATTAAATCTATAGAACAAATATAAAAATTAATTAAAAAATAAATAACTTACAGTAGAATTTACACGTCTTTCTATTTTGAGCGCCAATTTTGAACTGTCATTAATCGTTTTTGAGCATTACAAAATACTAACTGCTCATTTTAAAAACGTAACAGAGAATAACAAAGTTGTATGTACAAAAAGAGAAATTACAAAGTGGTATCTACATGAAAAATATGTTTTATTGGAATTACAAAGTTGTAAGTGGTAGATACAATAATGTTTACTCAATGAAAAAAGAGACGGTGATAAAATTATGTTACTTACAACAATTTTTATTTGTCTATATCAAAAACGAAAAGAGATAGCAAAATTTGGAGTGCATATTTAGAAAGAGCGCATGTGAATTAGTATATAGACATATAAAACTCAAAAAGTCAGAAAATGTTAGTTACAACAGTGTTATTCTAAGGTCGCGATATTGTTAAAACGTAACTTAAAACACATCTTGCGGATCGACCTTAATTCTAAGGTCACGATTTTTTTTCGATTTTATCAGAGCCTGCTATATCTAATCTAAAAATGCCAGCATGAACTAAAAATGTGTACTATTTTCCTTCTTTCGCAATGGGGCATGCAAAACGAGTTTGATTTTGTTTCCGCACATCAGATGTCATTACCGTCGTGATAAAGGTTACAATAATGTTTAATGTTTAATTTTATGGCTACGAAGTTCGAACGCGTCGCTAAACGACTTATAAACATTTTAAAATATACAAATTCTTTTCTGTTATTAAATTCACCATACACTTTCGATACAAAACACAAATAACATTTGCTATGCTAACCTTTACCGAGGGTGCTGCATTCTAAAACAGCGGCGAATATTGTTACTATAAGCATGCCCTATTTATAATTTTTTTTTCATTTTATCAAAGCCTACTATCTAATCTAATAATGCCAGCTTGAAAATAGGATAGCAGGAACTAAAAATGAGTACTATTTTCCCTCTTCCGCAATTTATAATTTTTTTTTTTCGATTTTTCAATTTTAGCAAGCCTGATTTATCTAATCTAATATTGTCAACTTGAAAATAGGACCACGTTTTGCGGAAAGCCCCGTAACGTATTGTAGCATCGACTCTTTTCATGAAGCAACTGCTGAAGACATTCAGAACTACCCGAAAGAACTCTTAAATGATTTAACGCCATCTGGGATGCCGCTTCATAGATTGAACTTAATTGTTGAAAGTGTCTATCATAATTCTATTAAGGAATCTTGATACAAAGCGTGGTCTTTGTATTGGAACTCGATTAATTGTTCGACAGCTGAAACCAAATCTGATAATTGCCGACGTTTTAGCGGGCAGTGCAGAAAAGGAAACTGTATTCATTCCCAGAATTGACCTAGCCCCGATCAACTCAGACTTACCGTTTATTTTACGACGAAGACAATTTTCAATTAAATTGGCATTTTCAATGACAATCAATAAGTCTCAGGGACAGGCATTAGAGAAAGTGGGTTTATTCTTACCGGAGCCTATGTTTGGCCATAGTCAATTATACGAATAATCACGAGTCCAAAAATCCACGGATGCAAAAGTTAAAATTTTAGATGGCCCCTATTAGGGGAACTTTCTAGCGGGATCAAATGCATTTTTACTAAAAATGTTATGTATAAAGAAATTTTTTCAAAATAAATGTCATTTTGCAATATAATTATGTTCTCTTTCTATTATTGTTTACGTCCGTATTACGAACTTTTCCCCCTAGTTTATAATATTTTGTGATCATTTGAAATTTTATATTCTTATTAAATAAAATACCTAGTTCAACTAATGTAACAGTGCGTTTTCTTTATTTTAACCCCATTGTTCCATCCATTAATCTTAAAGGACTATTCACAACATCAAGCGCGAACTCCAAGGCGAGTAGACATTTATTATAAAATATGGTATTAAAATAAATTATATATAAGATATTTTGCCTATTTATGATATTTTTAATCAAATTAAATTTAATTAAATAAGAAAATTCCTTAAAAAAAAATCGCACGTAATACGGCATTTTACATACGAATTTCGTTTTTATCTAACTTTCAAGTAATTTTCGGATTTAATTGACGTGTTTGATGTGGAATATTGTATATATCTCCCACAATTCTAAACAAACCATCTACTGAGTGAGTGTCGACTTCTAAGTTGTGGTCAATTTATCAACAGAATACCTATCTAATTCACAAAATCAGCATTTAACCTTTTCTTAATTGAACCCTCCTAGAAAACGAAAACAAAATATTTTTTTGTTACTTTTCGTGACATCTATCGGTGAAATATGTAAGTACGTCAAAAATTAAAAAAGTACTTTGAAACCCGATTTAGTCCCCTGTGCTCTTTAGTACTTTGGAATTTTTGTCAATTTCATCCCTGGGGTGGTGATATAGACGAAAACGTATTTTGACGTTTTTAAAATGGTTTTATTTTATTTCAAAAATTTACTCGCGCACTAAAATAAAATAAATAAATTTTTCAAAAAAAAATGAATACGTAACAGTATATTATTATGTTATATGTATTATGTCTGCAATAACTTAACAAATGCGGCAAATTAATTACAGGAATTATTTTTGATATCTATTAGAAATTTTAAGGAAAAAGTTAATCGCTCAATTTCGCGCCCTATACCTCCAAAAATTTCGATGTACGATGTGGTTTTGTCGACAAATACATATGTAGTTATATAGTTAAATAAATACATACAGGGTGAGAAAAAACTATGAAAATCCCTAAAAATCTCGCGGAGTTCGATCAAAAAAACAAATGAGCAAGATTTATTCTTAGGTAATTTTCAACAAGTAATTTAATGGTGAGCTTAGTTGTGACCTTGACCTCCATCTTCAAAGTTATTCGAAGGTCAAGATCATTTTTTAAATTATAACCCTTATTTTTGATGACAGAATCGAAAAGGGCGATCAATTTTACATCCGAGCATGTATTTTCCATGACCTTCCAAGATCATCTGAAGGAATTTACATTGCGAGGTCAAAGTATGGAAACCCCTAGAAATCTCGCAAGTAAGGTTTAGTCTTAGTTAATTTTCAACAAAGAATTTAATGGTGGGCTTGGTTGTGACCTTGATCTTCGTATTCAAGGTCATATTGAGGTCAAGGTCATTTTTTATAAGAAAACTTCTGTTTTTGACATTGGTTTCGAAAAGAGCGGTCAATCGTACATACGAATATGTATTTTCCATAACCTCCCAAGATCACCTGAAGGAAGAAGGCTGGTGAATAAATAAAATAATAAGTTTATGAACTAAAAGGCAACTGGTACTGGTGGCCCCCTTTTCCAATTACTTACTTATTTTGTGGAACCTATCTAATTCAATGTAATTTCTTATGTAATAAGTTAGGTCCCACAAAATAAGTAAGTAATTGGAAAAGGGCCTTAAATATAATTAGTTATGATCGTGGCGTGAATTAACAGAGTTAGCTGAATTAACTGAATCAAGTGAAGTGAACTGAGTGTTCGATTCCCAACTACTGGCCCTTTTCCAATTACTTACTTATTTCAAACTTATTAACTTATTTGCCGCATCTTAAATAAGTAAGTAAAACCATTCCTATTCATTTTACTTACTTATTTTGGCAGCTACTCAAGCTATTAAGAATGTTCGTTTGAAAGAATAAATTATCGGTCGTTTTCGAGTATGTATACTGCTCTTTTAATTTGTCTGGAGCTCCTGAATATTTAGCTTTCGTAGCACTAATATGTCGCAATAAAACTGCGAGTTCGCCTCGCAATGGAACGTTAGTAACGGTGACTCATTGATAGTGGAACCGTAGAGGTCGTATAAAGGTTGGCACTCTGTATCTTCACCATTAAACGAAGGAATGTTTATTTTTGGTAATTCAACCTCTGCGTTGTCGATTCCTGAGTGATTCTGGCTTATCGATGTATTTAGATTTGCAAATATGCCTAAAGATGTTGACTCGGATCGAATCCACATAATAATGCTGGTGATGGCCTTACAATAGTTCTCTTCGTACTGCATATTTGAGTCTTCTGTCGGGTCGACATCGAATATGTTTGTTTCAATCGCGGTGAATTCCGACAAAAGTTTTCAGCTCGCGTCATACAACTTCTAAACTCTTCGATTAAAGTTAGTTCATTGACGTTTTTCAAGAAATTTAGTATTAGTGTTAACCTAGCCTTATTGAAAGATCGTTGTTTTTTGAGTGATGCCAGCTTTTGAGTCATTTTTAGAATGAAATGGTGAATGTAAAACTTTCGAGCCGAATGGATTTTACTTGGTGAATTCAAGAACCTTTAGTATGCCACTGGAAATTGAATATTTCCAAAAATTAATACCCATGGTTAATTGCACGTCCTTGACGTTAGGATGCGCTTCACTTTTATGATCAATTGTTTAGATTTTAGAATTTCCGATCGTGGAATAAATTTGTTAAATTGCTAATTGAAACAATTCCAAAAATGAATAACTTTGGATTGAATGTGGTTACTGTTGAAAAATGTGTACCGCTTCCGAGAATGGATGCCCTTCGACTGAACAGATTAACGTTTAAAATGTGTACTGCTTCCGAAAATGTATGCCCTTCGATTGAATGTGATAACGTTAAAAATGTGTACTGCCTCCAAAAATAAATTCCCTACGATTGAACAGATTAACGTTAAAAATGTGTATTGCTTCCGAGAAGCGAGAATGGATGCTCGAAGAATGTTTTTGAATTACACTCGGAGATTTACTTTACACAAAATAGCTTCTTGGTAGCTTCCGAGAATGGAGGCCCGAATAAAATTTTTCAACTTACACTCGTGAATTTACTTTACAAAATGACGCTTGATTGCTCCCGAGAATGGATGCCTGAATAATGTTTTTGATTTAAACTCATAAATTCACATTACACAAAATAGCGCTTGATTGCTTCCAAGAATGAAGGCCCGAATAATATTTTTAATTCTGTTGATATTTATCGTGAATTCACTTTATGAATTTGGCGCCGTGATTGAATCCGAGAATGGAGGCCCGATTAATATTTTTGATTTAAGGTTGTTTTTCAAACGATACTTATTTGATACTACTACTACTACTTATTGACTTATTTGGCCGCCATTTTAAATAAGTAAATAGAGTCATTCCAACTGATTTTAGCTTACTCATTTAGACAACTGCATCAAAAGATCGAAAATGCGCAATATTTATTGCACAGCGATTTTTTTTTTTAAATTTATTATTCTTGGGATAATTTTATGTTAATTATCTATCTGTATTTTAATTTTATTTTATTTGTATTTGTGGTTTTTATAAATATTAACTAAATTATACACATAAACCAACACCTGAAAAAAAAATTTTGACATTACAAATTAGATGTTTTGGTAAGAAAGAGATAGAAATATTTTTAAAACAATGACAAAATATTTTTAAATGGAATCGAAAAATTACCACAGTTCAAAAAAACCTCCGTTTAAAAGTAATTTTGGAAAATTTAAATATTTTGTTATTCGTTGATTCGTGATAATTATTACAGCATAAAATTTTTTGTTGTGATCAAAAATGTGTAATTAATACAAAAAATTGTATTCTGAAAAAATTTAAAATAATTCAATTAATATAGATAGTAAATAAAATTTAATAAATTTTATTACAGGGAGTGACGAGGAAACCTTTGCACTGATCGAAGAAACGTCAGCAAAAGATGAGCAATTTAGAAAAAAACCTGTCAACCTTCAAATACATGGGCGTAAGTTTTCTGATTTTCGTTTATTATTACATAAATAACATATATGGTTTATTATATTTTGAAAATTTTTAGGGCCATCCAATCATCGACGGAAGAACTCCATAATCGCAGCTCCCAAAAATGTTCCAAAAAATGGAACAACCTTCTGGACCAATATAAAAAATTTAAAGATCCGAAAACCGGTACCGCACCCACATCAATCAATGCCTCCAATTGGATATTTTTCCCAAAAATTAATGATTTGATGGCCTTAAAATACACTATCGCACCAAACGACATTATACAAAGCGGCACATATAACGACAGTGTAATTGATACGGACTCAGACGATTTAATTGAGTACGACCCGATTTTAGAGGATAGTAATACCCGATACGAGGATAGTTAACTGGAACCCTGATGATCAAAATCGTCATCAACAGCCAAAACAATTCGAAGAAACGAAACATTACATACAAATAGAAAACCCCAACACAAAAAAAAATTTAAAGAACGACTGTTGGAACATATAGAAAAGAGGGATGAAAAAATAATTAAATCCATTACCAAAAATAATAAAACCATAAACAAAATTTGTAAAACATACTTTCCTGAAGTTGAATTCATAACATCGGGAGCGACTTAGCAAAAAATACCATAGTATTGCAGTAAGAATTTTTTCAACTCGAGTAAGGAACAATTAGGAAAATGAACAAAGAGAAACGAACAAGTAGTAGGAGGGGCTTAGTTATTTAAAGTGATTTGATTGATTGAGAGTTCGTAAATAAATACTATGGTATTTTTTGCTAAGTCGCTCCCGATGTTATGAATTCAACTTGAAGAAAAAATTTCTTCGGATAGTGAGTAATTTATACAATGCCTTAATTTTTTATTGAATTGTGATTTGTGATACCTCTATTTAAAAGACTGAATTTTTTTAATGAAATATAAAATTTATATAATGTATTTACTGTTTGTTTTAAATTAATTAAATGTATTAGATATGTATATAAAAAATAAAATGTTAAAATCTGCTTATATATTTGCGCATAATTGATTTCTGAATTCCGAAACGCTTGTTTGAAGGTGTTCAGTTCCTTCTACACGGGAAATGTTAATTTCATTTTGAAATTCCTCATCAATATCAATAAGGTCTCCAACATCTATCTCTTTCATTTTGAAATTCCTCATCAATATCAATAAGGTCTCCAGCACGAAGAAAAATACATCTTCACCTGGTCTTCATTTCTCCAAATGCTTGCTCAATTGCAATTCGGGCCTTACTATGTAAGTGATTGAACTTTTTTTTGTTAGCATGTCAAAGAGCTGTTTTTGTGAAAGGGGTGATGACAGCTATGGGTTCTAACATTAATTGGTATTCACTATCACCAAGTAAAAAGCATCCCTGTGGTGGATATTTTTTATTTAAATAGACGTCGCTATTTCGGAGCACTCTTTGGTCATGAACTGAACCTGGCCACCCAACACATGTATCTAAAAATGTATGGTCAGCATCACAAATAGCTAAAAAAAACTATATAATAACTAGATATTAAAGTTAATATGTATATAAAAATAGATAATTTTAATATATGTATGTATTAACTTTAATATACACATAGTTAAGAAAATGCAAACCTTGCAATTGTACAGGGTGACCAGCCGTACTCTTTTTAGAGTACATGTTCTCTTTTAGAACCTCGCTCTTTTTGTCCTCTCTCTTTTTCAATCGATTAACTTTTTTGTCCTCTTTTTAGGTTTATCCTATATTTTATTCTCTTTTCTTTGAAACAAAAAAAAAATATATTTTTATTTCAAAAATCATTTTTGTACCGACATTGGGATTGCCCATAGAGAAAAATCCCATTTTAATGTTTATCGGGTAAAATTTGACATAAGTATGTGTATTTTCACCGCCGCCACAGTACGCATTTATTTTTAAAAAAATAAGGTTAGTTTACTTTTAAGTTTTGTTTTGATTTTACATATTTTAAAAAAGGTAAACTGTTAGTTAAAGTGAATTGTGTTTACTTTATACCAATCGAATTCGAATAAAAAACCGATATGGCCAGTGCAAACAACCAAAGAAGAAAATGCCAATTTAATGAAAAATTGCAAAAGGAATATAAAATGTTTCAAAAAACGCAGTCACCATATGAAGTACTTTGCACTACGTGCAATTCGAATATATCAATTGCCAATAAAGGCAAACTAGATTTGGAACAACACCTAATATCAAAAAATCATAAGGAAAATGTCGGCTCAATAAATATTTCCCAGTCGTTGACGGAATTTTTCGTAGCACCAAGAGAAGAGGATTTGGTATCAACTTGTGAAGCAACATTAGCATACCATACAATACAACATCATTTCAGCTTTCGGTCAACGGACTGTTCAACAAAGCTTTACACAATTCTTTTTAAAGATTCCAAAACAGCGTCAAAACTTTCTAGTGCCAGGACAAAAACTCAAGCGATAGTGCGCAATGTCTTATATCCGTTGGCGATAAAAAATATTAAAACCGAAATTGAAAACGGTAACATAAAAATCGTAGGAGTCTGTACCGATGGTAGCAACCACGGAGCGACAAAAATATTCCCTGTATTGATCCAATATTTTACTAGTACATCTGGGTTAACAGTCAAGCTCATTGAACTTCACTCTGTAACAAATGAAAAGGCTGAAACAATTAAAGACATAGTAGTGGATTCATTAACTAAGTTTAATCTACAAAGCAAGTGCGTTGCTTTCGGCGGTGACAACTGCAACACAAATTTTGGTGGAATTAAGCGTGCGGGTGAAAATAATGTATTTAGACTATGTATTTAGGCGACGTAAATTTTACTGATATAGTTGGCATCGGTTGCCCAGCTCACATTCTCAACAATTGTATTAAACATGGTACGGATTTATGGCCAGTCGATGTTGAGCTAATTATTGGGAAATTGTATGACCATTTTAAATATTTCACAGTTCGTGTTAAAAAGCTTAAGGAGTTTTGTGAATTTCTCGACATGGATTATAAAACTATTATTAGTTCGTCTAAGACTCGGTGGTTGTCACTGTTTCCTGCCATCGAACGGGTATTGAAATTGTATGAACCTCTAAGATCATATATTTTGTCTATTCCGAAATCACCAGTTACACTGAAACTTTTTTTTGAAAATCCTTTAAATGAGGCATATTTGTTTTTCTTACACTCGTTGGCAAACGTTTTCCACCTTAACATAAACAAAATGCAAAAACAGCATAGTTCTTTGATTGAAATAATGGGTATTTTGGAAGCAGTTCAAGCAGCGCTAGAAGAAAGGATAATTAACAACTTTTTGCCAGTATTAGCTTTAAACGTTTTAAGAAAAAATGAGGAATTAGTTAATGAATACTCAGCTTTTAAAAAGAATGTCATCGAAATTTATAAGAACTGTTTAGATTATTTAAAACAATGGACAACACAATTCAAAGATTTTTCTATTTTTAAATGGATGGCTTTAACGAATGAACCTGAGTGGACTGAAATATCAAAAACCGCTGAATTTTTAATAGAGAAACATATTAATATAAACGATTCAATTCTTATAAGCCAATTTAATAATTTTAAAAGTTTTTTGAAGGCCGCGATAAAAGAAAAACAATTTAATGAAAAACTTTCCCACGAAAAATGGATGGCATTTTTGTTGCAGTTCCAAACGACGAACAAATTTGTGAAAATTTCTTTGCCATTCCGGTGCATAATGCAAATGTGGAGCGAGTTTTCAGTTTAATGAATAGTCAATGGACTGACGAATGCAATAGGTTTGATGTAGAAACCATCCAGAGTATTTTATGTATAAAATTTAATTTTAAAAATGTTTCATGCGCTGAGTTTTCTTATTTAATTCAGAACGACAAAAACGCTCTTAGAGCCATACGATCAAATGAAAAATATTTAAAATCATGAATATGCAATAATTTTTTTTTTGTAATTAGTAAATAAATTTTAATTATTTTTATTGTTACTCTTAGCAATTGAAGTCTGCTAGTCATTTTTTATAATTTTAATTATTAACTTTAAGAGACAAGAAGTCTTATGATATTATACATATGTGTTACTTTATAATAAAATAAAATTAAAAACATTTATTTAAAATTGTCCTCTTTTTCTCTGGTTTGTACTCAGTGTTATTTGAAAATAACGACTTTATTTTGAATTTCGAAGCAAATATTTGAAAATAACCGACTTTAATTTGAATTTCGAATAACGCTGTAACAGGGAAAATTTGGCCAAAGAAAACGCTATAGCGGCATAAGTTTTTTTTATAAATTTAGTGTATTCAGTTTTTTACCCAAAAATAATACAGTTTTTTTTAAATATGGTACTCTATTGTACTCTTTTTTTTAATCGGTTTTCCTCTTTTTGCTGTCAGCACTTCTGGTCAGCCTGCAATTGTATGCTGTAATCCAACTTTCTGTTTATATATTCACTATGGTGATCCGTTGGGCATTTTATTTTTATATGCGCTCCGTCTAACGCGCCTACAGCTTTATCAAAAACTGGTAATCTAGGAGTACGATTATGGTTCGATGATATGATAATGAAAAAACAAAAATATCATCGGATTTTTTATTTGCTTTGATCATTGTATTTTATCATAGTAGATTTCACCATATTAAAAAGCGATTCTGGTTCGATGATAATTAAAAATTATATAATTATCATCGATGTAATACAAATAGCGATTCCGATTTGACGATGTATGATAAATTTATGTCAAAATTGATGAAAAAAATTAATATTTTTTCATTTTGTTTTTGTCGCTGAAAACATTTATGACCGATGATAAAAATTATTTTCTTCGCCTATTCGTGTTTTTAGTAGCGCGTGGTTTAGTATTATTGAATTTTATAATATTTTGAATAAATGCAGAAGTTGGAGTCGGAGTCGGCTAATCAATCAATTTGAATGCATAGGAGTCGGAGTTGGAGTCGTAGAATTATTTTACCGACTCCGCCGCACTGGTTTTAATATTGCATTGTTCGGTTTGTAATGTGAAAACAAGAAGTAACTGAGTTACTTCAGCTCGACATATACAAATTTTTGTTTCTCGACCGCTGTTGTCACCCCTGCGGCATTTGCCTGTGCTCAAGGCCGGTAGAGGTAAAATTAGTCGTGGGGTTGGGGTGACGCAGTTGAGAAACCTAGTTATACCGCGGTTGAACAAAAATATTGGGTGATCATTGAGATCACAAAAGGATTGGGGATACGATTAGAAAAGTTGGACCTGTCTACAGCGACCAACAGAAAACTGAGTTATTTGTCCAGCATGAATGGACAGTTTTTGGGCCTTAGCCACACATTATTTGAAATACACAAAAAAAAAAATTAATTAATAAGTCCCTGGATGAGGGTTTAATCAGTAAAAGTAAACTTGGTCAGTAGCAGGTAGTCAAAAGAAAGGGTGAATGACGCGGTTTAGCTGTACATTCACCTGCCTCTAATGAGGCTATTGACTCCCTACTATACTGACTGGACCTCTTTTAGTTAGTTATGGGTTTTTTTTTTTCTTTTTATATTTACCTTTGTTTTCCTTGATTTAGACCGAAAGATAACAAAAAAAACAAAAAAAATTTAATTTATAAATTGACAAAAAAAAACTATTTATTTTCAAATAAAATTTTTAACGTAGGAAACTTCTAACCTGACGGTTAGCAAAAATCAACAGGCCTAACCTGACGGTTAGCAAAAATCAACAGTCCTAACCTGACGGTTAGCAAAAATCAACAGGCCTAACCTGACGGTTAGCAAAAATCAACAGTCCTAACCTGACGGTTAGCAAAAATCAACAGTCCTAACCTGACGGTTAGCAAAAATCAACAGTCACGAATAAAATTTTTGCGAGGTTTTTATACAATTTTTCTGCTGATCGGAAAAAAAAAAAACACATATTTTTTTTCTCTTCCAATCAACTTGAAAAATTCCATAATCACCCCACTGACATCTTATCCGAATTTCCGGTCATATACAAGAACCGTAAGCATGAGGCACGTTTTGGCTGCATGTGTAACCACATGAACTGCCCAAGTCGCAAAAAAAAAAAAAAAAAATTATATTTTCACGCTTATTTTTACCTTGAGAAATTCAATTTCATCGACAATGACCCAGGTTGAATAAACGGAAACGAAAATTGAGACTTCAACAAAAACAAATTTGTCTCCACACTGATTAAAGAATGTGTGATAATAAAAAAAAATATTCTTATGTTTGTTTACCGAAACTTGAGCTTCCGCAAATAAACATAAATGAAAACACAAGTCATATGGGCACGCGCCATTGGAGATATTAGGATTTTACATTAATTTAGTTGTTGGTTATGAATCTTGCTTATGTGCATGTTTTAATATGTACAAACAAGATTGTTCCAACACAATTAATGTAAATGTAAAGTGAACTGTACCCGGATGTCATGTAAATTTGTATAATTTAGAAGAAAAAAAAATCTTCAAATGTGGGGTACAGTTTTACACGCGAATTTGATGGATAAGATTATTTTGTGACGGGGATGACAAGCGCCCGTTACAGGTTGATTCTTCGAAAAGTTTTAAATTCCTCGGAAAAATGGTCAACACATTTATTTTACTGTTTTTTGTTAAAATCACTCCCACGGAATGTTTCAATTGACTTCTTGTTTTGTAAACAGATAGATGATGGATTGTCACTTTTATCATCAACTTTAACAAGCCTCGAACCGCCGCAAAAGTTAACACACACTGCTTATTACTAAGACCTACATCTTTGTAGATATTTTGACCAAAGCTATCAATATTTATGAGAATGGGAGGCAAAACAAATATAACAACAATGACGCACACGACATTTTTATGAAAATGAATGTGAAAATTCAAAATGGGAAAGATACAAACTGTAAATTGAATCATACCAAACACAGAGAGGTGCAGGACGGCGGCGAGCACAAGAAGAGAAACGAGACATACAAGACACGGCAGAATGTAGAAATATGCGAGTTCCATGAGCTCTGGGGCTGTTTTCCTTCCCTATGTAAGCTATCCAATCTTATAATAAATAAACTACATAACCATCTAGTTCTCCGTCTCTCCAGCCCACATCACTAGTAAAACACAACTTGTTCATCTTGAATATTATTTTATTGGCTTTAATTAGAACTAAAATTTATTGCTGGCATGATCATTTTTTTTTGTCTTACTCCTTCTGTAAGTTTTACAAAAATAAACATACCTTTCTTGTTCCAGTTTTAGTTGGCTTACGAGCCGCTCGAACTGCCTCATCAATAACATTCCGCAATCCTTGCTGTGTAATCGATGAACATTCTAAATATTTAACAGCATTAATTTTTTCCGCCATTTCCAAACCTTCTTTGTAGGCAACGACTCGGATACCCTTTCTTTCGTTTTCTTCTCTTCGATCGCGCATATCCATTTTAGTACCAACTAAAACAATCGGTATATTAGGACAATGATGTCTTATTTCTGGATACCAGCGCAGACGAACATTGTCGAGCGATGATGGTTGAATCAATGAAAAGCACAATAGAAATACATTTGTGTCTGGATAGGATAGGGGACGTAAACGATCGTAATCATCTTGACCAGCTGTATCCCAAAAATTCAGCACAACTTCTCGTCCATCAACCGTAACGGTAGATGAGTAATTATCAAATCTAAAAATAAATTTTAATGCATTCATTTTTTTGTATTATCTCTAAATGTATTTATAGGAATATTTTATATTTACACTGTTGGTATGTACTCATCCGATGGACATAAATTTGATGTGTACGTTATTAAAAGGCATGTTTTTCCCACTGCTCTATAAATTCACGATAAAAAAATCGAAAACTTTTAACTTTAAATACTTTGTTACAGTCTATGATGATTAAACACACTTACCCATCACCAACTGCAACAATTTTTATTGTTTCCATAATCAGTGAAATTTAATGTTTTGTACATAAAATCACGGGAAACCTTATCACTTGTTAGAATTTAATTTAATTTAGTATTACTAAGGTATATTATTTAGAACGTGTTTAGTAGTGCACAGTAGTTTTAAAACAAAATGAAATTTACTGATTAGTTCGGAACAAAAAAAAATGTTGGTAGTTTTAATCAATTATTATGATGCGACATCTACCTGTGAATATATTGACAAATTATTAAGTCAACGTATGCCGGATTTATACCACAACTTAACTAGCAACAGCTCAACGCAAATTCTTATTGTAGCAACGATAGCATTGCAACTTTGTTGCGTTTAAACTTAAGGAGCTAACACCTAACAGTACCAGCAGTGGCCCACAAATATTCGAGCTATTTCTTACAACATTTTGTGTATTGTGACTTTTTGACCTGAAGTAGGCCCTACCATCAACAACAACTTTAGTGTGATCCCACTATTGTTACTACATGGCCCATTGAAGACAACGCGAGCCTTAGTAATGGTGCTGCTTGTTTTTACCACAGCGTAATTAGACAAATAAAAATCACATGAATTTTGGGGGGGACTTATTATCTGCATGTGCCATGATTAGTAATATTTCTGCGAAAATTTGGTATATATTCAATTTTTAAATGTTTGTTAGATAAAAATCGCTTCTCAAAGAAATTCACACAAAAATCGCTTCTAAACGCCCACCACTGTTTCTTTTAAAAGTGCCTTACAAATGGCGCTCAATCTTCCAAAACCACCTTTTATATAAACCAATGCTTTCACATTCGATATTTCCTCAGGGAAATCATTAGGCTCAGCATTAAATGACAAATTGTATTAAACAATTTGGTTTCGACATTTTTTTATCATCCGCTAAGTTGCTGCTCTTTTCGGAATTACTGGTTATGCTCTCAGTTAAATGTAGTAGCGTTTTGGGTTTCCTTTTACAATGAATTATGGGCGTCTTGAATGATATTGATAAGCACTAAGCCACGACTTTATGCAAACAAAACACAATTTTTCTCAACCACAACGTTCACTGATTTCTTCGACTCATATTTATATATTTATTACAGTTGAATAGATAATGCTCAGCGGAATAACTGGGACAACTTATACTATTATTACTCTAAACTTTTCAACTGATTGGTCTTGTTTTTCTATCAGATGATCCTGTTAAACTGCGAATTGGCTTTGATCATTCGAATGCGAAACATCGGTTGGTTAAGGAATCTATGAATCGTTCAATCGTTGGCAAGGTTCCGTCACCAGTTTCTAGAGCCCAAGTCTGTCGAGTTATACCATCGCACCGCTGTAATATGAACCAAACATCCTTTTGCTCTGCGACTTCACCTAATATCTTTAGAGTATGCAAAATCTCATCCGTAATATCAGTTAGCTAGCATATGCAACTGCCTATGATCATCTATTGAATGAGATTGTGCGAAAAATTTGTTAAATAATATGGTTGAAAAATGAGTCACATTGTCGTACCTCTTACATATTTTCACTAGTTAATAACACAAGTATGTGTTAGTTGGGTGAAAAGTAAACATTCAGGCGAATTTTTCCTTAAATTTGGTATTAAAACGTTAAACCACAAATCAATATATACAGATCATTCATATTGAACAAAAAAATGAAACCTGATGGGGTGCTGCAACAGAATAGAAACAAACCTTTCAAAAATAAAAATATTTTAGAAACAAACCAATTTAAAATCAGAAATACGCGCCTACTTGGATAAATAGCATTAATGCATTGTTGAATGTATACGTACATATAAAGAATGTGTGTACAGTTTGTTCTTTCTCTCTCAGCAAGTGTAATTTAAAAAAATTATAAAACTTAGTAAGCAGAAAAAGCGAAGCAATTCAATTTTGGCTAAAAAATAGTACAAATGTACATACATTCAACAATGTAATAATGCTATTTATCCAAGTAGGCGCGTATTTCTGATTTTAAATTGGTTTGTTTCTAAAATATTTTTATTTTTGAAAGGTTTGTTTCTGTTCTGTTGCAGCACCAAATCAGGTTTCATTTTTTTGTTCAATATGAATGATCTGTATATATTAATTTGTGGTTAAACAGTTTATTCATAAAATAAAATAAAATTGTTTTTGTATAAAAAATAAACCCCAAGTGTTCGTAAATTGTCCTAACTACCTTCTAAGCATTTAGCATCGTTGTGACTGATACCATTTGAGGAATGGTGCCAAATGAGGTCAAACGAGACCAACAATTTTTTTCAGCAAAGTTTCGTGGGTTCGACAGGTTGTTCTATGACGAAATGTGATAAATAAAATAAAAATCGGAGATTGATGTGTGTTCCTAAGCTGTCCTAATTACCTTCTAAACATTTATCATCGTTACGACTATGTAGTATCATTTGATAAAGCGGGGTCAAACGACGACAGCGTGTTCTATATGAAGCAATGCAATAAATAACATTCAAATCGACCGTCGATATGTTCCTAAGCAGCCCAACGCTTTCGCTCGGTGTGATACAAATATCCACAATATTAAATATCCGATCACACCGGTTTGCTAAGCGGACGTTTATTTTTATTACGTACAATTTTTTTTTTTTTTTTTTCATTTTTGATAGTTGTACTGTTTGTGAATTGTGTTTTCTGTGTTCTTCCGAAACAAAATGTTAAAAAAAATTAAATTTATTTTATATGCTTTTTCAATCAATATCAACAATCACTAAAATTATTTGAAAAATCAAAAGTAGGTTGCGGTCAAGAATTCAACCGCTGCACAAAACGATTGACAAGCAGCTAGTGTGCACAAAATTTCGGCTGCATTTTGAAACAACTTCCAGCCTACTTAGTCGTCAGCCGTATGGCGGCAATTTGACGTTTCACAAGATGTAGTACATTTTTACATTAATTTATGTGTATCCATTTTTACTTTTGTCATATAGCATCTTCATTTGAGGCTAACCACACCGTGGACAGACTAGGGATTAGCTAAGCGCGATTAGTGAAACGAGCTTAGCTAATCCACCACAAATCCATATACGTTGACAGACTAGGGATTAGCTAACTCGACAGAAAAATGAAATACTATAGTGGGGCTTCTATTTTTGGGTATCGATAATATAACATCATATTTATATGTCATACTTATGTGGTTTATTTTGTTTGTATTAAATGTGTATACATCAAACTAAACTAAACAATTTATAAAATTATCGAATATTAATCTGTTTGTAATTTTTTGTTTATAATGTTTTAATTTGTTTTTCAAATTATTTATGAGAAACTTACCTGTATTATATAAAAAAATGGAACCTGCAACCAAAAAAGCACATCGAGATTGGAGTGCCGACGAAACTTATAAATTAATAGATTGCTGGAAATCAAATATAGACAATTTAAGAAAAACAAAACGTAACTCGTCAGTGTATGCAGCAATGTTGAAAACCCTCGAAGAACCAAACATGTTTAAAAGCCAACATGTTTAGGTTGGTTGTATTTTTTAAATGTGTTTTCGATTCAAAGTTTATATTTTGCTTTCTTTGCATAGGTACATTAAATTCAATAGTGCATAGATCATGTTTTTAGTATTTGCGTTAACCAACATAGTAACATATGTATAAAATGACTCGGTTAATGTGTTTTGTTTATCTACATATTTTTATATGCAGTTTGATCAAAAACAACTATTAAATATCATTTATTTGTACTTTGCGTCAATGTAAATTTTATTAATTTTTTAGAGTTTTATTAGAGCTGCCTCCATATACAAAAAATGTATACAAAACATATTGACTCTGTAATAACGAGACAACTCATTGAAAAAATTTTGAAGCGATATACTAAAACACGATCTATAGTAGAACAATTTTTGATTTACCAACTTGTACGATCTTGAAAATAATACTGAATGTTCATTTTATATTTCTAGAGCAGAGAAAAAATTAATTGGGCCCAGTGATGCATCACCATCCGAATGGAGATTGATAAATCTCACACGTTAACGCTCAAGTCGTAAATTTGAACTAGTGTCGGATTTATTTTAAGTGCTATACTAATAGTAATGACTAAATAACTTGGCTAGTCGTTAGGATAGATATTCTTTTTGTTTTATTGTTTATAGCTTGTCAGGTTACCACTGGTGGGGCCCGACTGGTTGTGAGATAAAACGATGTTGACTGGTGTTTAATTTTAATAACAGTGTCTTTATTATATGAATTTTACAATTTATATACTAATAATGTGCTTACTTAAGCATTTAATATAATGCAATTTATACACATATAAATATGATGCACAATAGAAATGTGTCTAGTAAGATAAAAATATAAATGATCAATGCGTAGGTGTTTACATTCCTATGTGTTCTTATCTATGTTTAGACTTGAGATTGAACATACTGCGGGGCCAACAAATTCAAAGATCGTGGCTGTGGTATCGGTGGTTGTTGCATTGGCCTGTCCATGACTGCTGGCTGTTGACGGGTTCTACGCCGGTAAATATACCAAAGACTCATTGCCAACCCTAGAGTAAGTAATGCGTAGATTGACACATAATGATTAATATGATGTCCGTAATGGTGTATCAATGACGTCCGGCAACTTCGCTTCGTTGCTTTTCTGTAGCATGATGGATTTTTCCAATTCTTCAATCTCCTTGGTAAAGCTGTCGGCCGTTTCTTTTGCTGGAGGTTTTGTTGGGATAGGTAATTGGGGTGTTGATGGTTTTTCCTCGCCATAGTGAATTTTGATTGACTTGATTATTGAAGTGTTGGTCCGGTGTGATATTTCCTCAATGGCTGTTAACTGGAACTCGTCATGTTTTAAGATACACTTCGGATCTAACGTTATAATTCCTGATTTGTCTAGAACCATCGTGTTTACCTCACGATTACAGATTAGGTTGATGGTTTGAGGCTTGCTCACGGTGAATGTCCATTGATTGACGCCTATCTGAGTCCAATAGATCTGCCTTTTTATGGTGATTATAGTGCAGTTTGCTCGATTCCGGCTCACGTGCTTCAACAGATTTACTTCACATTTTGACTGTTGAGATTGTGTGGTATAAATAGGTGAAATATCGCACAAATAATCATTGGGTTTTAATTCGATGCAGCGTTGTAGAGCTCGACTCGTTAAACTAGCGAAATGTTCGCGTGGTAAGTCGATCATCAGCAGTTCCGTTGTAGGTACTATACTGTGCAGTTGCCCGTCCCCTATTGTGGGGATGGGAATTATGTTGAATAATTGGTAAACGTGTGTGTACGCTAATGGTACCTTTATAAGGAATATAATGTTGTTTGTTGTCACTCTGGTGTGAACCGTTAACATTTTGTAAATATATCCCAGCTCGTTATTATTATCTCCCTCCGGAATTTGCATCGTTGCTGGAACGTACTCTTGAATGCGGATGATCTCCTCCTTTAATTGTTGTGGGGTCAACAGGGCTGGATGAAAATGGCCTTGATGAGAGCTAAGGATGACGTCGAGAATGATTCTCTGCTTTTCTGCTATCCGCCTCAAGACCAACATTATTTGGATCGTGAAAGTTGTGAGAGTCTGTACTCTGTTATAATGATCACTGTCTGCAGCTTCACTAGCGATTCTTTTCTCGAGGTACAGGAATTGTTTGGCGATAGCTCGGAAATTCTTGTCGTTGACTTCCTTTTCGTGTTTGAATATATTCTTGGTTGCATCTATGATCGATGATTGGTTCTTGATGAGTTCTAATAAATGTTCTTCATTAGTTTCTGCCTTCTCAAGCTGTAGTTCTATGTGAGAAGCATCTCTTTGATTCATAATGCCAAACGCGTCCCCCAATATGTATCCTATCGTATTGCCAATGTCCCGCTTTCTTCGTAGGTGCTCTTTGTTGGTTGCTGTGAGAAGGCTATTTTGTGAGGTAATCTCCTGCATGTGTTCATTCAGTTGTTGTGAGATGACATCACACATTTTCAAGCGGTTATCTGCTTGCCATCCCTTTTGACAGACCTCATCTAAATACTTTATATACTGTTCTAGCGATCTGATGTCTTCCCAATAACCGGTTAAATTGTAATTTATGATGAGTTTCCATCGCAATGCCATTAAATTGACAGTTAAGATATTTTGAAAATAGATTCCTGCATCGGATGGCCATGGCAGCGGCTCTATTGTGGTTAGCGTTGAAACCGGGGTGAAGAGCATTTGTACTATTCCGATGATCAAAAGTATCAGTCGCATCGCTGAGCTCAGCTCTTTGATAGATTCTTTTTTAATGTGGTATGCCTTTAATTGTTTTACTTGTCGAGTCGGCTGTTGCCTTCGATGCGGTATTGGAGAAGCATCTATCTGATCCTTACCCTTGTCTAAAATTGGTTTCTGTATTGGTAATGGTGACAACTTGGTGATTGGTCTCTTGATGCTAGGGTTATCGGCGGTTTTTAACGTTGTGACGCGTGTGAGCCCATCATTCCCTGGATGTAACTCGATGACTCTCCCTAATTTTCATTTAGTGGGTGGTTGCAGCTCGTCTCGGATTAAAACGATGTTCCCTTGTTCTAAGTTTATCCTCTCTTGATGCCATTTCGGGCGTTGTTGTAGGCGATGTAAATACTCTGACACCCACTTCTGCCAGAAGTAAGTTCGCATGTTCTGTACTACCTTCCATCGCGACACGAGGTTTCTGTTTTGTCCTAAACACTCTTTTTCCGGTGGGGCCCCTAGCGCATTCCCAATTAAAAAATGATCTGGTGTTAGTACCTGCAGTGATTCCGGATCCTCGTTTAATGGACACAATGGCCTGGAATTTAGACATGCTTCTATTTGGTATAATAAGGTGCTCATTTCCTCATAGGTATGCTTTGTATCCCCTACACATTTCTTCAGATGAGTTTTGATGGATTTCACGTCTGCTTCCCAAAGTCCACCGAAATGTGGTGCTGATGGTGGGATAAAGTGCCAATTTATTGGCTCTAATAGTTTACTGGTACCTACAAATGTCTGTCCCAGACAAATAAAGATGAAAATATAAACCTTGTAAGACTTGTTTCCCTGACCTTTACTCATCCGTATATTGAAGGGTCCCGCATAATCGACTCCTGTGTGAGTGAATGGTCGTGACATGATGACTCGAGGTTTAGGTAGACTATCCATCAGTTGTTCTGACATTTTGTTTTTAAACCGATGGCATCGTATGCACTGATGGTTATGGTGTTTTACCGCTTGAATTCCCTTGATGATCCAATACCACTTCCGGATATGCGCTAGTGTTGATGCATTACTTCCGTGTAATGTTTCCCGGTGACCCCAATCCAAAATTAACTTGGTGAGTTGTCCCTTATATGGTAAAATCATTGGATGTCTCTCTTCATATGTTAGCTGCGAATTTTCTAATCGCCCTCCTACTCTGATGATGTTGTGTTTGTCGAGGAACGGATGCAATGACCGTAGGCTGCTGTGTTTGAGGACGGCTTTTGTTTTCTGCAGTGTGAAGTGTTCTTCTTGGAATTCCGTCAGTTGTACTATACGTACTAATACTGCTAAGGCGTGTTCCCATTCTTGCAGTCAAATGACACCCCACTGCTTTGTTCGCCATCTCAATAGTTGGATCGTTACTCTTACGAGGCGTTTGAGAGACGACTGGCGATTGATTAAATTTTAAATTGATGATTCTGTCTCTATTCTTTGGACATGTGTTCCGACCGTTGTTTTCTTTTCCTCCGATGTTTCGAAGAATGCTTCTTCATGGTTTGTTTCCATATTCATCAAAAAGATTGGCCCGGTCCACCAGCTGTCCTTGGATGTTAATTTTTTCGATGTCACGCTACGAGATGCACAATCAGCTGGGTTGTCTTCGGATCGGACATGTTTCCATGAGTATATACTTGTGTTGGTTTGGATCTCTTTTACTCGATTTGCCACAAATGACTTCCAGGTTGATGCCGGTTTTCGTATCCATGCTAAAGTGATCATTGAATCAGACCACAAGGTCACGGTACTTATATCCCCGTCTAGTACCTTTATCACTTGTTGAATTAGTCGGCTTAGCAGGACTGCGCGAAAGAAATTTCACTCAATTTTGGGAAACTACCTTATTCAAAGGCAATACATTGTCAAACAAAATAGCGCAACTACTTGCTTAAATGATATTAATGCAGGTGTCCCGCAAGGCAGCGTTCTAGGGCCAATATTATACTTGTTGTACACAGCCGATTTACCTGTAACCAACAAAGTAACAATATCAACATTTGCCGATGATACGGCCATCCTGGTGTCACACAATAATCCCGAAATTGCCTCAAAGGAGTTGCAGAATCATTTAAACAAAATCGCGGACTGGCTAAAGACGTGGCGAATAAAAGTGAACGAAAACAAATCAACTCACATCACATTCACGCTGAACAAACGCACCTGCCCACCAGTGAAATTAAACAATACAAATATTCCTCAACAAACGAAGGTCAAATACTTAGGTTTGCACCTGGATAGAAGGTTAACGTGGAGAACCCATATTGAAACTAAGCGCAACCAAATAAAACTGACATTTGCCAAAATGTATTGGCTAATGGGAAGGAAATCTCAGTTGTCATTAGCCAATAAAGTTTTACTGTACAAAGCGATTATCAAACCCATATGGACATATGGTATTCAGATATGGGGATCCACCAGCGCTTCAAACAGAGAGCTCCTGCAACGAACTCAAGCGAAAATACTTCGAAGTATTACTAATGCTCCGTGGTACATTCGAAATAGTAATATACATGATGACCTTGGGATTAAAACCATTAAAGAAACAATTAAAGAATTCAGTTCTAAATATTATTCAAAACTAGAAGCGCATCCCAACGAATTGGCCAGGGATATATTAAAACAGCCACGATTTAGGCGACTGAAAAGAACAGATCCACTCGGACTGATGAACCTGTGAACCTGTAAATTTATTAAATGTTGATGTTATACATATGTATGTATAAGTATAATCTAAATTAATTAAATTGTGAGCACCAACAATAAGTATTAACATTGGTTAAGACTTAAAATATGTAATAATTTTAGCTTAAGATTTGATTACTTCTTGTTAGTTTCTTATGTAGAAAGATTCAAGAATAAAGCCATTGGCAGCATTTAAAAAAAAAAAAAAAAAAAAAAAAAAAAGATTGGCCCGGTCCACCAGCTGTCCTTGGATGTTAATTTTTTCGATGTCACGCTACGAGATGCACAATCAGCTGGGTTGTCTTCGGATCGGACATGTTTCCATGAGTATATACTTGTGTTGGTTTGGATCTCTTTTACTCGATTTGCCACAAATGACTTCCAGGTTGATGCCGGTTTTCGTATCCATGCTAAAGTGATCATTGAATCAGACCACAAGGTCACGGTACTTATATCCCCGTCTAGTACCTTTATCACTTGTTGAATTAGTCGGCTTAGCAGGACTGCGCCGCATAGCTCTAAACGAGGGATTGTTAACTTTGCTTTTAGGGAGGCGACCTTCGATTTTACTGCTAGAAGACGCACCGCTATTCATCGGAGCGGCCGATGTCCCATATGTAACCATTGTTAATTGATACTCTTGTAAACGATGATATTTACTTTCTCTCCACAAGATTGTTTGATATGGTTGATGTTCTTCATGTATCTTAATTTGCCGATACATTTTCTCGATGTCCGCAGAAAAAACAATTCGATGTTTTCTCCATTTTAATAGTATGGCCCATAAATCGTTTTGCAATAGAGTCCCAATGAACCTGGTGTCATTCAGGCTCTTGCCCGTCGATGTTTTCATAGAAGCGTCAAAAACCACTCGTATTTTAGTGGATTCTGGTGTTGTCTTTACTATGGCATGATGGGGTAAATAATATTTGCTTGCGCGTGGTGGTACTCTCTTCATGTGACCCATGCTGAGGTAGTCTGTCATAAATTTGATGTACAAATCTCTTAGGTCTCGGTTAGAATCCAATTTCTTCTCGAGCTGCAGAAAACGTTGTAGTGCTCGTTGCTTGGAACACCCTAGTTGATCCAATTGATTTTCCTTGAATGGTAATCGTACCACATATCGTCCATCTGGATCTCGTTTGGTGGTCGCTTGAAAGATGGTTTGGCAAATGATGTCTTGAGGAGATTCCACGATGTTATTGCTCTTGGTTTCTTCTAATTCCCAAAATCGGTTCATAATCGCTTCCACCTTGGTTTCGCTATGGACCTTCACTACGTGAAGCTATACCAGCGGCTCCATATATTTGGGGAAAACCCCGCCTTCCTTCGAAGCCAGCGGTGAGTTCCTTTATTTTTTTCTGTTGCTGGATAATAAAGGAACGTATTGTTCTCATGTTTGGAGCAGACGGCATTACAAAATACTGGTACAATTTCGCGCAAAGTTGACCTGCCAATTCCAAATAAATTAGCAATAGTTCTACATTCGGCTGATGATGATAAGTAATATAAGGAAACCGTAACTCGTTTATCCACTGGAATACTCACTCTGAATGTGGTATCTTCTTTTTCCAAAAATTTGACAGTTTCGACGAGTTCACAAAAGGTTTTCCAACACATTACAAAGTCTTCTTTAAATTTGTTTTCTGGGGGTAAGATTGAACTTCTACTTCCCAAAATAAGCTTTCTCTGATCTACAATACATAAAGTATAATGAGTACAAACATATTAACTATTTTGTTTTATAAGATCAAGTTTATTTAATTTAATTTTACCAATTTTGAAAAAAATATCAAACGTCGCAATATAAATACTTTAGAAAGAATACAAAATTACTTAAAAAATTCACAATAAAACAATTCCCAATTCAAAATTCTCTGGGAAAACCAGAATAGGGTCACTGTTAGTCAAAAGTTTTTCATTGTGAATGCTCTGTAACTGTATATTCTACTGTCAACATTTTATTTTTATAGCAACAAAGTTAAAAAAAGCAAAAATGAATAACACCTGATTTACATTCAATCTTTTCGTTCTTTTTCAAAAGAATAGAATCACGAAGAAAAGTCCAAATATATTTTATCCATATATAAAAATGAGACGAGCATACGCAAAATTTCATTTTTTCCTTTCAAAATGTTACTTTGATTTTATAAATTTTGAGCAACTTTCACGAAAAAAGATAAACCAGTTCATCTTTTTCAGGGTTTTCCGTTCTTTTTCACCAAAAAAAAGTTGAGTGTTGTAGTAAATAGTATTGAATAATACTTTTTAAGTATTCCTTCTGATTTTAATACAAGGAAATCATACTAAAACGCATTTTTTACTGTAAATCTTTTATCTTTTGGAAAAGAACGAAAAGATTGAATGTTATAGCTGATTTACATTCAATCTCTTCGTTCTTTTCCAAAAGATAAAAGATGTACGATAAAAAATGCGTTTTAGTATGATTCGATTGTATTAAAATGAGAAGGGATACTATAAAAATAAAATTCAATACTTATATTTACTGCCACAATCAACTTTTTTTGGTGAAAAAGAACGGAAAAATCTGAAAAAGATGAACTGGTGTATCTTTTTTCGTAAAAGTTGCTCAAAAGATATAAAATCCAAGTAACATTTTGAAAGGAAAAAATGAAATTTTGAAAATGCCCGTCTCATTTTTATATATGGGTAAAATGTATTTGCACTTTTCTTCGGGATTCTATTCTTTTGAAAAAGAACGAAAAGATTGAATGTAAAAGGGCCTTAAATCAGCCTTAACTTCATAACTGCAATAACTTTGTTACGGCAAGCGTAAGAAGCAGCAGGCAACGGATATTTATATTTAAATTTGAATTGATTATAATTTGTTTGTATTGTTAACGTAGGATTAAAGCGTATTCGATTGGACTGAAGAGTACAACACTTCACTTCAGTTAATTGAGTTACTCTTCACTTAAATGAGTTACTGAAGAGAAGAGACTGTTCGATTGGTATTCTTCACTTCAGTTAAATGTCAAAATAAAAATAAAACAATTTATTTCAGTTTGGCTTGTGTTAGAAAAAATGTTTCAAAATTTAATTTTCTATTAATTTCTAGAAATTTATTATTAAAAATTATTTATTTAGGTCGCAAATTCCCAACCAACCAGTCCCCTAAATCTACACGCGAGAATAAAAACAAACGAAAATAAAGAAATTCAGAAAAGAAAAACAAATAACTCATCTGAAGTAACTACATAAGCAAAATATCTCTTCAGTTAATTCAGTTGCTCAATTTTTAACTGAAGTGAAGAGTTGTCAATCGAACAGTCTCTTCACTTCAATTACTTCAGATACAGCTACTACTTCAGTTAATTCAGTCCAATCGAATACGCTTTTAATATATTATTTGAATTGATTGTAACGTATTATTATACCTATTACTGCTATGCGCGCTCCGTATGTTAGACCAATTGGTATAAAACGAACTCATGATGAGAACGCACGTATAAGGTCTTATATATGAGCGCGCGTATGAAATTGGATCGGAAAGAAAGAAGACAAAAAGGAGAACATTTTTATTTTTAATTCGCAATAAACGATCATAGAAGACAGATGTAAAAAGAAAACGCGTGGGTTTTTTATTTTATGAAAATTAGTAAGCGGCGGAAACAGGGTGTCGAAACCCGGGAATTTACTGGAAGATCATTGTAGAAATTCAGTCTAATAGTGAAAAGGTGAAAAATACTAAGTAGTGCAATAAGTGATAAAAATTAAAAGAAAAAAGAAAAATAGAGCGTCGTGGTAGGCCGGATAACGGTAAAATTATTTTGGAAAAATCAAGAAATATCGAGAAAAGGAGTAGAGCAAGCGAATTTGTAGAATAAAAAGAAAAAAAAAAAAGGAATTTGATAAATAAAAAAGAAGCATCGTTGTATTACCGAGACATTGGGGAGCCTTTGTGAGCACATTTGTACCAAGTTATTGGAATTCGTGGTGTATTTTGGAATAGGAATATTGTGTAAGAGTTAGTGCAAATTAGTGAATTGTGTTGTGAGAGAGAGAGAACTACGATCGTATTAAGACGAAAACTGTAAGGGCAAGTGTTTCTAGAAATTATCAGACAACAGTTAGATAGCACATGTACTATAATATTGAATAACGGTAATTTTGGTGGCAAACGGATCCTGTATAAAGAGGATTTTCACGTGATGAAAGCGTTAATGTGTAACACGATTAAACACGATAATTGAAATTACGATTCAACACGTAATGGGAAAGGTTGATTTTTTTTTGAATAAATGGAAATTATAATGTAATGGCGGATTTCCATTTTGGGGCGAGCAACATTGTATGACGCATTGGACTCAATTGTTATTGAATATTGTTGGGTATATGTGCCGAGTAGTGAATTAGCATGAATATGTGATTTAATTGTAAAAATGAGGGAGAAAATAAAACTGTATTAATGAGGCATGATAGAGTGCGAGAAATTAGCAAAATTATTGAGATGGTTGACGCAAAGGAATATGACGCCACATGTTTAGATGAGTTATGCTATATTGTATTAAATTATTATAATATTAGTTAAGTACCAAAACGAGAGTTATAGGGTTAAATTAATTCTATGAGGTTAATTAATGGAAGAGTAGAGCGAAACAAAAATGTAGGAGAACAAGCATGGGCAATTTTAGGTTAGCTTTTGATTAGATTTAGGTTAGGAATTATTACAGTATAGTTGGTATTAAACAGATGAACATAGGGAAGGACAACTGATAGCTATCGATAGGCTAGGAATTTTGTAGTGGGCTAGTGGTAATTGTAGATATATATGGAGCAAGTCTTCCGGAAGCAACAATGATTGCAATATAAAATGCAATTCACATAAAAGTTCTCTAGGCATGGAGTTTTGCCAAGAGAAATGTAGTACGGCATGTAGTTTTAACAAAATATAGTACGGCATGTAGTTTTGCCAAAAATCAATGTAGTAGGCATGGAGTTTTGCCAAAAAGCAAGGTAGTAGGTATGGAATTTTGCCAAAAAGCAATGTAGTAGGCATGGAGTTTTGCCAAAAGAAATGTACTACGGCATGTAGTTTTGCCAATACCATCGGCGGTTTTGAGGGTTATGAAGGTTGAGTGATCATAAGTAAAGTAACTATTAACGTAACGTCAATCTTAGATTAGTAATACATTTTCTTATTTGTTTTGCATTTGTTTATTAAAAAGTAGTATGGCCATACACCAGATCGCTCTTCTGAATTGATTCCGAGTTATCGCGATGGGAAGTTCTACGGTACCCAGTGTTAGTACGGTGAACCGTACTATGGGATTGAGTGTAAATAACTGGACATACTGGTCCCATGCTGGAAGAAATCACAAAATGGTACAAAGACAAGGCCCACTATAAAGTTAAGGTATCTAGAGGAAATGAAAATAAATAAGTACAACAAGGGTTAAATTATATAAAGAGTTTAGATTGATTAAGGATTAAACCAAGGTAAAATTTATTGAAATAGGAAAGAAAAGGCATAAATGTTGTGTGATTAGGTAAGAAATAAATGTAAGATGTAGCAAATTGATATGAATGGTAAATGGTGGAAGAAATATAATTGAATAATTGTATAGGCAACTTTGTAACCAGAGCAATTTAGTAAAATTCGGAGTGAAGAGTTAGCAGATCCAATATATTACAAACAGAACCGAATTGACGCCTTAATTGGAGTAGGTGTTTTGGCAAGGAATATCATGGAAGGGATAGAGCGAGGGCCAATCGGACTATTGGCCCAAAATACATCATTTGGATGAATCATTTCAGGCGAAGGGTTGCAATTCAACAAAGAAAGTTAGCTGAATACAATAGGTCTGATTGGGAAAGATGAGCTCAGATCATTAATCCAGAAGTTATGGGTAATTGACGAGATGGAGGAACCATTGTAAGAAGAGGAAATCGATATAGGGTAGCAATACCATTGAAACCTGACGCGGATCTAGGCAGTTCAAAGGCTACAGCACTACGGAGATTTTATGCTCAACAAAATAAATTTGCTTGAGATTCAAGATATAAGGAAATGTACGTTGAATTCATGAAGGAGTATGACAAATTAGGACATATGCGTAAAGCAACCACATTGAACACAGCAGAGTTGGATCGCAAATTTAGAGTCGTGTTTGATGGTTCTGCAAAAACATCTAATGGAAAATCACTAAACGATATACAATACATTGGACCTCGTCTGCAAAAGGATTTAATGGATATATGTAGTTATCAAGTTTAGAACATGAAGAGTTGCCATCTCGGCGGACATTTGTAAAATGTTTCTCCAGGTGGAAATCCAACCGAGTCAGTGGGACCTACAAAGAATTTTGTGGAGAAGCGATCCGAAAGAACCCACAAAGGAATATTGGCTCACAGTGATAACCTGTCGATTGGCATCATCCCGATATTTGGCAGTAAAGGCGTTAAATCAATGTGCGATTGATAGCGCAAGGGAGCTGCCAACAGCATCTCAAGCTGTACAAAATGATTTATACATGGACGATATGTTATCCTCAGTAGAATCAGAAAGTCAAGCAATAAAATTGAAAGCAGAAATTATTGAAATGGTTAAGGGAGGAGGCTTTACATTAGCCAAATGGCGCTCGAATTGTGCAAAAATTATGGAAAGTAAAATGTCAGCAAAAACAGTAGAATTACAGAATAATACGAGTGTATTAGGTATTCAATGGGATTTTGTAAAGGATGAATTCCAATTTCAAGTGCAGGATCATAACCAACCTGAGATTATTAACAAGCGTATTATTACTAGTGCAGCAGCGAGAATATTTGATCTGTAGCGGACGTTGCTCGCACCAGCAATTCAACTTCGATGCAACAGCCATCGAGAACGAAGTAAATAAAAAAAAACAAAATAAATAAATGGAACAAATACATAAATACAAATAGATTATCGTTTTCCTATTCGTGATTTTGATAAAAAAATATTGAAAAACGGGATTATAAAAATCATTCGATATTGTGACTTTAAAGAAAGCATCTCGGTGTATAGAAAATTTTGTGGTCAAAATAAATAAGTTAATAAAATTTAATTTGTAAAAGATAACATACTATTGTAAAACAAAATCATAATAAATAATAATTATTATAATTTATAAATAAAATAATATCGTGTATTATAATTAAGTGCTAAACATTACGCACCATACGCGATAAGTGGTGACCCCGTGAACGCGTACCGCGCGGAATAAGCGGAAGCAACATATATACTTTTGTGCGTGTGTATCAAACTGGAAACCTAGTACGGTATACCGTGCTAGGTATATGGTACGTTCATAGTTCTAATCAAATAAAATTAATTTACAAAAAAAAAGAAAATTACTTCGCATAATTTTATTTAGATCGATCCAGTGCAGTTATATTCCGGTACGACAACATCGCCACTAGAATTAAAAAGATCAACAGCGATTAAACCGGACGCAACACAAAAACCGTTTGATTGAATTTCGTAAACGAATCATCAAACGCAAAGGCTGATAAGCGGAACATCAAAGATATTCGCAGCCGCTATTTTGAAGTAACCGCACAATTCAAAATCAACAGTTTGATTCATGTGTAAACAACAAATTTCGAATCAACAAAAACGGAACAAATTAAATGTCATCCGATAATTCTCATCGCACATAATATACCTAAAGGTTACATATGGTATATATTTATCTACATATTATAAATTCTACATCGAGATATTTTAAAACTCTTCGGATTATTTAAGTAAAATAATATAAACAATAATTCAGGATACGAATGTATCACAGATTGGTACAGTAAATTCAACTGAAAATCGTGGAAGAATTAATCAACATACATATTGTCAGTCGTGCGGATGTACCATAAAATCGGTACAGTATATTCTACAGTTTACTACTGAATGTATCATTGGGCAACAAAAACAACGACCAGTAATACAATTGGCAGCAGCAGCAGTATTTCAGAGAAGTTTTTTTTATATATATTTTTTTTTTGCTTTACTGACAACAACATTTTCTGTTTTGTTATTAAATTTTCAATTTTAAATTATTTTTTTTTTCTCTAAATTTTTTTATAAATTTTTATAATTTAATATATTTTGCTCTAAATTTCTATTTGAAATTATTAATTTCTTATTGATGAATATTTGAATTTTCAATTTTCTCTAAAATATTTTCAATTCACTTAGGTATAATTTTTTTTTGTAAATTTTCACCACAAAATTTTCGTATTTATATTTATTTGGGGTAAGCATTCTTTCTCACATTGTCATAGTGTGCCGTGATTTTAGTTTTTGGTTTTTATTTGTTTGCTTTTTTCGTTTTCCTGTGAGTTGAAACGTTCCTAGATAATTCTCTAGAACTAAATTTATACCTATATAATTCATTGGTAATATAGCAGAGAAACAAACATGCCACCAAAGACTGACCCAACTGTCGACCCTCTACAGGAGACAGGCGGGACTCACCATGCAATGGAAACTGAAAATAATATTCAGCCAAGTATATCCCAACAGAATATTCCATTACAGGCAGAACATGCCCACTCAATTGGTGCATTGCAACACGTCAAATTACCTTTATTCTGGCCCAAACACCCCTCAACGTGGTTCTTACAAATCGAGGCACAATTTGCCCTAAATAATGTTAAAGCAGACCACATAAAATATGCGCATACAATCGCTGCTCTTACTCCAGAGGCATGTGACGTGGTCGCGGATCTATTGTCGAATCCTCCTTCGGAGAAGAAATACGAAAATATTAAAAAAACCTTAATTGAACGTCACTCACTGTCGGAAATCACTCGTTTCGAAAAATTGATAGATCAAACCGACGTAGGCGACCGAAAACCGTCGCAGGACTTTAGACATCTCAAACAATTAGCGGGTACCAAATTTGACGACGAGTTAGTCCTTACTCTTTGGCTAAGAAGACTGCCACAACAAGTGCACGTCGCAGTATTACCATTTAAAACCGGTCCTACAGAGGCTCTAATCAATCTAGCCGATACAATTTACGAAGCGACAAACCGGCATAGTATTAGCGCAGTTACACACGAGTCGAGACCAAGAACGGTTCAAGATAGGCTACAACATCAGCCCACCAATAAACCAAATACACTTGAACAACGCGTTGCAAGACTCGAGACTATGATCACACGACTTACCAACGATCAGAACAGAACTCCGAATGCTCGAAGTTCGTCCAATTCTAGCTCAAGATACTACAACCGCAACCGTAGCGGATCTCGTAATAATTCAAGCACTAGAAAAAGTATTTGTTGGTACCATCGCTCGTTTCGCCAAAATGCGAATAATTGCATCAAACCGTGTGATTTCAAAATCTACTCGAATTCGACAGAAAAGATGGACACATCGCCATCCACCACCAATAATTCAAAAAACCTACTGTAGATCTTGCTGTTCAAGCGGCAGATAGCAAATACCAGTTTCAAAACAGCCGCCTATTTGTTTTCGACTCCAACAATCGAACGACATTCTTAGTTGATACTGGTGCAGATCTATCAGTGATTCCTTTTTCAAGAGAACACAAAGGCATTAGCAAAAATTCAGGTCTAACACTCGCGGCAGCTAATGGCACCTTCATTCAAACCTATGGAACAAAACTCCTAAAGGTGAACATTGGACTTCGTCGTACATTCACGCATGCTTTTATTATAGCAGAAGTGAACCGTCCAATAATCGGTGCCGACTTTTTAAGAAAATTTGGGTTACTAGTCGATTTAAGAAACCGAAGGCTTATTGATTCAGCAACGCAACTGACAATAAACGCCATAACGGCACAGGTTAATACACCTACGCCGATTCATTTTCCAATCGACAACGGGTACGGTGATCTCTTGAAACAATTTCCTTCACTTACAGAGCCACCTAACTACAATTTACCCGTCAAGCATTGCATCTTGCATCATATTGTCACGCAAGGCCAACTACCGGTTTCCCGACCGCGCCGCTTAGACCCAATACGCCACAAAGCAGCATTCACCGAATTTCAGCATATGGTGGAATTAGGGATTTGTCAACCATCATCTTCCCCGGTATCATGCCCATTGCACATGGTACGTAAGAAAGACGAAGACTGGAGACCTTGTGGGGACTATCGCAGATTAAACGCTGTAACAGTTCCTGACCGTTACCCGATACCCCACATCCATAATTTCTCCATGAATCTAAATGGTTGCAAAATATTCTCGAAAATAGATTTGGTCCGAGCCTATCATCTCATACCTGTCGCTCCTGATGATGTTTTTAAAACGGCTATAACAACACCATTTGGCCTATTCGAATTTACTCGAATGCCTTTTGGCCTACGCAACGCCGCTCAAACATTCCAGAGATTCATTAATTCAATTGTCAGAGACTTAGATTTCGTTTTCGCTTATATAGACGATATTCTTGTGGCTTCGCACACCGAGGAACAACACCGACTTCATTTGGAACAACTGTTCCAACGATTATCTGAGTTTGGTGTCAACATCAAGAGCTCAAAATGTATTTTTGGTGCTCAAACCCTTGATTTCCTCAGTCACAACATCTCTGCAAATGGCATATATCCTTCACAGGAAAGAATACGTGCCATCGCAGAATTCCCATGTCCTACTTCGATTAAACGCATCCAGCAATTTATCGGCATGGTAAACTACTATCACCGATTTATACCTAAACTTGCTGAAATGCTTGCTCCTATCCATTCACACTTAGCTGCATTGCTGAAAATGCCCAAATCAGCCAAGAACTTCTCCTGGCCTGAACAGTGTGAAGAGGCATTCAAAAAGCTAAAAGATGCGCTATCACAAATAACTCTTCTAGCACATCCATTGGATAATACAAAATTCAATCTTACAACTGATGCATCAAACACCGCAGTAGGAGCAGTTCTTCAACAATACCACAATGGTTGTTGGGAACCACTAGGATTCTTCTCTAAGAAACTCTCAGACGCTGAAATCAAATATTCAGCTTTCGACAGGGAATTGTTAGCAATATATTTAGCAATCAAACATTTTCGTTACTTTGTCGAGGGTCGAAATTTTGTTATTTATACCGACCATAAACCTCTGACTCGAGCCATTCAATCGAAAACCGAACGTAGTCCAAGGCAAGCACGCCACTTAGATTACATTTCTCAATTTACTACGGATATTCAACATATTCACGGCAAAGACAATGTGGTCGCTGATACGCTTTCTCGCACATCAGATCACGAAGCTGCCGCTGTCGAAACTAACTTCGACATTAACACAATCGCTAAGTCACAGAAGACAGACCTAGAACTTCAGAATTTACTTTCTGGTTCTACAAGTCACACTAGTTCCAACATGAAACTAGAGCTCTTCTTACTACCTGGCCTAGAGATTTACTGCGAAACATCAACAGGCAACAATCGTCCTTACATTGCAGAACCATTACGTCGAACTATCTTCGACACTCTGCACAATATTTCGCATCCAAGTATCCGTTCAACTCGTAAATTAATCACAACTCGATATTTTTGGCCAAACATAAACAAAGATGTAACTCAATGGGCACAATCTTGTTTATCATGTCAGAAATGTAAAGTACAACGACATACCAAATCTCAACACGAAAAATTTGCAATTCCACCAGGTCGATTCGAGCATATTCATTTAGACATTGTGGGACCACTTCCTCCTTCTAATGGATATACACATATACTAACTTGTGTCGATAGATTCACTCGTTGGCCCGAAGCATACTGCATAAAAGATATTTCGGCTGCAACCATTGCTCAAACATTTGTAGAAAATTACATTTCCAGATTTGGGGTTCCAGGTACAATTACTACCGACCAAGGAAGTCAATTCGAGTCCAAGCTATTCACTGAACTTATCAGACTCTTGGGCTCACATCGAATTCGCACAACTTCCTACCACCCCCAATCCAACGGCATGGTCGAACGGTTTCACCGTCAGCTCAAAACATCTTTGAAGGCCCGAGGCAACACAATTTATTGGAGCTCAGAAATTCCAATAGTTTTACTTGGAATCCGAGCAGCGGTGAAAGAAGATCTAAAATGTTCACCAGCTGAACTTGTCTATGGACAGACAATCAAGCTACCCGGTGAAATCTTTATCGAAAATCCTCCTTCACCTCAAACAAACAGCGACACAATAATCGACAAGCTACGCTCAACCATGAATAACTTATTACCCACTGAACCACGTCAAAGCAAACAAGATGACATTTTTGTTCCAAAATTACTGGACAAGTGCGAGTTTGTTTTCGTCAGGGTAGATAAAATTCGCACCGGTTTCACTGCTCCTTACGAAGGCCCATACAAAGTAATTAGGCGCCTGCGTAAGAAATTTGTTCTCTCAATCAAAAACAAACAGCAAACCATCTCTATAGACAGACTAAAACCAGCATATGGAATCTTGTGCTCAACCGAAAAATCACCTTCGCGAGCACACAAGAATGTACGTTTAGTCCTCTGACAGGTATTAGGAATTTTTCTTTTGGGAAGATCCTCACTTGGTGGAGGGTGTGTAGCGGACGTTGCTCGCACCAGCAATTCAACTTCGATGCAACAGCCATCGAGAACGAAGTAAATAAAAAAAAACAAAATAAATAAATGGAACAAATACATAAATACAAATAGATTATCGTTTTCCTATTCGTGATTTTGATAAAAAAATATTGAAAAACGGGATTATAAAAATCATTCGATATTGTGACTTTAAAGAAAGCATCTCGGTGTATAGAAAATTTTGTGGTCAAAATAAATAAGTTAATAAAATTTAATTTGTAAAAGATAACATACTATTGTAAAACAAAATCATAATAAATAATAATTATTATAATTTATAAATAAAATAATATCGTGTATTATAATTAAGTGCTAAACATTACGCACCATACGCGATAGATCCTCAGGGATGGGTATCTCCAGTTATCATCCGAGCAAAGTTGTTTATTCAAGAATTATGGCGTCAAGGAAATCACTGGAATGAACTACTAGGATTGTCAATACAAAAAGAATGGAAGGATTCTTATGACGAATTACATAAAACTCATTAATGAATTAAGGATAGCACGATGGCTAAACACGTCTAGTGACCGGAAGATTCAGGTTCACATATTTTGTGATGCGTCGAATAAAGCATATGGCGTTGCTGTTTACGTAGGAGTTTATACGAATAACCAGTGGAGAGCAAGGTTGTGGTGTTCCAGAAGTAGAATAGCACCAATTAAGTTAGTGACCATACCAAGATTAGAATTATGCGCGGTTGAGCTTAGTAGTAAATTATTGAATCCGTAATTAGTTGTTAATAATTAATATACACACGGGTTCGTATGAAATGCGGATAGAAGTTCTTATTTAGAAAGACACTAATAATTTGTCTTTAATATATGTACTTTATTAATTCAATCTGTATACAACGACGTACAATATTAAACTACTTATTTTACTACTATATCCAGGGTTGTCCATAACGCATAAATACAATACATATGCATTATGGCAATACTAATTACACAAATATCTAACAGTCTTCCCCACTAAAGATTTCAAAACTTAAAAACAAAAAAACCTACAATTATTCATTCTATAAATTAAGTTTTACTACTGGGTGCTTCGATGGCTGTACGTTTGGTAATTCTCCACTATTAGGTATACCTCCATCTTGGTGTGAACTCACTTCTTCTTTACGTACTGTTGGTATTGGCACTGATAACATAGATGGATTTTCATTTTGTACTTCTTTAGGTTTTGGTGTTGTTGTTTGCAAAAGGGTCTCATCAGATCTAATATGCCTGTTCGGATAATCGATGTTCCTTTCAACCATTGTTCGTCGCATTTGGTCGATATGTCGTCTATATGATGTTCCGTCAACATCAACGATGTAGTGCAGTTTTCCATCTCTCTGCTTAATTTTTCCGAATATCCATTTGCATTCTTTATTTTGATAAAATCGTATCTGTACTTTCTCTCCAACCTGGAATTCTCTGATCACTTTATTCTCATCGTACTCATTGTAGTATTAATTATATTCAAGTTGAATTTAAGTACCATTTCTGCTGGACTTTTTCCGGTAGATGTATTCATAACTTTCCTGTATTGCATAAGTAATCTATGCAGTTTAATATGTAGATCGCCTCCATCATTTAAAGCTGATCGTAATCCGTTTTTTACCGTTCGTACGTATCTTTCTGCTTGGCCATTTGTTGATGGATGTGCTGGTGCACTTAATTTGTGATAGATATTATTTGAATGTAAGAAATTTCGGAATTCCAACGACGTAAAATTTGTTCCATTATCACTAACTAATGTGTTTGGAATTCCAAACCTAGCAAAAATTTCTCGTAACGCTCGAATTGTATGGTAACTAGTAATCCTCTTCATGATTGCTACCTCGAGCCATTTAGTCTTTGCATCGACTACAATCAGGAAATAATTATCCATAAATGGTCCCGCAAAATCAATGTGAATGCGTTGCCATGCATATAAAGGTGATTCCCACGTATGAATAGGAACTTTTGAAGGTTCTGCAAGCACTTTTGCACAATCCCGGCAGCTATTGGCCATCCCTTCAATATCACTGTCTATACCAATCCAGTACACATAATTTCTAGCTAATGCTTTCATTTTCACTATCCCGATGTGGGCCGTATGTAATTCATCGAGTATTTGCTTTTGAAGTTTCCTAGGAATAATCACTCGGATTCCTCTGAATAAACATCCATCTTGAATCATCAATTGGTTTTCCATGCTTTTGTAATTTGTATGAGTTAGACTTCTACCAGATTGTAGAGCATTGTATACTGGAGCCAGCTCTGCATCAGCCTTAGTCTCTTTTGCTATAATTTTAGCCGTAACTGGTAGTACATCCGCAGCCAACTGAAAAATTTGATATGGTTCAACGGTATCGTTGTATAACGTATGCAATGGATGCCTCGACAAGTAGTCTACATTTGTATGCTCCTTGGTATTTCGGTACTGAATTGTATAATCAAATCCTGATAAGAATTGTGCATAATGTAATAATCGTTGTGCTGTCAACACTGGTAAACTCTTATCAGGGTTAAAAATCGACGTTAGTGGTTTATTATCGGTGATCAATGTAAAATTTCGTCCGTAGCAGTAATTGAAAAATTTATGAAATGCCCAAAATATAGCTGTAGCTTCCCTATCAATTTGACTGTAATTACATTAGCTTTTAGTTAAGCTACGAGAAGCAAAAGCTATCGGCCTCTCTCCTCGCGGTGTCTGATGCGATAAAATGGCTGATATTCCCACTGGTGAAGCATCAGTTACTAGGATCAAAGGACGGTTCTCATCAAATGGTATTAAAACATTATCACTCATGATGTCTTCTTTGACATTTTGAAATGCATGTTCGCAATCTGAATTCCACTGGTACATCCTATCTTTTTGTAACAGTTGGTATAATGGGTGTAATTTCGTTGCCACATCCGGAATGAATTTATTGTAATAGTTGACCATACCAAGAAATTGACGTAATTGTGAAACATCGGTAGGTCTTTGAATACATATAATCGCAGCAATTTTCTCTGTAGTTTTATGTAACCCTTCTTTATTTATTGTATGACCCAGGTATGTAACACTCTTCTCGAATAATTTGCATTTGGACTTATTTAAGTGTAAGTTGTATTTTCGTAGTCTATCCATCAGCAATTTTATTCTCTGATAAAGTTCATGCAATGTACGACCCCTTACTATAATATCGTCGAAAAAGCATGACGTACCATCTAAATTATTTACGATGTGTTCGTCCATAAATCTTTGCCATATATTTGGTGCAGTTTTTACTCCGAACATAAGTTTGCGAACTTTGTATAGGCCTTTATGAGTGCTGACGGTTTGTAGAAGGGCACTCTCCTCAGACATTGTCATATTTAAATAAGCCTTATGTATATCAAATGTACAATAATATTCGCCGTACTTCAGTTTCTGGTATAAATCCTCAATTTTGGGAATTGGGTATTTATCGTTTATGAGACATTTATTTAACGTAACTTTGTGGTCTCCGCACAATCTAATTGAACCATCGGCTTTTATCACAGGTACTATAGGTGTTCCCCAATCTGAATGGGATACTTTTTCAAAACATCCATTTGCTTCTAATCGGTCGATTTCCTCTTCAATTAAATTTCTTATGGCGTAAGGAACGTCTCGTGGTTTGATATACACCGGTGTAACATTTTCTCGTAATTTAAGTATACCTTTAATTCCAGGTATCTCACCCACTTTCTCTTCGAAGACGTCATCATATTCATTAAAAATTTGACGTTTCAATTTGTCAATTTCTTCTTGTGACGCTGCATTTACAGAAACCGATTTAACCTCATTTGTTTTGCTATTTTTATTTGTCTTAACCAGGTGTAACGCATTTATCCATTCTCTGCCAAGAATTGAATCAACATTTTGGTTAATTATAATATATAAATCACCTGTAATTTCCTTGTTTTTGTATTGCACTTGTACAGTGCTGATGCCTTCAATCGGAAAAGTTTGCTGGTTATATGCTTTTAATAAAGCATTTGTAGATCGTATTTCAGCTGTAGGCCAAAATTTCCTAAATGTATTGTAGCTCATCGCACTTATTGAAGCTCCCGAATCAAACTCCATTTCAATTGGTGTATTATTGATTCTGACTTGAATAAAATATTTCCCTTTGTTGTCAAGAGTTTTAGTGTATAAATCCAAAAAATTTATTTCAGACATTTGTATTTTCGAAGGACTTTGTATTTGTTGATTTTTGTTACTGTCATCTTGTGCAATAGTATTCGAAACGGTATTAATTTGCAACGTATTGATTTCATGGAGTGTAACCACATCGATGTTATTAGTATTGTATGATGAAGTTTGCAATTTCTTCTTCTTAGTAAGGCAAGTTTTCTCCACATGCCCTCGCTTCTTGCAGAATTTACATATTAACCGATTTGCACTTCTGCATTCTGTAGAGCGATGATTTGGTACTCCGCATCGGTAACAAACAAGAGTATTTCTTTTGTCCGCCGGCGTAGGATGTTTATTATTCCTGGTCGTATTCACATTTTTTTCGTTATCACGAACTCCCACTCGTACTTGATGAACTTGCTGCATTGTTCGACTTTCCGATTTTGATGTTTCGATTGATAAAGCGATTTGAACTGCCCTATCGAAATCCAATTTGTCTTCGCGTAGTAGGCGCTCTCTCACATCAGAATCTCTTATACCTCTAATAAAGTGTGATCGTAAATGTGTTTGTAATGTTGAAGCATTACATTTGGCGCATTTGTAATTACAGTAGCTACTTAATTTTTTGAGTTCTGCCACAAAATTGGCTGTAGATTCACTTTCGTTTTGCTTGCGCAGTAGAAATTTATGCTGTTCCGTAATTTCATTTGGAACTGGACTAAGGTGAGTTTTTAAAATAATGACTAATTCCTCGTAATTCTTTGTATTTGGTGTATCAGGTGCTGTTAAACTTGTAAGCAATTGGTAGTATTTAGGACCAATACAATTGATTAAAACTTGTACTTTTTTTGTCGAATCTGTAATATCCCGCATGGCTAGATAATTTTCTAACCTTGCCATGTAATTTGAAAAATTTTCTTCATTCTCGTTGTATGTATTAAACTGTAAATTTGGGGTGCTAGATCCATTTTTGATATTCATTTTATTTAACAGCTTTAATAATGCCGCCACATCAATTTTTCCAGAATCGTCTTCGTTATCCGCCATTTCGAGATTTTTCTTCACCTCAAATCCTCGTCGCCACTATTGAATCCATAATTAGTTGTTAATTAATATACACACGGGTTCGTATGAAATGCGGATAGAGTTCTTATTTAGAAAGACACTAATAATTTGTCTTTAATATATGTACTTTATTAATTCAATCTGTATACAACGACGTACAATATTAAACTACTTATTTTACTACTATATCCAGGGTTGTCCATAACGCATAAATACAATACATATGCATTATGGCAATACTAATTACACAAATATCTAACATAAATTAATTCTTAAGGTCAGGGAAATACCAATGTTTGCAGCGGCCCCAATTTACATCTGAACAGATTCAGAAATAGTGCTGCATTGGCTGAAGAAGCCCATTAATGAATTAAAAACGTTTGTGGCTAATCGAGTCAGCAAAATATTAAGAAGATCAACATTAGAGCAATTTCGTCATATTGGAACTGAACATAATCCTGCTGATTTGATATCTCGTGGGATAAAGGTTACAAATTTATTAAACAGTAAATTATGGTGGGAGGGTCCGAATATGCTGAAGGAAGCCATTGAATCCTGGCCAGTATGGGCTCCAAAATCATCTAATAAGGAAACGAACGCTCTAATTAAGACGGAATGTAAGGAGCCACCAATTAAGTTTGATAATGTTCTATTGACGACAGTTGTAGACCCCGATCAAGAAATTGATTTGATGGATAAAACATGATCACATGAAGTCGTATGTCGCATCACAGCATATGTTCTTCGATTTTGTAAATTATGCTTTGAACCAATTAGTAGACGAAGGATTAGTAAGGATGCTAAGGATGTCAATCAATTACTGGGCAATCATAAACCGCCATCCAGATCAAAGCAACGTTGTAATTATCACAATAAATAATGTTAAGAATCATGTGCCAAGGTTATCAATTTGTGAAATAGTTGACTATGAGGCAATACGATGTAATAAAGGGTTACCGAAATCCAGTCGACTATGGATGTTGACACCATGGATGGATGATCGAGGAATACTGAGAATATCAGGGAGACTAGGCAATACAAAGCTTCTATTAAATCAACGAAAACCAATTATATTAGATCACAGAAGTGGTTTAGCTAAGCAAATCGCGGGAAAAGCTCATAAAGAATTGTGTCATGGGGGAATGCAACTTTGTACACAATATTTAAGAAGAAAATATTGGATTCTGCAAGGTCGGATTTTATTACGTAGTATAGTATATCATTGTGTGACGTGTTGCAGATAAAAACAAAGTGCAGCGCAGCAATTAATAGCCGACTGCCGCAGTATCGATTAGAGCCGGCGCCTGCATTTTACCATGTGGCGTTGATTATGCCGGGCCAATCCAATCAAAGTAAAGTTGTAACACAACAGTGAAGGGCTACATAGCGGTATTTGTTTGTATGATGTACAAAGCAGTTCATCTGGAATTAATTGGTAGTTTGGCAGCTGAATCATTTATCGCGGTGTTGACCCGCTTTGTAAATTTACGAGCCGGAGCGGTTCATCACATGTATAGTGACAACTGACAAAGACAACGGTAGTAACAACTTTATTTTGATTTTTTTTTAATTAGCACTTAAAACTAACTGAAACAATACGTTATTCTGGGATTTTCCAGATAAATAAATACTTTTACGAAGAGGAGGTTTTTCAACAAATTGAATTAATTTCTATAAAATGAAATTTTACGACAGCAAGATAGCTTTTATTGCAAGATTTTATGGTTAATGGTTTAAGTCTACAATAAAACATTTGTAAAGTTTTTGTTTTTATCTATAATAATAATTTTAGGGTTCGACTACTAGGTAGGTACATTTTTTCAAGATACTAATCATAGATGTCAGTTAAAACTAATGAAATCGATAAATTATGTAGAAACAACTGTCAAGAAACGATTTATGTCATTATCGTTAGTCGCCTGGAATATATTGAAATAATAATAATTGTATCAATTAATAAAATGAACTATTAAATAAAAATGTCAGCATTAAGGAAACATACATTGTAAGTAAATGATAATATGTGAATACAATATAGATAGCATAAGGGTAAAATATGTGCGATGTTCGCGTAAAAGGGATGTTTGCATTAACCATAAATGTAAAAATTAAAATTGTTCATTTTGTGTTTACATTTTTTTATTTTTGTTTATTTAACATTTACATTTTTATTTATTAATTTGATGAATTAAAAATTGTTCCCTTTTACTTAGACCCAAACTTAACAATTTTAGTTATTTGTTATTGCAATTTTCTTATGTTAATTATGGCCTTAATGCACCGGAATTTTTTTGCAATGTAATAAAAAAAATGGAACGGCAAAAATAAGAAAATATTATTCTTGGTAAATCCAAAACAGATTGTCACAATGAAAAACTTTTAACTTTTACAGTGCATTCACAATGAAAAAACTATTTGCAGGTTTGTATGAACAACACACCGAACAAAAATGTTTGCTCGTTATATTGGAAATCCATACAAACTTGATAGCAAAAATAAAAGTTTTTTCATTAAAATTAACTGACTAATTTTTGGATTTATAATTTTATGCAACGGGCGCATCCGGCATAGTGCATACTGCATACGTAGATTATTCTACCGAAAAATTGTATTGTATTATGTAATTGTATTTCTATAAGTGCTGAACGCAAACATTTTTAATAAAAAAAATGTATACTTCTGAGGGAAATATCCTATTGTGCTGGTTGCGCCTATTGCATTTGTTGTACATAATACTTTTGGATTTCATCTTCAAGGAAATACAGCAAATTACAGTAGAAAAAATTAAAATAAATTCATGAGAAATGATTGCATGTAAAACTGAAAGTGGTTTGTTTGTTGCCTTTACGCTGATATAAATGTACTGATATAAAAAAAATTGATGATAGGCTCAATTCTGATAGAGCCGTTATGAGATTGCCAGCGAGAGTATATTGGTTTCCCTCTGGCTTCGACCCTGCAATGTACCTACTTTCATAACTTATATAGAATTTGTGTATTTCAGTACAAATTAGAGAAAACAAATACACCACAAAATCGGAACCGGAAAAGAAGTACCACTGGCAACTCTGGCCGTCAAATTGGGGCATAGGACTACCTACATCTTGTAGGCCCGAGATATGAAATAAACTAATTTAACTTACGAATAGCTTTCCTTTGTTCAATTATTTCCATGCAGGTGGTCGCATTTGTTCATTGTATAAATTTTTGCATAGGTTTTAAAAAATTTTACGTGGGATTATTAATTTTAGATAGGCTACAAAAACCGTTCATAACCCATCCTGAGTTCCAAAATAAATTTGAATTTACACGAGCGTAGATGTTCCGTGGTCACTTTTCCAAAATTTACTCGAGAGGGCGAGTAAATTTTTCTTTCTCTGATCGGGAATTCATATGCAATTTTATACACAAATTTTCTCCTCTATTTTTCAAATTTGTGGGTTCTTATTACTTCGTATTGCTTGTTTTGTGCGCTCAAACTGGCATTTCGGTTGAGATGTCACAGTTATTAACCTTAAATGACCCCAAAGATTTCACAGTTATCGACATAAAATGACCCCCAAAATTATGACTTTATTTCAATCGCTCAGAAGTGAGGGGTGGGGCATGATTATTAACGCAATGAAAGGATCGGACTCCTTAACCTTTAAAAATGCACTATCAAGAATATTGTATGGCACATAGTTTTCAAAATATATTAATAAATAAATTAATAACTAGCGATACTATTTTATTTATTAGTGCTCATAGGAGAGTTTGGAGTCGGACAGAGACTAAAACACTTCTTATGTTTGCGCTAGATCGAAAAGAAGAATTGAAGGAAGGGTACAAAAAAAAGTATGTATACTTACATTTAATGGAGGATATGACTGGATCAGGTGTATCGGTATGCATATTGGAAGCAAATTAAATTACATGAGTTCGTAATTAATTATTAATCTATTTTAGGAGATTCCATACACCCTACAAGAAATTAGGAATAAATTTAAAAGCATGAAAAAGGCGTACCGAGACTCTATTGAAAACATTGACAAAAATGGATCATATGGGATAGAACCATTTAAAGACTTACTCGACGAATTGTATTCAGATGAAATCCTAGGGAACCCATGCGAATCACACACAATAGCTTCGGGGGTTGGACGGCAACCGATTGAAATTCCATTTCGAGGTAGCAAGGTGGGGAAACAATCAAACGACCATATAAATGAAGACTCTTTAGCAACACCACCAGAAAGTTCAGCAAACACCAATGATGCAGAGCCAACAAGCACTTTATCTGCATATTCTTTGAATACCTTATTTGACGAGTTAATTACACAATTTTTACCTGAAGAGGCGGCACAAAATAAAACAAGACCAAAAAGGAAATTGCGAAACGAATCACTAGAAGAAATGAAATTAGAATTTAAAAGAAAGAAGGAAGAAAACAGAACAATAAGGGAAGCAAATAAAGAAAGAAGACACATGGAGAAGGAATTGGCCACTCAAAAACGACACGAGGAGAAAATGAAATGGCACGCGGAATTGCTAAACTATCTAAAAAATAAATAAAACACTAATATTCCCAATACATAGTTGTATTATTTATAAAAAGCGCCAAAATAAATAAAACAGAATTTGTATGTACATAACCTAATATATTTCTATGATCTACATCTACAACACATTTTTCAGCACTAATTGATTAATAATTTCTTTTCGGCGATCCCCTGCGCCACTAAACTGATTGTCTGAATTTGCTTCGTTAACGATTTCTTCACCACTAATATCAAACCACGAATCGTTTTGATCTAAAGCAATGTTATGTAGCATACAGCATGCCACAACAATATTTTTTACTGTACCTAACTCCTTTTGCTCAGTAAAATGTAACAATCTGCGAAACCGGCCTTTCATCAAGCGAAATGCGTTTTCCACTACGATCCTTGTAGAGGAGTGAATCGTATTAAATTGTTTTTTCTGATCGGTCAAATTCCCGTTGTCTTTATATGGTGGGACTAGCCAGGATTTTGATGGGTAAGCTGAGTCACCTAATAAAAATGAATTATTTTCAAATATTAAATTATCAGACGCATACCGGAATAACGGAGATCGTCGCAAAATTTGAGCGTCGCTCATCGAGCCGGGCTCACCGCAGTATACATCAATAAATCTTTTTGAAGAGTCTACCACTGCCTGTAATGATATACTATAATAACCTTTTTTATTATAGTAAATTTCTGGATTTTCAGATGGTTTTTTGATTTTTATCTGCCTGCTGTCGATAACTCCAAATACACCAGGCATACCTTCTAACGTTTCAAATGAATTTATTGTCTCCTCTATTCTTTGTGTTGACCGTGGCCAAATAATATATCGATTAGATATACTAACCATCCATGAAGCTACCCTGTTGACTATTCTCCATATGGTCGCTTGATTTAATCCAAATAATATTCCAGTATTTCGATATGTACTTGTATTAGAAACGTACCATATGAAGATGTGAATTTCTATGTTAGCACCAACTTTCACGCGACCACCGCTGTTGTGGCTTGGACAAAATTTTGATGATTTATATAAATCTAAAATTAAAATAATATATATTGTCTTCCACCATGGTATATTTATAAACTATAGCTTATAACTGAACACAATAACTTACCTACTAAAGCAGCAATCTTCTTTCGCGATAATTTAAAATGTTTTTTAAAATCGGTTTCATTGTATTGGTCCACTGTTTGCATGAAGGTGCTTATTCTTGCACGCTTAGCAGATTCATGATTTGAAGAGTCGGTCGACTCTGATGAAGACGTTTCGCTAGAACTCGAATCATCCGTCGTCGTTTCGTCCATAATATTATCCACAATAGCCTAAAAAAAATTGGAAATTATTATAACAGGGCTAGAGATGCCGATTCAAAAATTTTAATATTTTGTTGATGGTAATGTTGACGAATTGCACTTCAATTACCTTCGATAATTTAATTTATAAAATCAAAATTACCTGAATTAATATTTTTTCCTCAATAGATTCCATTTGATTTAAAATTTATTAATATTTCAATGATGAAATGTGCACTATTTTACGTTCAAGATAAATAGTTTTTTTACTGCGTTTTACTGCAGACGCTTTTTAAAAACTTTGTTGAAATGTCACTTTGTTTTTAACATAGAGGTAAAAACTATAGAGAAAAAATAAACAAACGTCAAGTGTACAAAAATCTGTGCGAAAAAGAGAAAGACTAAAATAGTTTAGGGCCGTATTTAAATTATTCAATGCATTGAAATGGAGTGGGTGCTTGAAATAAAAGAATTAAAGTTTAATAAATGGTTTTATTTTAGTTGCAAATACACGGATAATTATTTAGTTCAATTTTTTAATAAAATTAATTTTATTATTAAAAATATCTTTTCTAAAAACGCGTCATTATTTTTCCCTTTTAGTGCGGACCCGGTAAATAAATCGTAAGATTTCTAAGCACCCAACAACAGCAAAAACATTTTTTTTTTGTTTGATAATTATGTAATAAATTTAAATTAAAAGTGCACTTTGGTGGTAAAATAGGAGATATAATTACTGCTAATAACATTTTTTTATTGAATGTCGGTTCACATACCAGACAAGAAACTTTCAGAAATAGTTGTTCTCTTTATGTTCCATCAATTTAATTGAAAGATTTACCTGGAGAGTGGACACTGATAATTTAGGAAGCAATCATTTCATTTTCCATTACTTATTGACTTTAAACTAAATAATTACTAAAAAAAGCAGATTACAAACTGGTCTAAATTATTGAAGATTTTGATAATTGTAATATTGAAGAGCATTTAGAGAATTAATTATTAATAACACTTCCATTATTACAAGGAAAACACATTTAAACCAAAATTTTGGTGGATGTTTCTAAACAGAGATTGTGGAATATTAAAAAACAATTACAATTAATTTATAATCACAGATTCACAACAAAAACATTTTTACCGCTATGGAATTGAGAAAATCCGTTCAAAAACTCAAAATAATAATCAAAAGAGAAAAAAGAATCTTGGAATATTTTCTTAACACGTTCGCCGGCAAGACTGTTATAGCATTCATGAAGTTAATGTGGAGTAACATTCAAAAGGACACAATTATTACGTTTTGCACTCTTTCGTATTTTAAAAAAATATGTTTTTTCTTTACACAGTGTTCGTTTTGAATTAACAAAGCCATATAAATAGAGATTTCTCCGTCTTTAATACATTCTTAAAAAATGTATTTTAGTATAACTAAAAATGGCTTGAATGCTATTCGCCTTGCACCGCAAGAGGTGCCACGATCGCCACTAGTTAAAGGTGAACAGCAATTCAGCGTTTATTTTTAAGTGTGTTATTTTTGAATTATTTTGCCGCTGAATAAAGAAATATAACTTTCATGTGCAATAAAAGATTGTTTTGAACCGTAATCAACAACAAAATTGTCCAAAAATAGATTTTTTTGATTGCTGTTCACCTTTAACTTTAGTTTCAATATCGTTGCAATTGAGTTAAAAAGCGAATAGCATTCATTATTTCATTCACTTTTCTTCAGTCGTTAGAAATGTGTGTTTCGGAGTAGTCGTTTGCTGTCATCACAGTTATTTGCACCGAGACGGTGATATCAGCGAGCATAGATCTGAACCCGACCCTTTCTCGAATTTAATAAAGAAGATGTTGATGTAAAAATAAATTTGAACGATAATTCGACGACTCGCGACATTTTTAACCGATTACAGACCAAAACAATCAAGACTGCTAGAGCAGTCATTTATAAAATAAAGGGGAAAGAAGTTATACTGTGCAAATGAATGTTATAGCAGTCATACCATTTTTCTTTCAAAATGATATTAATCCTACTTATTACTTAATTCTAAGCCTATCCCTACTTTCCGCGATAAAATATCTTCAGATTTCTTAAAGTTGAACGTGTTTGAGTATTAACCATAAAATTAATAATTCAGATCTTTGGAAAAATATTAATAAAATCAAAAACAAAAAATACACAAATTTTAGAATTCTTCAAGATCCAATCTTTCTTTTATGTAAACAAACTATGTATTTTAGTTTTTATTGTTGTTAAAAAGTGGTTGTACGTAGATTCGTGAAAATTAAAAATTATCAAATAAATCAAAACAATTACAAAAAACAACGAGCGAGTTCACCCTCAACTCGCAAAAGATTTATGTGAAAACTTTTTTGTATAAATATCTATTGAATCTCAAGCCATTTCGATAAGGCATAGAGACCCCTCCATAAAGGCGGATGTTGTTCACTCAGTATGTATTTAAACTAAGTTACATTTTTGGTTCAAAAAGTCAATAAATTCTATTTTGAATTTGAGGGACGAACCTTACTGACATCAATTGAGCATGAGCAAAGTACAGTTCTGTTAAGTTAATCACCTAAACCTGCCATGTAAGCTTTAAAATATACCATTACTCATACGCGGCAATCTTGTTCAAGATTCCATAATAGTGAATCGTCACGGCAAACTCGCTGAACAAAGCAAAATTGAATCGCTTTATCACTGATCAGTTTAAAATAAATTAAATAGATCGGTTCTATTTGAGCACAATGTTAACCGTAAATTAATTGCAATTGAAAAGACAGTAGCGCGAAATAGCAGATATTTTCACAACAAAATAAATTAAAGTAGGCGGTTTTTAAGCGTAGATTTTGCATTGATTTTACGTTTAACTTATGTTTTGTTCTTGTCGATATTCACACATACCAGCAATATTTTTAGTTCGGCATTTTTGTTTCCGTAACCCGATTTCTATACAATTTTTTTACTTACTCTTGCCGCTAAAGATGTTTTCACATCAACAATATATAGCATATATAATTAATTATTATTTCTGAAAAACTATCATATTAAAAAAAAATTATGAAAACTGAAGTGTTTAATCAGAAAATGTCGTAACAATACTCGCAACAAATTACCTGGAATTCTTTTCATCGATAAGTTTTATTGTGGGGTTCGAGTTTTTCGTAATTGCGGTTTGTTGTTGTTGTTTTATTTGTAACAATTTTGAGTACGACAGACAACTCGTAATGATTAAAAAGGCTCTTTTTAAAGAACTTTGTCAACAGTTTTTGAGACTTCGAAACTCGTAATTTATACGACATATGATCTAAATAATATTGTAATTTGTGATAAAAAAGTGCACTTTTAATTAATTATTACTCCATAATTATAAAAAAAACAAATGTTGTTGTTGTTGGGTGCTTAGGAATCTTACGATTTGTTTACAATTATTTTTACCAGGTCCGCACTAAAAGTGTAAAATAATGCAGAGTTTTTAGGAAAGTTATTTTTAATAATAAAATTAATTTTATTAAAAAATTGAACTAAATAATAACTATCCGTGTATTTGCAACTAAAATAAAAACATTTTTTTAAACTTTAATTGTTTTATTTTAAACAACCACTTCGTTCAAATTTAATTAAGTTAACAAAATGGGATGGTTAAAGATGGCGGATTTGTAATCACTTTTTAAGTTTGCTAGAAATGGCATTCTCAATACATCTTGTAAATTCGCCATATTACTTAATATTCAGCATATTGCTGAATTATATATTGAAATTTAAATAAGAACATAACCACAAAATTAAATATTATTTTATGTATTTCAGTAAATATTTACCTTTCACCTTTTCTAATTTAAATTAATTTATGGAAATAAATTAAGCAAAAAATATGAGTAGGTATCAAAGTAATAAATCGTAAATCAAACTTCGGTAAGGGATAAATAATGTACTTCCTAGATATATTGGAAGCCCGAAAAATTTCACAATTATACACTTCCGAGCAACTAAATCGACTCAAACCTCAGGGCGCACAAAAACTCATACTTTTCTAAAATGGCTAAACCGATTTTCGTAAAACCACTTTTTTTTACAGTTTAGTATTTTATCTTTACAAGGAGTCCTTTATCATTAAAATCTATACAGTACTTTTCAAATTAAAGCAATTTTAGCAAAATGTGATGTTTCAGTGAAAACAATTGGCGTGCTGCAATTTCCTGTATAATACCACGTTGACCGATATTTGCCATCAGTCACTTATCAGACGTTGACCTGAACAAATCTCTACCAGTTTCATTCGTTGTTTCCTCAAAATCATGGATACTACTCCAGAAAAAGCCGCACAAGTTGTTGCTTTATTACAAGAAGGACACAATCAACGAGAAGTCGCTCGTCAGCTAAACATGAGCCAACCTCCTGTCTTAAAAGTATCCAGAAGGTTTCAGGAAACTGGTATCTTCAATCGGAGACCACATGCCTGCCAGTATCGGTGTACATCTGACAGCGACGATCGATTTATCGTGCTAACTCCACTGCGAAATCGCCATCTCACAGGCGTCAATATGCAGCAGGAACTAAGACAAGTTTGAGAAGTAGCTGTTAGTCCATGGATAGTAAGAATACGCTTGAAGGAAGCCAATCTCACTGCCAGACGGCCCGCTAGAGGCCCAAAATTGACAGCACGCAACCGCAAAGAGCTGGTCTACTGGCGCCCAAGAGAGCGATTTTCGTGGTGCTGTTTTGTTGAAACAGTCTCGTACGGCAGCGGTTCGGGCATGGTGTTGGCTGGCATATCGCTTGAGGGAAAACAGATTTTGTTTGCCTGTGTACCTGGTGGATGCCGTAGAGGAAGTCTGACCGCTGAACGATATATCGAAAAAATTCTCTTGGATCATGTAGTGCCCTAAGCAGGATATATAGGAGAAGATTTCAAATCGATGCATGACAATGCCTGGTGTCACACAGCTCGAACCAGTCGGCAGTTCATGTATGAGGTTGGACTCCAGACGATGAGGTGGCCAGTTCAGTCCAGACATGAATCCAATTGAGCATTTATGGGACGAACTAAAAACGGATGGTCCGAGCCAATAATCCGGTACCGTCTAACATCTGTGACCTCAAAATTTCGTTGGATGAGGAGTGGGGTGCGATCTGCCAAGTTTTGTCAAAATCTTAATAAGATCAATGGGGAACCGCAAGCGAACCGTTGTAGATGCAAGGGGGGTAATACTAAGTATTAACCAATACAATTGTTTTTGTTTTGCTTGAATTTTTTGGGCTTGAAAGACAGAAGACTTTACAATTTGTTAAACTTTCAAAGGTATATCCTCTATTTTTGGAAGATGGTAATGCTCCATTGTAACAAATTGGTTTATGGTAGCTTTGCAGTCTATACAAATTCGGTAATTTCCGTTCTTTTCCAAAACAGTGACAATAGGACTCGCCCAACGACTATGACAAATTGGGACTAAAACATTCTCTTTAACCAGACGATCTAATTCCTGCTTGAATTTTTCTTTGTTACGATAAGGCACCGAATACGGTGCATGAAAAATTGGGATAAAATTTTCATTTAAGATTATTTCCGCGATAAAAGCTTCGATTGGATTGACTAAGCTTTCATCTACTATATTTAAAAAATTTAGATTTAATTTCGTCAACAATAGTTGACTGTTCATTATTTACTAATGTAACAACTTCCTGATTAGTACTAAAATTAGTCCGTAATGGCGAAATCTCTGTCAATAATTGCTCGTGATGGTCTTTGGGTACGCAGCGGCAGAACTGAAATTTTCAAATTTTTTGTTACATTGCCATCAATAGTTCCGAATTTAACAAAAAAGACTACAAAGGTGTCTAGTAATTCTCCGGAAACCTTGAAAAACCTGTTAAAATTATTAAATAGTTTACATGTTTTAAATTTGCTTATATACTCATCATAGGAAATTGCAGTTATAGGTGATGCTGTGTCCACTTCAAATGTCATAGGTTGTCCCTCCACAAATAAGGAAACCCTTGAAGGTTCGCTTAAAGAATTTATACTGTCAATAACACGGATGGCTCTTCTTGGATTCTGCCAGCACACTAAAGAAATATGTCCTGTTTTATTGCACGTGTGACACGTCCATTTAATCGCAGTATTGCAGGGCATTCGTTTTCATCGTGCCTATCGTGCAATGCTTACAAAATTTCCCCGAATTTGTTCTTTTCTTATTGAAATGTTGTCGACTGCTATTTAATTGAATATGCCATGGCCTTTGTGCATGACCTTGAATAATTACAGTTGTTTTGCACTTGTGATTTTGTTAAAGGTACCTACCATAGAAATAACATTAATCGCTGCCGCTTTTCGTTCAGAACTCTCCATAAATCCAAGCTCCATATTTTGTGCGTGAACACTAGGTAGCCTCATCCCAAGTAAATGGATCCGATGCTAAGTTTAGTAAAGATGTAAAAATTCTTTCATCAAGTATGCTACTTTAAATTTGATCCCATTTGAAACGCGATATTTCAAAACGCAACATGGTACAAAACGCGATATTTCAAAACGCGATATGGTACAAAACGCGACATTTCAAAACGCGATAGGCACAAAACGCGATATGGTACGAAACGCGATATGGTACAAAAGGCGATATTTACAAAAGGCGATATTTCAAAACGCAATGTGGTACAAAACGCAATATTGTTTTTTGACAAATTTCTTTGGCCAATTGGGATGAAACTTGTTGATTTCTCAACCGATTATGATGAAAACGTGAGATGTGCGGTGGAAATCGACATGTGCAGTCATAATGTGATTTTAAACTGATTTTTTTACTATGTTCTGGAATATAGCCAGTTATATGTAGGATATAACTTGGCTGCTTCTGAATCGATTATGATTTAAAAGACATGTGGTACACTATGGCATGTTTCAAAAAGGTAAATTTTAAAACTTGACCACTTATTAACCGATTAAGATGAAATTCGACAAGTATGTTGGAGAAGCGGTTCTAAAATACGTTTGTTAACTTAAAATTGTAAACTTACAAAAAATAAATTGTGATTTATTGAAATTTTATTAAGAATTTTATTTCATTTCTATTGTTTTTTTACGTTTACTAGATTATTCGGCTTCAAATTACCCTACTTAAGGGGGGAACCTCCTCCAGACAACTGGTTTTTCAATAATTTTTTACAAAAAATTGAGAGCATTTATTGCAATGAAACAAATTGCATAATAATATTGACGTTCAAATGAATACAAAAAAAATTTTTTATGAGTAAAAAAAAACAAAATGGCGGCGCTAGAGGTGCTCGAACTAGGCTACTAGAGTTTGCGCCGTGGAACGCTCAGGTCCTTGTAGTTGACTAAAATCAACGAAACAAATTTTTTTTATTAAAATAATTCATTCCGCTTTGCATGAACCTAAAAGTTGCAAAAAAAAAAATAAAATTGAAAATTTGAGGACAAAAAGAAAAAAAAATCACGTGTTTCTTTATAAACAATTCGTTAAAACCAATATTGTTTAAACAATTTATACGAAATTTTAGGTTTGTGCAAAGGCCGATAAGTTAAAGAATATGTGTACAAAATTTCAAGTTAATCGGTCCATTACTTTTTGAGTTACATTCCACGGCGCGCAAAAAAACACGTTTTGAGAAAAACTCGATTGAAGTTTACGTTCTTGAAGAGAACGCATTACTTCGCATCACTTCAGTGACTTCCTAGGGACCTTTAGGACTTTCTGTTGGGCTTGAAACTTTGGTAATATATTCTCCAGATACTAAACGAATTTTTAAAGCAAAAAAAAAAAAAAAAATGAAAAAAAAATAATATCTGGAGGAGGTTCCTCCCTTAAGGGCCCAATACACGAAAAATGCAAAAAATGCTTGAAGAAAGTGTACCTTTTCTAGAGAATTACTGATCGTATCAGCGTAAACCATATATTAAAATATTCTTTGAGGTTTTATTTAGTTAATCACGGTGGCTTTTCCGAATTTTCCGCTTAGTTTTCCTGCTATTTGATTTTAATTATGACCAGTTTTGGCCAAATTTGGCATCGAAAATGTACCTTTTCTCAAACACCAGCCGATGAAACTAAGATTTTTTTATATCAAAATGCGCAGGAGATAAAACTGAATTTATTCACGGTGGCTTTTTTCGAGTTTTTAATTATTAATCGAGAAAATTGCAAAAAATTAATAAAATCGTTTATTTTGATTATTAATGTCAATTGCGTCTAAGATAAAATTTTACCTCATCTCTTTTTGTTTAGTTCTGTAAACTGTTATTAGATGGCAGTTTATTTTGTATATGTAGTAAAAACGAAGTTTGCTAAACCATTTTTTCGTCTATCCAATATAATTTTTGTTTTACTCTTCTTGCGCACTTCAATTACATACTATTATTTTACTCTTCTAACTCACAGTTTTTATATTTATTAATTTTATTGTATTTACAACAACACAAATGTACATATATATTTTTTTTTTTTGTTTTGAAACAAAAATAAATAAATCATTATTCATACATAGCTATCTACATTTTTCGTAAAACATTCGAGCCATACAAAAAAAATTAGATCGTTTATGAAAAATTTTTGGAAAGGAAAAATTATATGTATTGTGTTTCGATGTTTTATTGTGTTTTATAATTTTTGTGCAATTTGAGATCGTTCGATCAAGAGATCGGTTGACTGGACTTCGGTTGTTCTGCTATAGGGCATTGAAGGTGGAACTGATTTTCCATTTTAATTTTTTTAGTTTTAGTGGTCACGCGCTATGGATCTGGTTTCTGTTCTAAAACCGATATTTTTTCAGCTAACACTCTTTTAGAAGGGCCTTAAAAATACTAAATTAATCAATTAGGAGTTTTATCTAAGTAAATGGAATCACTCGATTTCATATATTTCTTAAATATATGTAGGTACCACCATTTGGAAGGGGCTTCAAACTTGCCAGTGGATATACCTTTGTGGATGTTTACGGCCTAGTTCGGCCAGCATGTTTGGTTGAATCAAAAAACTGTAATTGTTGTCGAGAAAATATATGACAGAAATGTCGAAAGGAAATTAAATTTGAAATTAAAATTTTCTTGGTAAAACCGGTCTAGTTATTATATTTTTCGACTTGCGAATTGCGATTTGCTAAATTCATTCTAGATTATTATAAGTAAAATTAGCAATGCAAATTTCTAATACCCTGAATTAAACTAAGTGAAATTATGTTATGTTCTGTATTTCATACATACATAATGTATTATATTGAAATAGTTTGCAACATCGTTTTTAATAAATTTTGTGCATTTAACCTACTATACCGATCTCTAAGAATTATGTTGCAAACTATTTTACTATATACGCAAGATTTTATATTGGAAGATTTTGTCTTGCGAGATTTTGTAAATGCGACATTTTATAATGCGAGACATTGCTTGCGATTTTTTTTTTTTAAACAAGATTATGTAATGCAATATTTTGTAATGCGAGATTTAGTAGGGATTTTCATTTGTTGTCCGTGACTACTAGAACTAAAAAAAATTGAAATGCAAAACCTTCAATGCCGCATAATAAGACAACTGAAGCTTAAAACGCTTAAAATATATGTGTCCGATTTCGTTGCATAAGGAACACGATAAAAATTAAAAATGAATACGCCAATTATATTTTCTGAAAATTCCAAAAACACATAAACCATCATACTTTTGACTTATTACAGTGGGTGTTTTGCTAACAAACTAATTGAATTTAAAACGCAACATATCAGGGAACTGGACGAAAATCAGAGTATGCTTGTTTTATCTGATCAAAATAAAAAGGAATGCCATGATTTATCAGATGCAAATTCAACATTTGCCGTTTTTCCTGAACAAAAACCTGATTTGAATGGTAGAAATTTCATTATTGAATTTGAAACAGCTGAAAAAAATGCTCAAGAGGAAAACGTACATATGTATATTAAATGGCAAACGCATATTAGGTATGCAATATTTTTTCAACGAACTAATAAAAGTTAGCAATCACAATATGGCTTTCGGATGCTTCCTACTGAATTTAAAGTTTATAAGCGAGCGCAGAATCGGATTAAATTCAAAATATTTCGTCTGAAGATCCCAACGAAAAGATACTACATCAAAACTCAATAAATTATCAAAGTGTTTTAGCTGGCATTTCAATCGGTATTATAGAAGAATTTTTTGGTGTCATTGACATACTATATTTGGCACCAAATACATTCAATAAATTACAAAAACAAGTTCAACGTGACATTCAAAAAGGTTGCGACCGAGAAATGTTTAAAGCTGCGATGGAAAAGCAAAACAAATAGCAATTGAAGAAAAAAGCGTAGATTTCGATGGTACACGGACACAATAGTAATTATACCTCACATAGTGTCGGAACAATTATTGCTCAATCTACAAAGAAGGTCGGTCATAAGGAGTTGTCTTCGTAATAAATATTGCATTCTTTGTCGCAGAGCAGAATTGTAAAAAACTAAACCTGAACATCATGAATGCAATTCGAACTATGCTGGCCCATCAACTGGAACGGAACGGAATGCTTTAGTAGAAGGTTTTAGAAAAAGAGAAGAACTGTATCTGTATGGTATGCGCTACAACAAAATAATTGCAGATGGCGATGCCAACGTATACGTAAAAATACGCAAATACACACATAGAGACAATTTAATGCCGCAATCATTTACTTCGTAATTTTCGGAAACACGCAAAGGAACTATGTACTAATCGCACTAATCTATAATTCAACGAAAACTATTACGAAATCAAATTAATCGATGTTCCAAAGACATAATCTGCGCAATTAAAAAAAGGAAACTTTCTAAAAATTCTCTTCCATAGAAAAAATTGAGGAACTTGCGCTTGACATTGGAAATATCCCATTCCACGTTTTTCAAGACCACAGGAAATGTGCCTCATATTTCTGAAACCGTCAGCGTTACGAAATACCTGAAATATATCAAAGATTTATGGAAAATGAATTATTCAAAGCATTTAGTGGATTATTTAAGCGATTAAAATACCACGCTAAAAGCCTTGTATACGATGTCGACTCAAATGCCGTAGAATTTTTGAATGCAATTGTCGCAAAATCTGTTGGTGGCAAAAGAATTAATTTTTCCCGTGGGCAATCATACACATCACGAGCCAAGTTCGCTGTATTACAACACAACAGTCAAAGGGGACACTATAATCTAGCAGAGTATTCATCAAATTACAGCTGAAAATCGAGAATAGCAGAACTTGAAAAACGACGATTTCTACTAAATAAAAGAGCCACCACAAATCAACCAAAACGACAAAAAGAAAATTAAAGTTTTTTGGAGAAGACTCTGAATATGGAAATCAAACCTGTCAAAATTTGGATAAATCACCTGAAGAGTATACCGAACTTAGAAATGATTTTTTGAAAAAATTGAAAACGGAAGCTGCTGAACGTGACAGAATTGAAAGGTCAACTATAAACCAGTTCAATGAAGCGAAATGGTTTCAAGTGCGTATGAGTCGTTTAACTACTACAAAATTTGGAGAAATAAGCCGCAATAAAAGCATAAAATTTCTGAAAAGTAAGGTTTCAAATATCTTATATACTTACTACTGTTATTTATTCTAAGTCAACAATATACGGGATGGAAAATGAAAAAAATGCGATAGAGCAATTTTCGAACGAAAATAATACAGAAGTATCGAAATGCGGTGTATTCATTTATCAAAAATATCCATGTCTTGCCGCGACTCCTGATGGATTGATTGGGCATGATGTAATAATTGAAGTAAAATGTCCATTTAACGCTAAAATCCAGAAACGGATTTTAGCAACGTCTTTAATTAAATATTATGCATTCATACATTTAATTATTGTTATTATTAATTTTAAATTATTTGTTTAGTATATAGAATTTATATAAATTTTATTTCTGTGAGCATAAATGAATAACTGAATTTTTATTTGAACAAAAATAAAATGAGTATATCGTTGCTTTTAGAGCTGTGGGGAAATTTAACAAATTTGAATTTTGTACAAAATGGGATAAGAAATGGCCAGGTTCCTTCCTAATAGGCTATATTCCAGAACTTTATCTAAAAATCATTTTAGAATCCCATGTCCATCGAGCATGCTGAATTTCATCAAAATCGGATAAGAAATGGCCAAAGGAGTGAAACCGGCTTTATTCGACCCTTTCTTTATTCATCTGACATCGGGACTCAACGGATTTTTTCTTTTTCTACGTCAAAAATACGATTAAAAAATCCTTTTGAAATATTTATTTCCTTTATAAACCCTAATTCAACTGGAATATAAAATAAAAAACGAAATCTAAGGGCTAGAAAAAGGGCCTAATATTTAATTTAAATAATTTTTGAATCGCGGTGGTAAATCATTTACTAGTCATCAAATAAAAATAATATTCAAGATTTTTCATTTCCGTATAGTCAATTCCTTTTCTAATTTTCCAAAAACTTCACTAAATACAGTATTAGATGAATGGCTTCATGAATATAAAAATTATAGACATAACCAAAATAGCCCGTAAAAAACTTAAAATTTATCAGACTTATTTGTATGTATTTATTATTTTTTATACATGCACATTGCACATGTTCGGTAAAATTTTTATTGTCATTGAATATTTCATTCATATTTTCTTCTCTTACATTAATGAAAGTCAAACGAAATAAGCAAATGTGAATTCGACAAAAACACGAAGCATTTACAACTTTGTTTGGGTTTTTTGTTATACATGCATATATACAGTATTCTAAAATAACTAGCCGTAAAAGAGAAAATCGTTTTGCATATTTTTCATAATTTAGTGTATATAACTCCATCTATCGTTAGTAAAAATATTTAATATATGTGTCTTAGGTAAAAATGCTATGACGTGTTTTCGTGTATTTGGCCCTTAATCATTGAGTAATTTTACACCTTTCATTCAAAATTGAATTAGTAAGTTCAGAATTATGGATAGGTTAGGTTAGGTTTAGATGGCGGTCTAATAGGACCAGGCGTAGACACAAAATGGTCCTTAGCCATCCCACGATTTATTGTTTTATCCTCCAACTCATTGAAACCATTTTAAGCTGTTAACGAAACGCAGGATACAACTGACGTGCATCCTGCGGAGGTTCGTTAGGTTATTGAAGAGGGGTGCCCCTAGAAACTTTAGACTGTTCCGTGCCAGACGAGGGCAGGTGCAAAGAAGATGAAATACTGTCTCTTCGTCCTCGTAACTACGACAGTAGTCATAAGAGAAGAAACCAAGTCTACTCGCATACTTGCCTATGAGACAGTGCCCCGAAATCACTCCAACAACCCCACTGATCTGACTCCGCTGAAGTCCAACTTTGGCCAGACCTGCCGAGTTATTACGCATGACCATCTGTCGTTCGTCAACTTATTAGCTTCTTCCTGAAGCAGCAGTTTGCATAACGCAACAGGCACTTCAATATCCTTACTGCTTTTTAAAATGTGGTCCGTTGTACCACGTCGAGCCAGTTCATCGGCTTTTATTTTCCCTATACTAATGAAATGCTCTGTCACCCATAGTGTGATTGAAGCGCTTTACACCCCTATTCCCTTAGTCGTGTCACTTGTCACTTGTATCGACAATCAAATTTTGGTATTCTCTTAGTCGATCGATGCGACAATCGTCGTTTGAAGTGACAAACAACCTTTTACGTCACATTCTGTTATATTATCACTTCGATCGACTAAGAGAATACCAATTTAAAGTTGAAGTGACACGATAATTGTCACGTCGAATGAAGTGACGCGACTAAAGGTGTTAATTGCAGCCTAACTGTCCATATATGTATAACATATGCGAATATCATAAGTCGTTACTACAACCCGTCCACGACGGGGATTTGGAGGGAGACAAAGGGTGAGATTTAACATAAGTTCCTCGCATAACATATCAGCCCCGACTTTTACATCCCGTTTTGAGCCATCTGTGTCAAAACCACCATTTATGTCAAAAGATAGTGACAGGACAGTATAATCGGTAGCGGTAGGCTTGGGAATCTCTTTGATACATAGTATAGATGAGTGCTCTGTATTGTTGCATGTCCACATTAAGGTGGATTTCATACGTATGACAGTAGAAATTGCCAACTTTTTCCCCTAGATATCTGGAAGAGTCAAAAATAGCAGTCTCCAGTGCCTGAGTAGATGTGCTCCTCAATGCAACAGCTTTTGATTGAAAGTTTTATCCAGAGTTGAAGGACCAACGAATTATTTAATTTAAATAAAATATGTTAAAAAGTTTTTCAAATTTTTAATAGAACATTCAACGTTTCTATAAGACAATATTAATTAACATGTAACATGACATGTTTTTACCAAAATTCCATATAAAAAAAATGTAAACAAACAATTTTGTAGACGGACTAGCGCCTCTTGCGAAAATGTATTCGAAGCAGTTGTACTAAAACACAATCTATAGATCGTGATATTTGTTCATTTTAGTACCGCAATTGTCGCTAGTGTGAATTATCTTTTCCATAACAAATGAGATAATTTACACTAGCGCACCTAAGTAGCGTAAATGGTGGCGAAGTTGATGTCTAGTACAAGTGCTAAACATGATCAGTAGTTAAGCTATGAGAGTTCCAGGCCAAAAACACATGTAATCTTATATGGAGGTCCCAAAATGCAAAATCCGCCATCTTGGATTTTCAAAAGCATTCAGGGGCAACATTCAGGGGTAATCAACACGCAGGGGAAATCAAAATTTAGGGGCAGCCAACACTTAGGGGAAATTATGGCCGCCATCTATCGGTAAGCGGGAGTAGTATTAATAGTACAGCGCCATCTATTAACGAGCGGAATTAGTACCAATACCAATAGTTACCTATCGACCAGTGGAATCAGTACTAATAGCACAGCACTATCTATCTGCGAGCGGAATTAGTACAAATAGAACTCTATCGGCGGGTAGAATCACATTACCAAGCTAAGTAGCGGAGAATAGATATAGTTTATTGTACTAATATTCTCGGTTTGTGTCTTTGATTGCCCAATTTTGATACAATTTATATCGACACGGAATCGAAGTAACAAATTAAATTTTTTTTCGACTTGGGCGAGAATCGAACTCGAGACTTCAAGTAGTAAATCGCAACACACTTAACCCCACAGCCACGGGCCGTATCACAGTAATTTGATTAAATATTGCTTTATAAAAACAATTATTCGATTTTCCAAATGTGTTTGTCAAATTTACTGTTGATAATTGCTATGTTCGCTTAACTAACATGCTTGTGTATATATGGTTATATTCTTATTTTACAACTAAGAAAACATAAACATTCGAAATCTTAATGTTAATAATTGATATGAACGTTCAACATGGCGGTACACAATTACATTAGTATATTTATATTTTGCATGTACGTTAAATCAAGACAATAAATTTATTGCGATATAATAAGATGACGATTTACATGTGGTTTATTCATCCTAATTGTGGATTACAAGCGATACACATATAAGCTAAAAATAGATCGCTCGTTAAATTCTATTATGACTTTTATTCTTTTTTTGTATTTCTCCACACAATCAATCGCGATTTAATAATACGCGTAAAATCATACGTTCAACGCCAAAGTCAATTAAGAATATGTTCATTACAAATCAATTTCGTATTGTGCTATATTCTTAAACGATTGTTCTATATATGAAAATCACAATTCAGGCCAAATCCATTAAAAAATATCGGTAACAGAATTACACAGACATTCAGCGTAAATTAATAATTCGATAGTATGTCTGGAGAAATTGTGTCAAATCTATCATCTTTATTAAACTAACATGCTTGTGTATAATTATATGGCTATATTCTTATTTTACAACTAAGAAAACATAAACATTCGAAATTTTAATGCTAATAATTGATATGAACGTTCAACATGACGCTACATAATTACATTAGTATATTTATATTTTGCATGTACGTTAAATCAAGACAATAAATTTATTGCGATATAATAAGATGGCGATTTGCATGTATCAGCGGTTTATTCAGCCTAATTGTGGATTACAAGTGATACATATATAAGCTAAAAATAGATCGCTTGTTAAATTCTATTATGACTTTTATTCTTTTTGCATTTCTCCACACAATCAATCGCGATTTAATAATACGCGTAAAATCATACGTTCAACGCCAAAGTCAATTAAGAATATGTTCATTACAAATCAATTTCGTATTGTGCTATATTCTTAAACGATTGTTCTATATATGAAAATCACAATTCAGGCCAAATCCATTAAAAAATATCGGTAACAGAATTACACAGGCATTCAGCGTAAATTAATAAATCGATAGTATGTCTGGAGAAATCGTGTCAAATCTATTATCTTTATTAATTTGTATTGTGCAACATTCTTAAATGGTTGTTCTAAATTTTTGGATTTATAAAAACAATACCATCGCATCCATGTCTAGAAACATTCGTTAATCGAGAAAAATGTTTGTCTTGTTGTCAAACAACAAATTAAAACGTAGAGAGAAGGAGACGGATCGATAATTCAATCGATAAAGTTTTAGATTTGTATAAAGATAATAGATTCGTTGTCGTTGTTATCTTATATTCACAAAATAGAACATGAACGAACATGATTCATTCCCACAAAACAAAAAAGTATAAAATACAATAGTGAATCATACACACACACACACACACACACACACACACACACACACACACACACACACACACACACACACACACACACACACACACACACACACACACACACACACACACACACACACACACACACACACACACACACACACACACACACACACACACACACACACACACACACACACACACACACACACACACACACACACACACACACACACACACACACACACATACACGCATATTATACATCTGTCAGTACTGCTGCCTCGAAAGTATGACGTAATATCGAAAGTACGCAAAATAAAGATGATCAAACGCCGGTTAAAGAAAATAAATTACAGAATATGATCGTTATGCATAGAATATGAAACAATTATTTAAAGAGAAGAAGAAATGATAACAAAATTGTTTGTCAAATTATTGGTATATGGACATTGACTTATGTAGTAGCAAATTTGTTTTGTGTGATCGACGTTTATCATTTTATATAAACGTAAATGTGTGAAATATATTCGTATGCATGTATATAAAAGTCGTATTTAGCATATTTTATTTGTTGTTGCCCGATAAAAAGTATTCATTTGTTGTTGTTGTTATGTTACTGTATGTAATGCATAAAAATCAAAACTAAACACGAATGATCACGACCAAATCTATAGTTATGCTGATTACATTAATATATTTATATTTTGCAAGTACGTTAAATTATGACAATAAATTTATTGTGATATAATAAGATGGCGATTACGTGTATCGGCGGTTTATTCATCCTAATTGTGGATTACAAGCGATACATATATAAGCTAAAAATAGATCGCTTGTTAAATTTTATTACGACTTTATTCTTTTTTGCATTTCTCCACACAATCAATCGCGATCCAATAATACGCGCAAAGTGCATGATACACGTTATAAGGAAAAATCATACGTTCAATACCAAAGGCAATTAAGAATATGTTCAACACAAATCAATTTCGTATTGTGCTATATTCTTAAACGATCGTTCTATATATGAAAATCACAATTCAGGCCAAATCCATTAAAAAATATCGGTAACAGAATTACACAAGCATTCAGCGGAAATTAATAATTCGATAGTATGTCTGGAGAAATTGTGTCAAATCCATTATCTTTATTAATTTGTATTGTGCTACATTCTCAAATGGTTGTCCTAATTTTTTGGATTTATAAAAACAATTTAAATTTTTATATGTATATTGCGTAAAAATTTGAATGAATACAACGTCACGAAATACCTTTTAATATACATTTTGTACGCGAGAGTATACAATCGCCTGTCAAAAATTGATGCAGCAAACCTATTAACCTCTTCAAGGCGTACAACGAATAACAATTCATAGTAAAATATTATTCCTTTAGTCTATAAAGTTTAGATTGTCCTGGTCAGCCATATTAAATTAAGACGCTTGTTTTCATTTTTTAACGCCGGACCGCTGCATCCACGACTAGAAACGTTCGATAATCGAGAAAAATGTTTATCTTGTTGTCAAACAACAAATTAAAATGTAGAGAGAATGAGATGGAATCGAAAAATTCAATTGTTAAAGCTCTAGATTTGCATAAAGATAATACACAAAATTTGTATTGTGCTATATTCTTAAATGGTTGTTCTATATATATTATATATATACTTATATATGAAAAAAAAAAAAAAATAAATAAATAAATTCACAATTCAGACCAAATCAATTAAAAAATATCGGAGGTCGAATTGCATATTTTAATTCAGCGTAAATTAATAATTCAATAGTATGTCTGGTGAAATCATGTCAAATCCATTATCTTTATTAATTCGTATTGTACTATATTCTTAAATGGTCGTCCTTCATTTTTTGGATTCGCACACTAATCACACATGTCCGTTTAAATTTTATACATTTTTAATTTTTTTCTTCTCAATAACAACAGTACAACAACGGGTTTAACATATGGTTCGATCCGTATATATATTTATATGTACAATACATTCAGTCACGTCGACGAATTCATTTAGGAAAAATTACTCAACTTGACACACTACTTTGTCTTGAGATTACAAATTTCCAGAAAAAAAGCCAAATATTTATTTATGATGTTATATACAAACAAATTTGTTTTCGCGATCGCTGTTTATCATTTATATAAACGTAAATGTGTGAAATATATTCGTATGTATGCATATAAAAGTCGCATTTAGCATATTTTATTTGTTGTTGCTTGATAAAAGGTATTCATTTGTTGTCGTTGATGTTTTACGTATGTAATGTATAAAAATCAAAACTAAACACGAACGAATATGATCAAATCTAAAGTTATGTTGTAATATCTTTCTCGTTTATATTGTCACATGCATAATTCGAGCGATAAATTAATTGAATCATATGAGGGCGTGTCGATTTAAACATTACGCTTATAGTCGTTATATGTAACGCTGGCTAATATAGGTCGAATGACTAAATATTTATATGAAAATTGACGTTGCTTCTTGAAGTAATCAATTATAGTATGTATGTGTTAGTTAAATTTACTATGGTTAAAGAAAATAAATTACAGAATATGATTGTTGTGCACAGAATATGAAACAATTATTTAAAGAGAAGAAGAAATGATAACAAAATTGGTTGTTAAATTACTGGTATATGGACATTGACCTACGTAGTAGCAAATTTGTTTTGTGTGATCGATGTTTATCATTTTATATAAACGTAAATGCGTGAAATATATTCGTATGCATGCATATAAAGTCGTATTTAGTATATCTTATTTGTTGTTGCTCGATAAAAAGTATTCATTGTTGTCGTTGTTATGTTGCTGTATGTAATGTATAAAAATCAAAACCGATACACGTTATAATGAAAAAATCGTACGTTCAATGCGAAAGTCAATTTCGTACTGTACTATTGACGATCGGAGCATCACGGATTCCGCCTAGTGGAACTTTAAACTGAGCTACCTGATAATTTGACGTTCGAAATTGTTGTAAATAATTCCAATTTTGATCTGTAAACACAATTTTTACTTATCGGATTGCTAATAATTGTAAATAATTCCAATTTTGCACTATAAAAACAATTTTTAATTACCGTATTGCTAAATTTTCTTTCGTTGCATTTGCGACAAATGACATTTTATCAGGTGTATCAGTTTAACTATTGTCCTCGAGAGGCGTTTTCTTTACTTTTACAATCGTCAATATTCTTAAATGACCGTTCTATATACGAAAATCACAATTCAGGCCAAATCTATTAAAAAATATTGGTGACAGAATTACACAGACATTCAGCGTAAATTAATAATTCGATAGTATGTCTGGAGAAATTGTGTCAAATCTATCATCTTTATTAATTTGTATTGTGCTACATTCTTAAATGGTTGTCCTAAATTTTTGGATTCATATAAACAATTTAAATTTTTATATGTATATCGTGTAAAATTTGAACGAATACAATCTCACGATGTACCTTTTAATATACATTTTGTACGCGTGAGTACACAATCACTTGTCAAAAATCGATGCAGTTAATTTTCAGCTCGACATATATATATATATATATATATATATATATATATATATATATATATATATATATATATATATATATATATATATATATATATATATATATATATATATATAATATATATAAATATAAATTTTATATGTTGTCAAGTGAATCATTTACTCTATTACGAAATAATTGTAACACATCAAACATCTTGGACGAATCAATGTAAGATATTACATTCTAAATTTTATAGATTAACAATTAGATCTATACAATTTAAATTTTATAGACCAACGGGCGTAATATTTTGTATTATTTTACTAGTTAATTGCTAGTTTGAGATATATTGCTCCCGATGGTATAAACTAATATGACTCCTTTATTAACACTAACTCTATTTTTATTGTTTATATATGGATGACGAATTGGATATGAATTCTCAATGATCGATTTCTTATCCATATTAGTATCTTCTTGTGTTGAGTTAGTCATGTTTAGATGTCGAATAATATCATCATGCAGAGTATAGTTTTTAGATCCATCTTCTTGAGTTGACTTAGTCGCGTTTATATGGTGAATAATATCATCATGCTCAGCATAGTTTTTAAATCCATCTTCTTGAGTTGAGTTAGTCATGTTAATATGCCGAATAATATCATCAAGCTCAGTATAGTTTATAAATCCGTATACATCCACAACTCCATATAATCCAGTAATATTCCCTCCGTATACAAATATGTTAAATGCACGCTTATATAATATATGATCCTCATCCTGAGGTGTTTCCAATTCAACTTTGGTAAACTGTTGATTAATCAATTTTAAATATTAGAAAATAATATATTTTAATTTATACGTCGCTCGATATACTAATTGAAATTTGAGTATATAACTTTTATATGCATGCGTACGAATATATTTCACACACATTTACGTTTATATAAAATGATAAACGACGATCGCGCAAAACAAATTTGTTTACAGAAACTAAAACTCAAAAATGAAAGCAACAGCAAAAAAATCAAAACACGTTGTCGTCGTTATTGTATTTTTTTTAATCGAAAACGATTGAATTTCATCCCATATACTTACAATTTACTTACATTTTGTAAAATTGAAGCGAAACTTCAAACTAATGATTTGTGTATGCGCGTCTTTCCAAATAGGCTTATTCAAATCAAAATGACCTATAAATCAAAATGAAATAGCAAACAACACTAGTGAGGAATCAATGGGTGAATAATGGAACATATTTAAAATTAAAGATTTAAGTTTATTTAGTAGATGTTTTATTTTTAAATTTTATTTTGCAATTTCTCAATTTTTTACATATTATGTGACTATATGCTGAAAATTTATACATAATTTAAATTAAATTTAAAATTTCGTCAGCTAAAATATTATCCTATGTTATTTATACTATTTCACTTTACTAATTAATGATGTATTATCAAATTACATACTACGCTATCTGTTATATTATATTTTATTTTTACTTTAATTTGTTACATTCGAAATTATATAAGTAACTCCTTTACATAATTTAAAATTTTTATATTAATAATAACTTAATGATAAACTATAATTAAATATTAGTAAGATGGAGAAATTAATTATAATAATTACTTTTCTAATCAATATCCATTATTTTATAATGACCCCATGGTAGCGTATCGTAGCTACATTTGAGAAGATAACGTTTATCATCATGAGGATTAAGTGCTGTTTTTACTTGACTGATAGAGCTCACTGCATGTTTTCTCGAACGTATTAAATTTTGAGATACAACTTTTGTTGTTTCATTATCTAAACATTCTTTGTAATCGTTGAAAGTTATTCTAGCTTTCACAACTTCTCTTTTGACACCCTTTATTTTCTTTTTATCTACAACACCATCTACTTTAAATGTATACATTTTTGATCTTAATCCAATAAATTCAGTTATGATTTTGCCATTATTTTCATCTTTCATGAGACCAAGTACTTTTTTATTTACAAGAGGTATATCAAATAAATTGTCCTGCGGATAATCGCTTGTATCAAAATACTTATGACAATCTCTTTTAATATATTCATATAAATCTGGACAAGTTACTTCATAAATTAAACTATCTGTATCCGTATAACAAATTTTACAATTTTCACCAAACTGAGGAACCATGTAATCATAATGGAAATCATATAAAGTTATTTTAGCTAAATCTAGAATACACATTCCGACATAAATTGGCTTGTTGAAATAAATTTCCGACTTATTTAATTCAACGGCTACCAAATTTTCATTAAATATCGTTGAAGCTTTAAATTGAGGTTTCGAGATATACGCCTCCGCACCATATCTACCAAACCATTTGGTTAATAATTTTACAATACAATGTTTTCGAACATTTTCCATTGTCTTACCAAACACAGCATTGTTCATTAATTTAAAAAGATTTTTCTCAAACTCGTTTGATGCGGCAGTTCTCAAACGTGTGTTAAGGTCTATGTAGGATTTCAACCAAGCAGATTGACTAAATTGCAAAATTTTATTAATTTTAACTATTTTCAGACCATTTCTAAGTGCCTGCTTCAAATTTCTGTAATGTATAATATAATTCTTTTTATCATAAAGTGTAGCCATTAATTTAGTTTCTTTTGAGTTTAAAGCGCATTTATGTTCTGGACAAAAGGGTAGATCTTGATGTACATCATGCACATTATGTGGATATTCCAAATCCACATCTAAAATGTAGCCTGTTTCAGAGTCATCCGAAATTTCATTAACGTCAAAATTTTGGAAATCCACAGTCCATTCAAATTCACCGTACGGTAAAAATTGGGACATCGCCCAACCATACTGATTATTCACATCGTTGTACATTAAATAAGTAGGATTATTTGTTGGGTCATAATCTACCATATATTTATTATTGGCCTTAGCATACCTTTTTGTACATTGACTTAAACCACCTCTTATTCCACGTTCGACAAACATTATTTTATCGATATCTGTAAGTAACTCTAAATTAATCTTTGTATATTTAAGCATGGCATCCCAAGTATAACCTGGTAGCGTATAATAGTGGGCTGGATCAAGTTCATATGTATTTAGACAGCTTGCGCGAAATTGTTCAAAAACATCAGCCAATAATAACACATCAGTTTTCAGATATAAATCTGTGTATTGTCCTAAATTTTGAAAATTAAACTTTTTCCAAACTTCTTGAGCATGACGATACTGTTCATCACTTATATTTGATTCGTTAAGTTTATTATAAAATTGTTCCCGTGGAGGTAATGAATTTTCTAAAAATTTATCAATTGAATCCATGTAATCATATGGATAAACACCTTTCTGTTTTAAAAGATTAAATTTGTCTAGCGATAATGATGAAAACTCAGACTTTAAGTTTGGAAAAGCAGATAAATATGATGATAGCATGTCAAGGCTACTCCCCATAAATCTATAGGAATCAATGAATCGGAATTGGGTTGTTGCGTTTATCATATGTTTTGTAAATGAAATATAATTTTCTCTATTTATTGGAAGTAAATCAACTCGACCTGGGATATCTGAAGCAATATTTTCTATAATAAAATGTGAGTCATATCCACTTAGGTTATGAAAAACAATTGGTACTACGTGAGAGTCTTTATAATTTATATTACAATCATTATGTGCAGCCCCTCTAAACTTACCAGTAAAATGATTGTGGTCACGAACTCGTCTATCCGAGTGAAAAGGTTTCTCGCATATATGGCACGTAAGTAGTTAAGCTATGAGAGTTCCAGGCCAAAAACACATGTAATCTTATATGGAGGTCCCAAAATGCAAAATCCGCCATCTTGGATTTTCAAAAGCATTCAGGGGCAACATTCAGGGGTAATCAACACGCAGGGGAAATCATAATTTAAGATTACATGTGTTTTTGGCCTGGAACTCTCATAGCTTAACTACTCACGTACGAGTTGTATTAAATAAAATCATTTCTTCTTCCGTGAGTAGATCCATTGCTATTGGATTATTCAAAATATTATCCAGATCTTCTGCAAATGCTTTGAGCTCTGTAGTAAACCATTGCACACAATCCTCACCACGATATGATTTATAGTATGACTTTTTATGGTCATATGAACATTTTACAAAATACCCTATACTACATGGTACATGATCTTGATATACATTTACATTATTGGTTTTCCTCAAAATGCATTCTAAATCTGCATATATAATGAATGGTGCTGGAATTTTGTTTCGATAATTTTTAAACTGTAGAATTTTTTGCTCCTCACTTGGTAATCTAACCTTGCAGCTATTTTGTTTGCTGCATGCTTCTACGTGCTGATTTAATGAAGCTTGTGAATGGAAATAGTGTAGACATCTATCACAAAAATATTTTTGTCCATGTCTAGCTCCAAGTTGGGTTGAAAGCAGCCGTGAGAGATTCTTGATTCAAACGTAGTGGTATCTAATTGGATCGTGCGATGTAGTTATCTCGACTTCTTCTTCATCTCTTTCCCAATACTCATTTTCAATCATGAGCAGATTAATATGTTTTTCTCGTTTATTTGTTGTTAAATATGCTGGAAGAGTTACGAAATCCCCATATTTCCGCTTTTCTAGAAAGTATGTGTTGATTGATACATCGTTCTGCAGTTCGAATCGGGGAATTTGTTTTGTCGTAATTGGGAACTGAATTCCAGTCAAGTTTAATTTGTTAAAGTGTTGTTGATAATTGTTTATACGCTGTGGATGTTCCTTAACTTGATATAAAGCTGATAATACAGCCCATGCAAAACATGCATTGTCATCATTTTTAACATTGATGCAGGAATTTTTGATTGAAATTTTCTCTGGTAAGGGAATGTATGATGATCCCAATTGTGCTGTATATTTATTAATATTAACAGCCAAGTTAACTATAGCCGATAAGGCCCATCCGCTGTCTTTTTCTGCGAATTCCTCGATATCCTTTAAGATGACGTTTTCGATATTATCTCTAAACCACTCCCTGATATTTGTATCACCATATATAATATGATTTTTTGTGTTCATATATTTCCAATCAAAAGTATCGGTTTCACCCGATTTATTGATAAATTCACCACAAAAGATCGCGTTAACCTTTAATGCGGATTCTTTTTTCAACTCAGTTTTAATTCGACGTGTGAAAGTACCTTGACAATCTTCCAAAAATTCACTAACGTTGGTGTGTGATAAATTAATTATGACAGCAGTTTGCATACGCTTATTGAAAGCTGATTGCATACACTCCCACTTAACACGTTGTGGTGGACGAGCTGTAGATTGACTTCGCAACAATTTCATTTGGGTACGGAAACTTGTCAACATACATATCCCGTTTGCTATTTGATTTTTCCTTCCAACGGTGATTACATTTTTTAATAAATTATTAAGCTTCTTCAAATCCTTGCTACACTCTTTTATCGCGCCTTCTAGTAGCGTTGGATTCATTTTAGCGCTTAATAACGCATTGTTGTTATTTTTAACCAATTAGGCATTGTTCTAAAAGAATGAAACAACTTGACGAATAAAGCTTACAATTATTTATCGTAAATATAAATACTTACAACTTAATCACTTTTAGCTGGTTGTTTATATAGAAATAAATTATTTAGAGTCAGTTTTCATAAACAATTTCACTTATTTCTTTTAATTTAAGTTATTTTTATTAATAAGATGATTATATTCAATCGCGCACTTTGCAATTATCATAAATTAGGTTTTTCTTATTCAATTTTAGTTTTACTAAATAATTATTTAGTTTAAAATTTATTTAATTTCACAAATAGTACACCCTATCTAAAAACTATACTCTGCATGATGATATTATTCGACATCTAAACATGACTAACTCAACACAAGAAGATACTAATATGGATAAGAAATCGATCATTGAGAATTCATATCCAATTCGTCATCCATATATAAACAATAAAAATAGAGTTAGTGTTAATAAAGGAGTCATATTAGTTTATACCATCGGGAGCAATATATCTCAAACTAGCAATTAACTAGTAAAATAATACAAAATATTACGCCCGTTGGTCTATAAAATTTAAATTGTATAGATCTAATTGTTAATCTATAAAATTTAGAATGTAATATCTTACATTGATTCGTCCAAGATGTTTGATGTGTTACAATTATTTCGTAATAGAGTAAATGATTCACTTGACAACATATAAAATTTATATTTATATATATTATATATAATACGAGCTGAAAATTAACTGCATCGATTTTTGACAAGTGATTGTGTACTCACGCGTACAAAATGTATATTAAAAGGTACATCGTGAGATTGTATTCGTTCAAATTTTACACGATATACATATAAAAATTTAAATTGTTTATATGAATCCAAAAATTTAGGACAACCATTTAAGAATGTAGCACAATACAAATTAATAAAGATGATAGATTTGACACAATTTCTCCAGACATACTATCGAATTATTAATTTACGCTGAATGTCTGTGTAATTCTGTCACCAATATTTTTTAATAGATTTGGCCTGAATTGTGATTTTCGTATATAGAACGGTCATTTAAGAATATTGACGATTGTAAAAGTAAAGAAAACGCCTCTCGAGGACAATAGTTAAACTGATACACCTGATAAAATGTCATTTGTCGCAAATGCAACGAAAGAAAATTTAGCAATACGGTAATTAAAAATTGTTTTTATAGTGCAAAATTGGAATTATTTACAATTATTAGCAATCCGATAAGTAAAAATTGTGTTTACAGATCAAAATTGGAATTATTTACAACAATTTCGAACGTCAAATTATCAGGTAGCTCAGTTTAAAGTTCCACTAGGCGGAATCCGTGATGCTCCGATCGTCAATAGTACAGTACGAAATTGACTTTCGCATTGAACGTACGATTTTTTCATTAAAACGTGTATCGGTTTTGATTTTTATACATTACATACAGCAACATAACAACGACAACAATGAATACTTTTTATCGAGCAACAACAAATAAGATATACTAAATACGACTTTATATGCATGCATACGAATATATTTCACGCATTTACGTTTATATAAAATGATAAACATCGATCACACAAAACAAATTTGCTACTACGTAGGTCAATGTCCATATACCAGTAATTTAACAACCAATTTTGTTATCATTTCTTCTTCTCTTTAAATAATTGTTTCATATTCTGTGCACAACAATCATATTCTGTAATTTATTTTCTTTAACCATAGTAAATTTAACTAACACATACATACTATAATTGATTACTTCAAGAAGCAACGTCAATTTTCATATAAATATTTAGTCATTCGACCTATATTAGCCAGCGTTACATATAACGACTATAAGCGTAATGTTTAAATCGACACGCCCTCATATGATTCAATTAATTTATCGCTCGAATTATGCATGTGACAATATAAACGAGAAAGATATTACAACATAACTTTAGATTTGATCATATTCGTTCGTGTTTAGTTTTGATTTTTATACATTACATACGTAAAACATCAACGACAACAAATGAATACCTTTTATCAAGCAACAACAAATAAAATATGCTAAATGCGACTTTTATATGCATACATACGAATATATTTCACACATTTACGTTTATATAAATGATAAACAGCGATCGCGAAAACAAATTTGTTTGTATATAACATCATAAATAAATATTTGGCTTTTTTTCTGGAAATTTGTAATCTCAAGACAAAGTAGTGTGTCAAGTTGAGTAATTTTTCCTAAATGAATTCGTCGACGTGACTGAATGTATTGTACATATAAATATATATACGGATCGAACCATATGTTAAACCCGTTGTTGTACTGTTGTTATTGAGAAGAAAAAAATTAAAAATGTATAAAATTTAAACGGACATGTGTGATTAGTGTGCGAATCCAAAAAATGAAGGACGACCATTTAAGAATATAGTACAATACGAATTAATAAAGATAATGGATTTGACATGATTTCACCAGACATACTATTGAATTATTAATTTACGCTGAATTAAAATATGCAATTCGACCTCCGATATTTTTTAATTGATTTGGTCTGAATTGTGAATTTATTTATTTATTTTTTTTTTTTTTTTCATATATAAGTATATATATAATATATATAGAACAACCATTTAAGAATATAGCACAATACAAATTTTGTGTATTATCTTTATGCAAATCTAGAGCTTTAACAATTGAATTTTTCGATTCCATCTCATTCTCTCTACATTTTAATTTGTTGTTTGACAACAAGATAAACATTTTTCTCGATTATCGAACGTTTCTAGTCGTGGATGCAGCGGTCCGGCGTTAAAAAATGAAAACAAGCGTCTTAATTTAATATGGCTGACCAGGACAATCTAAACTTTATAGACTAAAGGAATAATATTTTACTATGAATTGTTATTCGTTGTACGCCTTGAAGAGGTTAATAGGTTTGCTGCATCAATTTTTGACAGGCGATTGTATACTCTCGCGTACAAAATGTATATTAAAAGGTATTTCGTGACGTTGTATTCATTCAAATTTTTACGCAATATACATATAAAAATTTAAATTGTTTTTATAAATCCAAAAAATTAGGACAACCATTTGAGAATGTAGCACAATACAAATTAATAAAGATAATGGATTTGACACAATTTCTCCAGACATACTATCGAATTATTAATTTCCGCTGAATGCTTGTGTAATTCTGTTACCGATATTTTTTAATGGATTTGGCCTGAATTGTGATTTTCATATATAGAACGATCGTTTAAGAATATAGCACAATACGAAATTGATTTGTGTTGAACATATTCTTAATTGCCTTTGGTATTGAACGTATGATTTTTCCTTATAACGTGTATCATGCACTTTGCGCGTATTATTGGATCGCGATTGATTGTGTGGAGAAATGCAAAAAAGAATAAAGTCGTAATAAAATTTAACAAGCGATCTATTTTTAGCTTATATATGTATCGCTTGTAATCCACAATTAGGATGAATAAACCGCCGATACACGTAATCGCCATCTTATTATATCACAATAAATTTATTGTCATAATTTAACGTACTTGCAAAATATAAATATATTAATGTAATCAGCATAACTATAGATTTGGTCGTGATCATTCGTGTTTAGTTTTGATTTTTATGCATTACATACAGTAACATAACAACAACAACAAATGAATACTTTTTATCGGGCAACAACAAATAAAATATGCTAAATACGACTTTTATATACATGCATACGAATATATTTCACACATTTACGTTTATATAAAATGATAAACGTCGATCACACAAAACAAATTTGCTACTACATAAGTCAATGTCCATATACCAATAATTTGACAAACAATTTTGTTATCATTTCTTCTTCTCTTTAAATAATTGTTTCATATTCTATGCATAACGATCATATTCTGTAATTTATTTTCTTTAACCGGCGTTTGATCATCTTTATTTTGCGTACTTTCGATATTACGTCATACTTTCGAGGCAGCAGTACTGACAGATGTATAATATGCGTGTATGTGTGTGTGTGTGTGTGTGTGTGTGTGTGTGTGTGTGTGTGTGTGTGTGTGTGTGTGTGTGTGTGTGTGTGTGTGTGTGTGTGTGTGTGTGTGTGTGTGTGTGTGTGTGTGTGTGTGTGTGTGTGTGTGTGTGTGTGTGTGTGTGTGTGTGTGTGTGTGTGTGTGTGTGTGTATGATTCACTATTGTATTTTATACTTTTTTGTTTTGTGGGAATGAATCATGTTCGTTCATGTTCTATTTTGTGAATATAAGATAACAACGACAACGAATCTATTATCTTTATACAAATCTAAAACTTTATCGATTGAATTATCGATCCGTCTCCTTCTCTCTACGTTTTAATTTGTTGTTTGACAACAAGACAAACATTTTTCTCGATTAACGAATGTTTCTAGACATGGATGCGATGGTATTGTTTTTATAAATCCAAAAATTTAGAACAACCATTTAAGAATGTTGCACAATACAAATTAATAAAGATAATAGATTTGACACGATTTCTCCAGACATATCATACTATCGATTTATTAATTTACGCTGAATGCCTGTGTAATTCTGTTACCGATATTTTTTAATGGATTTGGCCTGAATTGTGATTTTCATATATAGAACAATCGTTTAAGAATATAGCACAATACGAAATTGATTTGTAATGAACATATTCTTAATTGACTTTGGCGTTGAACGTATGATTTTACGCGTATTATTAAATCGCGATTGATTGTGTGGAGAAATGCAAAAAGAATAAAAGTCATAATAGAATTTAACAAGCGATCTATTTTTAGCTTATATATGTATCACTTGTAATCCACAATTAGGCTGAATAAACCGCTGATACATGCAAATCGCCATCTTATTATATCGCAATAAATTTATTGTCTTGATTTAACGTACATGCAAAATATAAATATACTAATGTAATTATGTAGCGTCATGTTGAACGTTCATATCAATTATTAGCATTAAAATTTCGAATGTTTATGTTTTCTTAGTTGTAAAATAAGAATATAGCCATATAATTATACACAAGCATGTTAGTTTAATAAAGATGATAGATTTGACACAATTTCTCCAGACATACTATCGAATTATTAATTTACGCTGAATGTCTGTGTAATTCTGTTACCGATATTTTTTAATGGATTTGGCCTGAATTGTGATTTTCATATATAGAACGGTCATTTAAGAATATAGCACAATACGAAATTGATTTGTAATGAACATATTCTTAATTGACTTTGACATTGAACGTATGATTTTTTCATTATAGCTTTTATCGTGCACTTTACACGTATTATTAAATCGCGATTGATTGTGTGGAGAAATACAAAAAAAGAATAAAAGTCATAATAGAATTTAACGAGCGATCTATTTTTAGCTTATATGTGTATCGCTTGTAATCCACAATTAGGATGAATAAACCACATGTAAATCGTCATCTTATTATATCGCAATAAATTTATTGTCTTGATTTAACGTACATGCAAAATATAAATATACTAATGTAATTGTGTACCGCCATGTTGAACGTTCATATCAATTATTAACATTAAGATTTCGAATGTTTATGTTTTCTTAGTTGTAAAATAAGAATATAACCATATATACACAAGCATGTTAGTTAAGCGAACATAGCAATTATCAACAGTAAATTTGACAAACACATTTGGAAAATCGAATAATTGTTTTTATAAAGCAATATTTAATCAAATTACTGTGATACGGCCCGTGGCTGTGGGGTTAAGTGTGTTGCGATTTACTACTTGAAGTCTCGAGTTCGATTCTCGCCCAAGTCGGAAAAAAATTTAATTTGTTACTTCGATTCCGTGTCGATATAAATTGTATCAAAATTGGGCAATCAAAGACACAAACCGAGAATATTAGTACAATAAACTATATAATTATTTATTTTTAGTCGTTATGGTCTTTTTATATTATCTCTATTTTTTTCTTTAACTTATTATAGACCACCTTAAAAAAATTAATTTCTCATCTCAATCCAAACTTATTTTTATTTTTTGGCCAAATTTTCGATCTTTTAGATCATCTTCTCCGGGCCTTTTTTTATTTTTACACTAAAACATTATTTATCGTGCAAAAAAATAAAAATAAAAATAAATATTAAACACAAAGATATTTTTTATATCAAAAAAATTTTTTTTTTTTTCTGTGTATGATGACGGAATCTAAAAGCTTTTGGATTCCGTCATCATACACAGAAAAAAAAAAAAAATTTTTTTGATATAAAAAATATCTTTGTGTTTAATATTTATTTTTATTTTTATTTTTTTGCACGATAAATAATGTTTTAGTGTAAAAATAAAAAAAGGCCCGGAGAAGATGATCTAAAAGATCGAAAATTTGGCCAAAAAATAAAAATAAGTTTGGATTGAGATGAGAAATTAATTTTTTTAAGGTGGTCTATAATAAGTTAAAGAAAAAAATAGAGATAATAAACTATATCTATTCTCCGCTACTTAGCTTGGTAATGTGATTCTACCCGCCGATAGAGTTCTATTTGTACTAATTCCGCTCGCAGATAGATAGTGCTGTGCTATTAGTACTGATTCCACTGGTCGATAGGTAACTATTGGTATTGGTACTAATTCCGCTCGTTAATAGATGGCGCTGTACTATTAATACTACTCCCGCTTACCGATAGATGGCGGCCATAATTTCCCCTAAGTGTTGGCTGCCCCTAAATTTTGATTTCCCCTGCGTGTTGATTACCCCTGAATGTTGCCCCTGAATGCTTTTGAAAATCCAAGATGGCGGATTTTGCATTTTGGGACCTCCATATAAGATTACATGTGTTTTTGGCCTGGAACTCTCATAGCTTAACTACTATGATCTATAGATCATGTTTAGCACTTGTACTAAACATCAACTTCACCATCATTTACGCTAGTGTAAATTATCTCATTTGTTATGGAAAAGATAATTCACATTAGCGACAATTGCGGTACTAAAATGAACAAATATCACGATCTATGGACCGTGTTTTAGTACAACTGCTTCGCATACATTTTCGCAAGAGGCGCTAGTCCGTGTACAAAATTGTTTGTTTACATTTTTTTTCTATGGAGTTTCGGTAAAAACATGTTCAATTAAATAGCAAAATTGTTAATTAAAATTATCTTGAAGAAACGTTGATGGTTATTATAAAACTTTGAAATACTATTTAACATATTTTATTTAAATTTAATAATCCGTTGACCCTTTAACATCCAAGAAAATTACAAATAAAAATGAGGCAATTTCAGTTATTATTGAGGTTATGTCCGTTGTTTTGGAAACTTATTAGCTAGCAAAATATAGGATTTGAACAACATTTTGTATTTAAAAATATAAAATATATAGAATGTTGGTTAATTGCATCGAAAAATATAAATTCAATGATAAGTTTTGTTCGAATATTTTTTAAATAAAAATAAAAATACAATATTTATTAAAACCAAAAATTTAATAACATAAACAGTTAAAATTACATAACATTTATGTGATATTTTTCATTTAAAAAAATTTTTATGTCCAAGGACCGGTTTCGAGTATTCACTCTTTGTCAACTTGTTTTTAACTACTAGTCGTTTGGGTGTTCTCAGTTTTTCGATAGCTTAATTTTTGGTTATTAGGTCAAAAATTTTGTTTGTCTTTGTGTTTATTTTATCATTTAATAAGAATGGGTTATTTCTTTGTTTATAGATTTCCATCTCCTCCAATATATTCATCATGTTCCCCTTTTCCAGTCTATGCAATATTTGTAAATTATTGTTTATATTGGTGTATTGGTGGTTCTCCGATACTAAATGAAATGCATAATTTGATTTATAAAAGCTTTTTGTTTGTGTGCTCGTGACTTCGTCGGTATGTTCTTTGAAACGAATTTCAAACGATCTTCCAGTTTGGCCTAAATAAAATTTTTGGCAATCATTACAATTTAGTCTGTAAATACCGCTCTCAAGTTTTGCTATGGTCTTATTAGTTTTTAGTATTCGTTGTATTTTGTTGCTGGTTTTATATGCTGCTGTGTATCCGTGTTTATGTAGAATCTTTCTCATAATATTGTGTGTTGTTTTATTGTACTCAACCGTGATATATTTTTTATCATTTTCGTCAACTTTTAATGTTGTGAGATCAGTTAAATGTATTTTATGTATGATTTTTGTGTTGATATTGTCAATAAGCATCTCCGGAAAACCATTATTATAAGCGATGAATTTAATCGTATTTAATTCATCATTATAATCGGCAACTGTCATCGGGATATTGTTCAATCTGTTGAGCATATGGCGATAAGCGGCAATTTTGTGTTGATACGGGTGTTGTGACGAACTATGAATTGTTTGGCTAGTTTGAGTGGATTTTCTGTAAATTCTAAAGTTATGTTGGTGGTTTATATTCTGTATGGTTAAATCTAAAAAATTAATTGTTTTGTCTGATTCGATCTCCAATGTAAACTTGATGTTTTTATGTATATTATTGATGAAGTGATGTAGTTGGTCGAGTTGTCTTGCGGTTCCTTTAAATAATAACAAAATGTCATCCACGTATCTGTGCCAATATATAATGTTAAAAACAAGTTGACAAAGAGTGAATACTCGAAACCGGTCCTTGGACATAAAAATTTTTTTAAATGAAAAATATCACATAAATGTTATGTAATTTTAACTGTTTATGTTATTAAATTTTTGGTTTTAATAAATATTGTATTTTTATTTTAATTAAAAAATATTCGTTACATTGTGATATTAGCCACGGCGAACCATTTGATAATAATGGATTACCATTATTATAGTGTTTATAATAAGTTTTGTTGATAAATAAGCTATAAATATGTCAAAATTAACTGTTTTAACTTATCGTTTTCCTGGATATTAAAGGGTTATGGATTATTAACTTTTCAAAATATATGTATTAATCTATTGTTAATTATTATTATTACTTTAAACTTCATATAGGGGCATTTTTTATTCAATTCATCCCAATTTTGTTATAACTGATATAAAAAAATAAAAAAAAATTTTAAGACACTACCAAATTGACGTTTACCCAAAAATTGACGTTTCTACAAAAATTTACATTTCTTTTCCTTATTGGGATTACTGAAAATTGAAGAAAAAATGAAGATTTTTCTGTTTTGATGTTGATCAAAAAAACGGCAAAAAAGTGGTGATTTTTTGTGGCAAATAGTTTGCTTTTTGATGAGTTTTTGTCATTTTTTTGATGAGTTTTTGATTTTTTTGGCAAAAAGAAAACCATATAAGAATATTGTGATTTAATTGGACATGTTTTTACCGAAACTGACTAGCGAAACTAGCGAAAGTTGTTTGAACTAATTTCACAATCTATAGATCGTGATATTTGTTCATTTTAGTACCGTAATTGTCTCTAGTGTGAATTATCTTTTCCATAACAAATGAGGTAATTTACACTAGCGCACCTAGCGTAAATGATGGCGAAGTTGATGTTTCGTACAAGTGCTAAACATGATCTATAGATCATGTTTAGCACTTGTACTAAACATCAACTTCGCCATCATTTACGCTAGGTGCGCTAGTGTAAATTATCTCATTTGTTATGGAAAAGATAATTCACACTAGCGACAATTGCGGTACTAAAATGAACAAATATCATGATCTATAGATCATGTTTAGCACTTGTACTAGACATCAACTTTGCCACCATTTACGCTAGTGTAAATTATCTCATTTGTTATGGAAAAGATAATTCACACTAGCGACAATTGCGGTACTAAAATGAACAAATATCACGATCTATAGATTGTGTTTTAGTACATCAGTTCAACATTTATTCCACAAGACGTCGCGACGTTACGGGGTCAAAATTTTTGTTTACATTTTTTTTATATGGATTTTACCCCAAAACAGCTCTAATAAAAGTTTAAAAAAATGAATGAAATTTACCTCGACGCGAATAATTATCAAATGATATTTGTTAACAAAAGAAGGATTTGTTTATTTTTAACATAAAATAAACGGGTCGCCGTTTTAATTGTTAGAAAAACGAAATATAAAATCATAAATTATTTAAGTTTTGTATGGTAAATTTTATGTTAAAAGAACCATTTAAGCTGCCTGGAATAACAAATTTCACAAAAATAATGATCAGCAAGGATCTTCTAATAGAAATAGGCAAAAAAATTTGAAATTCTTAAATAAAAACAAACATTAAGCACCTGACATAACCTCACAAAACTCAAATAATGTTCGATGTTTAAACATCAAATTCTTGTAAACCAAAGGTTTTTCTATTTATTTTATGTTAAAAATATAATAATTATCCTTTTGTTAATCAATTGTTTTATTTTGCATTTCGTATCATTGTAATTTTCTTTGATTATATTTCAATTTTAATAGAGTTGTTTTTGATCAAACTACATATAAAAAAAATGTAAACAAAACTAATTGACCCAACGTTCATATACTCTGGTGGTAAGTAGACATACTAATCACAATAAGATGGTGTGATTAGTATGTCTACTTACCACCAGAGTATATAAACGTTGGGTCAATGCGTTTTGTTTACATTTTTTTTATATGGAGTTTGATCAAAAACAACTCTATTAAAATTGAAAAATAATCAAAGAAAATTATTATGATACGAATTGAAAAATAAAACAATTGATTAACAAAAGAATAATTATTATATTTTTAACATAAAATAATTAGAAAATCTTTTGGTTTACAAGAATTTGATGTTTAAACATCGAACATTATTTGTGTTTTGTGAGGTTATGTCAGATGCTTTATGTTTGTTTTTGTTCAACAATTTAAATTTTTCTTCAACATTTCTATTAGGAGCTCCTTGCTGATCATTGTTTTTGTGAAATTTGTTATTCCAGGCAGCTTAAATGGTTCTTTTAACAAAAAATTTACCATGCAAAACTTAAATAATTTATGATTTTATATTTCGTTTTTCTAACAATTAAAACGGCGACCCGTTTATTTTATGTTAAAAATAAACAAATCCTTCTTTTGTTAACAAATATCATTTGATTATTATTCGCGTCGAGGTAAATTCCATTCATTTTTTTAAACTTTTATTAGAGCTGTTTTGGGGTAAAATCCATATAAAAAAAATGTAAACAAAAATTTTGCCCCTGTAACGTCGCGACGTCTTGTGGAATAAAGGTTGAACTGATGTACTAAAACACGATCATGTTTAATACGCTTTATAGCGATAAGCAAAAGTAGATGTCACTACCGCTGTGAATGTGGATTAAGCTTTCAAATTATTAAAAATCATTCTTCGAAAAAGCTTGTGAATTAAACTTTTGATAAATAAAATTATAAGAAAACCATTAATTAATTTGGCCATAAAATGTTACACGCCTATTTCTTAGAATAAAGTTTTGTTTTGACATTTAATCCACATTCACATTACTAGTGTCACCATTTTAGTTACATAAATTAATAAAGCGTATTGTCAAACTTTTCTTTAACCGCCGACAATGCCATCTTCACAAAAAAATTAACATTTCACATTACATGGATTATCAAAGATGTCAGTGTAACGAAAAATGTGTGCCACATGACAAATACAGACGTATTAGAAATATTTAGTGGACTGACCTAAATGGCGACCTATTTTAGTCCACTTACCAACCGTTTACATCACAAGAAATATAGGTCGCATTTGGTCCAAACGTCAAAAATTAAAATATTTCAATAAATGTATTTATATTTAATATTATATCATTTTGACATTTATTGATTTTAATTTTAATATTTTTAGTTTTATTCATTATTTGTGCTGTAAAAATGATAATTAACAAATCGCATCTATTGAAAAAGTCGAAAATCCTTAGGTCGAACCGTTTACATCATATTTCTAGTTGACCTATTTTAGGTTAGGTCACACATTTTACTGGCCTAACCTAATTTGGGTAAATAGCGTTTACACCATGTGACCTATCCAGTTTAGGTCGAATATAGTGTATAGTCCGGGACTAAATATGGCGGTGTAAACTACCTCATTGTTATTAATGTGTAAAATTATGCTATTGTTCACAGACATTTCTACTTCTACATCTTTCATTTCTAATTTAAAACGCTGCTGCCATCTTTAAAAAAACCTGACCTACTATTTGACAAATACAGCCCAATAGTGACATCTCTTGACAAACATCTAATACTAAAATTCTTTTTTTGGTGCTGCCTCTTTCGGAAAACATGATCTATTTCATATTCAAAACGAGACAAACAAAAACCGACACGTATTTAATAAATAATAAAACGATTCCTATGTCCGATCAAAAAAACAAAGAAAAAAAACAAACCGAACTTTAAATTTCGTGTGATACCATACACACACCAACACAGTCGCAATATAGATCTCGTAGTGTTAACATCTTTTATTAAGCTGGTGGTTCCGGGTACTGCGCATTAACGTAAAAGGCCCGTTATATCGTGTACATAAGCGAGGGTACCACAATAATCAGCTTAATAAAATAGATAGTGGTACTGGATACTGCATTTTTAATGTCTAAGGCCCATAATATCCGTGCTATTCGGTGGTATCACGAAGTGCGACTCGACATAAAGAAACAGTAAATCTATAAAAAAGTGAAAAATAATACGTAATAAAAAAAAATAAACAGTAAATCTAGGCATTCTAGAGCTACCCCTGAGTAGTTTCTAGAAATAAATGCCATAAAATAAAAATCGTTTGGCCTTATGGATTGAAAGATCTGGCCGTAAAAAACGAATAAATAAACAAACAAACACACACCAACACCCAAATTGATTCACATTTTACAATAAAAGATATTATAAAAAAAAATCCAGAATGTCCTTTTTCATACGATATGCACGAGGCATAGAGGAAAGAAAATCGTTAATAATACTGCGCAGCCGCACCATACATTCAACCAAATACGCACGAAGTTAAAATATTCAATTCGATAAATTATATTGCATATACTGCGAGTCGAGTCGAGTTTATTCCTAGTTTAACTCTCACTATATACAGAGTCGAGTTATTTTCTAACCAACTCTTGATGTATATACTGCAGAGTTAAAAATATGCAGAGTTCAAATAGGATTGAAACCGAGTTAAAATACTCGAAAAAAAATTTAACAATAAATCATTTCAAATGATCATCAGATTGATTATTCTTTTTGTTGATCACCATATATGTGTAATTTTAATTTTTCCAGCGATATTTTGTCTAAAAAATTGTAATTTTCAAATCCTTGAAAATTAAAGTATATGGACCACCGATATTTCTGAATAATCTTTTTCGAAAAAAAAAAAATTTATGCAAATTTATTAATTAAAATCTTATTGTTTAATATGTATATTTGTAGACCGCTTTCATTCTTCAATAACAATAGCTAATTTAAAATAAAAATGATGAATTGGTGTGTACTGTGTACGAATTTTTCTTTAATTTTGTTGTTGTTTTTTCAACTCTACTCTACTCTGCGTATATAGTGCATTTTTAGAGTAGAGTTTAACTCGACTCGACAAATTATTAGGTCGAGTCGAGTTTAACTCGACTCCGTATATAGTGAGAGCTAAACTAGGATTAAACTCGACTCGACTCGCAGCATATGTTTAAACTATTAAACATCCGTTTATATAAAAAAAAATCTGTTTGTTTTTTGTTTTGTTTACGTGATATTTCGTCATATTTTGAGGTATGTTTAAAATTTTTGTCTCTCGTGCAGTGGTGTTAAAAGTCAAATTTTGTGCAAGATTATTAAATTCTATGTTTTCGAAAAATTGGGTGGAAAGCACATCAGCGGCACAAACAAATCTGGGGCAACCGCTGTCATTAAAACTGGGCAGCAATCTTAAAGTGCCATATCCAGAAAACTGGGCATATTTTTTCCAAATTTAAACACTGTAATCAACTTTTTAAAAAAATATTTATGTGGTTTCAATATAGGAGCGCAAGTTTTTTGCCCAAGGACTGTAATTTTAAAGATGTCAGCTTTAAGAATTTTTAATTTTTTGTATATAAATAAAAAAATTAAATTAATTTTTTTTTATAATTCATTTTTAGTTGTCAGTTTTATTCGTGTGTTTTGCTTTTTTTTACATTTTTGTTACGATACAAAAAAAATTCTTTAAAAAAAACAGTATATAGTATCTTTAGACTTAATCCATCTATCGCCGTGTTTTCACAGCGATGTCTCTTATAGTATTATAATTTATTTGCTGTTACATTAACCACCGGTATACCACATTAAATAAGCGGCCAGTGGCCATCGGTGTACCACACAGAAAAATACAGTCATCTGCCATTGGACTACTAGTACACCGATATTACTCTGGCCGGTAGTAGTATTATAAAGAGTGGTAAACCAGTAATACCCTGGCCGCTGTAAATAATATTAAGCGTAATATACCGGCGGTCACTGTCCGATTGTTATATTATTTAGTGTGGTATACCGGTGGTGATTTAGTGTGGTATACCGGTGGCAACTGGGAGTATTTTTTATCGTAGTATACCGGTGGTACATCGGTAGGGAACCTGTTAAAAATTTGGGTGCTTTTCGTCAAGTACAAGGGAAAGTCGCATGTTCAACGCATAACAAAAGTTGTTTACTATGCGCGTGAGGTTTTTAAGCCACTCGCTCACTCATGACCATTTTGGTTAAATAACTTGATTGAAATTCTAAATTCCGCAGTTTGAATTACATACATGTATTAAATTGACACGAAATTTTTTTGTAGTAAAATAATTTTGTGCCGGAAAGTTCGTTGTACAATTATCAAAAATAATTTAGCAAAGAAAAAATAAAATTATAAAAATAAATTTCACTGAAGATCTTGTCTTGGGGTTGTGCTGATATTTTCATCATCATTAATTAACATCATCGTCATCGTCATCGTCATCTTCATCTTTATCATCAGTATAATCGCTCTCAATTTTTTTTTTTCGTTCCTCTTCATATTTTTCCTCAGCAGTCATCGTTTCGCTCAGTCGTAGAACAGCCAGCTCCTCAAATTTGGTGGCCAGCTCAGGGATTACAGCCACATACTTCTCATAATCCGTTTTATCTAATCGATACACTTCACAGTATTCGATGGCCACTATATTTGAAACCCGTTCACCTTTTTCCGTAAATATGGATATTTCACCAAAATGATCACCATCCTCGAGATGCTTAATTTCTTCTCCAGTCGTGGAGCGAATTGATACGGTACCAGACGCAATGAAATACATACAGCTACCTGTAGTTCCCGCTCTTATTATTAAGTCGTTTGGCATATAAATTTCCGGTATCAAACAGGACACAATTTTATGAAGATTTGCGCTTGAGATATTATTGAAAAGAGGAATCGTTTTGATGAATAATTTACCGCTGTGAAATAGTAATTCACGCCGTAGAGAATCGGATAGATTTTCATTAATTGCTCGCTCTTTAAAAAATCGAAATTGGTATCGTTGCTCATAAAATTCGATTAGGGACGTTTTAATTTGAAGAGGCAAGCGTTTCTTACACATATACTGTTCCAACTGGTTTACGATTTCTTGATATTTTATTTCCGAAGAGTGTTGAAATTTATACACTTGAATTACTTTGACTATAATACACATTGGAAAATAATCATAATTAGGAATGTTCAATTATATAATATTGAAAATATTTACCCAATGCATATAATTGATAGCTGTATGATATAAAGATTACTGGTGTGTCAACTGCTAAAGCAAACCATGTTCTATTATAATTATTGGAAAATGTATATGTGAAGCAATAAAATCTAAGTGATGTGATATACAGACACAATAGATAACGTCGCCAAAAGATCCCAATATACGGATTTGGATCAATTAAAATAACTTGATTTAATGGAATCTCACTACTCGCATTGATAATCACAAATAGATTCCCACCGAACTGATACATGGTCGCCGTGGCATGAAAAATCAATAAAGAGATGAGCACCAATACTAAAATCATATAATTCACATAACTTATTTTCCAAAATCGCAACACATTTTTAAAATATCTCGTCAATCGTCCAAATGTAAGAATCTTTAAACTTTGGTACAATATGACAAAATTTAGCGCCATTTCATCAAATTGATTGGCCAATACTTGTTGCACAACTTGAAATGGTATCGATGTTATTACATCTGTAAAAAACCATGTCTTCAAATAATGAGAGGCGATCGAGCGTTGACCTAATACAATCGCATTTTTGCTAAAATATCCAATGAAAAAATTCAATGCAATATTTATATAACATGGACATTGAATCGCAAAATTGATTTTTGCCGATAGCGCCGTTAAATATTTCTGATTAGCAATTTGGAATAATACTATATACCAATTAATGAGAAAGACAACAAACATTATTTGGTCCCATAATATCATGAATTCTGAATAAGGATGTATTATGTACCAATATGGGCTGTTTATATGACGTTTGATTTCATTCTCCAACATGGATGTGCTCGTAAAATATTTTTTTGTTCGCGGATGTGATTTCGAAACAATAATTTTTCGTATCCATTTTGGTTTTAAGCGCAATTCTTCATCAATGGTCGTTTTGATGGTACACGCGTGCACAAAATCAGAATCCTCCTCCCTGTATATAACAGATTGGTTCGGTCCACCACCACCATTGGAATCTTTTGGCTTTAAATGAAGGATTTTATTACGCCAACCCGGCATTTTTGTGCATACAACTGAAAACTACGCGAAATTTAAATCGAAATATAAAATATTAAACTATTACTGTACGGCTAACTACGTTATATTAATGGTTATTGCCAAATACAAAAATAAATTTATATACGGCTAGCTGCGTTATTGTTGGTTATTGTCAAAAAATAGTGCACACTATAGTAGGCGCGTTTTTCTATTATACAAGTGTCCGCGACAGCGAACATTTTTGGGAAAAGTCAAATAAATTATAAGTACGTTTCGACAGCAAAGCTCGTTGTTATTTTTGCAATGCTCTTCACACGGATAGTATACATATACAAAAAATATGTGTATATCGACACAAAATTTGTAACCTACACAAATGTTGCGAAACGGTGGATTGAAATTGTAAACACACAGAATTTTATGAATATATTTGTCCAAAACCACTTTTCTCGACGTTTTGAAAGTCCCTGAGTCTGAAAATGCAAAAAAAATAAAATGTCCGTCCGTCTGTCTGGATGTCTGGACGTGTGGATGTCTGGATGTCTGGATGTCTGGACCCATGGTATCTCGAGAACGGCTTGTCCGATTTGGATTTTTTTTTTCGCCAATCTGTTTCTATGGTCAAGGCGGAGATTTGAAAAGCTTTGGGAGACTGTACGTCAAGGGAATTTGAATTTGGCATTGCATTTGGAATTGATTTGATGGTTAAGTTAGGGGTCAATTGGCGGGTTGAGTTGAAGTTGAGTTGGAGTTGAATTGGGGTTTCATTAGATGTAGTGAGTAGATAACAAATTGTTTATATGATGGAATTTGCCTATTTATCAACCGATTATTATGAAATTTGGCATGTGTGTTGGAAATAGGAATCTAAAATGATTTTTGGATAAAGTTCTGGAATATGGCCAAGTATGATGGAACTTGCCTATTTTTCAACCGATTAAGATGAAATTCAATATGTGTGTTGGAAATGGGATTCTAAAATGATTTTTGGATGAAGTTCTGCAATATGGCCAAGTGTGATGGAACTTGCCCATTTCTCAACCGATTATGATGAAATTCGACATGTGTATTGGAAATAAGATTCTAAAATGTTTTTTGGATGAAGTTCTGGGATTCAAAAATGATATCTGGCTGTAGTTCTGGAATATGGCCAAGTATGATGGAACTTGGCTATTTCTCAACCGATTATTATGAAATTTGACATGCGTGTTAGAAATGGGATTCTAAAATGGGTTTTGGATGAAGTTCTGCAATATGGCCAAGTATGATGGAACTTGCCCATTTCTCAACCGAGTATGATGAAATTTGACATGTGTATTGGAAATGGGAATCTAAAATGAGTTTTGGATGAAGTTCTGGATTATGGCCAAGTAGGATGGAACTTGGCTATTTCTTAACCGATTATGATGAAATTTGATATGTGAGTTAGAAATGGGATTCTAAAATGATTTTTGGATAAAGCTCTGGAATATGGTCAGTTACACGGTTAGAAATCAGTATTACTTTGTATACCACTTTCGGTATAAAGTTCTAGAATACAATTTTTCGTGTTAAATTAAATGCCTGTACTCATGTTACTGAACTTTTTGAACTGTTTGGCTGTTGCTGTATAAGTAAATTTATGTTGGTTAAATTTGAAATCAATACTGTCAAAATTGTCACACCAACTTTATGACACAGTCCTTTATATTTTATTAATGAAATAATTATTTTTTATACAATTTAGTTATATATTAAGAAATAATGAGGAATTCATTTAATATAGGAAATTAAGGTTTATTTAGGTTATAATTATTATGAGTAATTATTCATATACAGGAATTTTATTAGAATTAGGAATAATATTATAATTTACAAAATTACCGTTTACCGGTGTTATCACGTCCGAGAGCAAAACCAGAAAGAAGGTTTATTTTATTTTTATATACAATTTTACTGATTAGAATACTCAACAACACCAACACTTCCATACATATCTATGATAAAGATTTTGTAGGGGATACCGAAGATGAGTGGTACATTACAACACTCCTCCCACCTTATAACAAAAGACTACCTCTGGTTGTCTTTTGAGATATGTATATAAGAAGTCATGTGCTGTTTCGGACAAAAATACAATTTAACATAACTTTTTTTTTTTTTTTTTAAATATAGCTACATACTAATAATAACAATAATAATAAAAATAATAATACAAAATTTGAAAAATATCATAATAATTTTTTTTTTTTTCATTCTAATTTTATGCAATTTTAAATTATCTACATCATTCCCACCATAACCACAAAATATTTTTTTCATCCATTAATATTCTATTGATTAATTTGTAAAATTTGAAATAGAATGTTCAAATATGCTACATAATATGATTCAATCCAATATCAATAATTTAAAACTTACAAGGTAAGAGGTACTCGTAATAGAGTATAATAATTTAAACGTAGGCGAAAATGAAATTAAGCGTGACAAATTTTTAAACGATTATTATGAATAATTTTTTTCAGATCGACCGAAAAGAATTTTTGTGTTTTCTGGCAAAATAATTTCTGTTACATAATATGGACCTAGCCATAATGAATCCAATTATGATTTTCTATTTTCATTTTTTAGATAAACCTGATCCCCAATCTCGAACATTTTACTAACACAATTCTTATCGTAGTATTGTTTTGATTTTTGTTTACATAATAGAAGTTTATCGTGAGCTATTTTGTGTGATTGCTGAAGTTTATGTTTAAGGTCATAGAAATAGTCATGATAATTGTAGAGGAGTTCGACATTTTCGAAATTGAATCTGGGATATTTGGTTTATACCCAAAAACTAATTCAAATGGCATAAATTCAGTAGATGTATGCGGAGTAGTATTATAAGAGAACGTTGCATATTGTAACCAAGAATCCCAATCAAGTGGATCGTTTTCAACATAGTTGCGTAGATATTCAACTAACGTTTTATGGCTACGTTCGAGGGCTTCATTCGATTGAGGATGATAAGCACTTGTATTTAATTTTTTGAATTTTTAACATTTTGCAAATTTGTTTAAATAATTTTCCCATAAAATTTGACCCTTGGTCAGTTAAAATTGATGTATAGGGCAACCGAATATACAAATAAAGTGTTCAATAAAGGCTGTAGCAACTGTTTCAGCTTCCTGATTGGGCAAGGGAATTGCGAAGGAAAATTTAGTTAAATCGTACTGCATCGTCAGAATGTATTTATTATTGCGATGTGAAGAAGAAAATGGCCCGACGATATCTAAAAATATCTTTTCAAAAGCTTTCGACGATGTACCAGAGCCTTCTAGAGTATAGAGCCATAATCATTATGACGTATTTTTTAGAAGCTTTTTTAGTGGTATAACTTTTCACTGATTACCATAGGAATCCATAGTAAAAACGGTGTTTTTTAGCTTCAAGTTTTTCAATGAAAACAGCAAAAATGTTACAAAATATTTATACAAAAGTGTTCTACATATCTTTAGCAGCAATATACAAGAAGGGTATATTAGTATTAAGTAAATATTAATTGCAGAAATATTAAAATAAAATTATTTCTAAAATATATTTTTCGAAATTTCATTTTGAAAAATATATCAAAGTTGGCTCTGACAAATTAAAATAATACTTGCTAAATTTATCTTTAGTTTTATGAGTGTACGTTAGATGTCTATAATTGTTAGCAGAGAAATACGAAAAAAAATTATTTAATCACACAATTATGACACGTTCTTAATATTTTCTTAATTTGTTTTGCTTTTCCTACAATTTTTGAACTCAAATTTCCCCAGGTCGCAATTTTTGTTACGATTTTTCAAAATGTTTGCCACCCACTGCCATCTATGTATATTGGCTTAATGCACACGATTTGTAGTAAGCTTTTCTTTTCAATTTGACCAGAAAGCTGTTGTTATGAACTTTTTTTATATTTTGGTTTAAATAAATCAATTATTACAAGAAAATGAAAACGATTTACTTAAACGAGATTTATATATGTTGAAATTCAAACATTTATGAAAATATTTCAGAAATCATAATTAAGAATTTGTAACGTTTTCATTGACAAATTTGTCTTAGGAAAAAAAGTGATTTCCCATATGTTTTATGTATTTTACTATGAAAATTTTGGTTTTTTCCTCGTTTCTAATTCCCTTATAAAAGCTTCGTTTTTTAGATTATGGCTTGTATAATCAAGGTTGCTTTGATAGTATACATATACAAAAAATATGTGTATATCGACACAAAATTTGTAACCTATACAAATGTTGCGAAACGGTGGATTGAAATTGTAAACACACAGAATTTTATGAATATATTTGTCCAAAACCACTTTTCTCGACGTTTTGAAAGTCCCTGAGTCTGAAAATGCAAAAAAAATAAAATGTCCGTCCGTCTGTCTGGATGTCTGGACGTGTGGATGTCTGGATGTCTGGACCCATGGTATCTCGAGAACGGCTTGTCCGATTTGGATTTTTTTTTCGTCAATCTGTTTCTATGGTCAAGGCGGAGTTGAAAAGCTTTGGGAGACTGTATGTCAAGGGGGTGGGGTACCTGCCATACGAATTGACCCAAAATATCTGCTTTTATAAATTTTTACGATTTTTTATAGGCTGGTTTGATTATTGAATTTGGCATTGAATTTGGAATTGATTTGATGGTTAAGTTAGGGGTCAATTGGCGGGTTGAGTTGAAGTTGAGTTGGAGTTGAATTAGGGTTTCATTAGATGTAGTGAGTAGATAACAAATTGTTTATATGATGGAATTTGCCTATTTATCAACCGATTATTATGAAATTTGGCATGTGTGTTGGAAATAGGAATCTAAAATGATTTTTGGATAAAGTTCTGGAATATGGCCAAGTATGATGGAACTTGCCTATTTTTCAACCGATTAAGATGAAATTCAATATGTGCGTTGGAAATGGGATTCTAAAATGATTTTTGGATGAAGTTCTGCAATATGGCCAAGTATGATGGAACTTGCCCATTTCTCAACCGATTATGATGAAATTTGACATGTGTATTGGAAATAAGATTCTAAAATGTTTTTTGGATGAAGTTCTGGGATTCAAAAATGATATCTGGATGTAGTTCTGGAATATGGCCAAGTATGATGGAACTTGGCTATTTCTCAACCGATTATTATGAAATTTGACATGCGTGTTAGAAATGGGATTCTAAAATGGGTTTTGGATGAAGTTCTGCAATATGGCCAAGTATGATGGAACTTGCCCATTTCTCAACCGAGTATGATGAAATTTGACATGTGTATTGGAAATGGGAATCTAAAATGAGTTTTGGATGAAGTTCTGGATTATGGCCAAGTAGGATGGAACTTGGCTATTTCTTAACCGATTATGATGAAATTTGATATGTGAGTTAGAAATGGGATTCTAAAATGATTTTTGGATAAAGCTCTGGAATATGGTCAGTTACACGGTTAGAAATCAGTATTACTTTGTATACCACTTTCGGTATAAAGTTCTAGAATACAATTTTTCGTGTTAAATTAAATGCCTGTACTCATGTTACTGAACTTTTTGAACTGTTTGGCTGTTGCTGTATAAGTAAATTTATGTTGGTTAAATTTGAAATCAATACTGTCAAAATTGTCACACCAACTTTATGACACAGGTGAATGCTATATCCATTGAAGATACGAAAGACCGAAGTTTTGATCAGCTCGTGAGGTTTCAGTCCTTTATATTTTATTAATGAAATAATTATTTTTTATACATTTTAGTTATATATAAAGAAATAATGAGAAATTCATTTAATATAGGAAATTAAGGTTTATTTAGGTTATAATTATTATGAGTAATTATTCATATACAGGAATTTTATTAGAATTAGGAATAATATTATAATTTACAAAATTACCATTCACCGGTGTTATCACGTCCGAGAGCAAAACCAGAAAGAAGGTTTATTTTATTTTTATATACAATTTTACTGATTAGAATACTCAACAACACCAACACTTACATACATATCTATGATAAAGATTTTGTAGGGGATGCCGAAGATGAGTGGTACATTACAACACAAATAAAAAAAACATCCAAAATAACAACCGAAAAGTACTAATGCCTAGATGTTTTTTGATTGTTATTTTTACATTAGTATTAAAATATAAAATTTCCCCTACGAAATTATTGAACCACCCCATATTGTCAATACATTTTTATTTTGACGTTTATTGAATGTTTTGATTAATAAGACATGTATAATATTATTTGTCTATTTTGAACAGGTTCGAGGAATTTTAGGATTGAGAATGACCATCTGTAACAGATAAAATGTGATTCGTGATAATTAAATCGAATTTTGGCGAGCTGCGCGCCAAAATTTGTGGTCATTGACCAAATGCCTAAGTAGATCGAAAATATTACAAAATGCCAACATGGCGGTTGATGATGCCAAATGCAAATAGCCAAAATAGCGGATCAAAGTTATAAATAAAATATTAATTATCGATGTATATTTTTAAAGTATTCTAATCAAATTTGAATTAATACACAACTCTCTTTCTTCGAGCGAATCTCAAGAATTTTCAAGCATTCTACTCAACCTTAAACTTGTGTCATTCATTTACAATCAGGTTCAAAATTGTATCAAACGTCAAAAAGTAGAAATACATATCCAAACGAAATACCCACACAACCATACAAAAAAATATTTCCTGTTGTTAAAATAACAACGAACTTTGCGGTCGAAACCAAGACTAATACTATAATAGACTTGGAGATGGTGACAGGTGACGTTCTCCCATTTTGTACCGCATGCCTTTTAAAGGGTTGCAATAGGCGCAATCTAAATAGTGGTGAATAAATAATAATATGTATGTTTTTTTTTACGTTGGTTTGAGTCCTGCATGAACCGGATAGAGTTGTCGTAATATTAGTGCAGATGGCCAAAGGATTAATGAAATGTCAAATTTTTTTTTGTAATCAAATGACAATCCAAACAATTTTCTTTTTGGATTGAGAGCTTATGGAGTGCGGAGGTAATTGGCTTTCAAAATGGCGAAAGAGTAGCAAACGCATTTTGTTGCTGAAATAAAAATAAAAATTAAAACTACATGATATGACTATAATTAGTTAATTAATATAAAATTGTACATATAATATTAAAGTGATTATTTAGTGCCATAAATAAAGTGTATAATTTGATAAATTTATGGAAATTCTTATAGAAAATAAAAAATAAAAATTGACATTTCTAACAAGCGAGACATTTTACTCCTCGTGTACATTTTTTTTTATTTCTATATCTTTTGTAATCGAATGTAATTACGTTTGTCTGTGATTTGTGCTCATAAGTTAACAAAAAGTTTACAGAAATTTTAAACATCTGTTTTATCTAATCACCGAAAGTCAAAGTTTTTCTCAACTTGAACTCAGTGTGTTGGTGATCATTATTTTATAATAAAATGGATGCCATATTAAAATTGACTAATCCATCCAATGCTGATATTATGTTGGCTATTGGTAAATTATTGGAACATAATACAACCCAACATCTTGAGCTTAAAGATAGTTTTGATGAAACAAAAGAAATGCTCAATACTTCCATCAGTGAGATTCGTAGTGATATTCAAATCATTAATAACGATATAAAGTTAATCAATACAGTGCTTAATGAAAAAAACCATCAAATTGTGGAACTCACAGCTGAAGTTGATGTCATGAAGCAAAAATCTCTGGAAAGGGACATACTAGTTACTGGAATTCCTAACACCCTCACACAAAAAGATGAAATCATATCAAAATTGGATGGCATTTTTGATTTAGGAATACATAACATTGAATCGTCTTACCTAAGAAATATAAAAATCAAGCGTAGTGGACGTAGCAATAAAGGTACCGTAAATCAATTAATAATCCAATTCAAAAATATGCATGCCAAAAATACTGTAATGGACAAAATTCGAACGTCAGGGCCACTTTACCTAAAACAGTTATATCCAAGTTTGGCCGGTGAAGAAGAAAAAATAAATGTACGGGAGAAACTGACATCTACAAATAATCAACTCATGAAGCAACTCCTGGAAATGAAAAAGAAAAAGAAAATTCTTTACTGCTGGTATCGCCATAATTACGTTCACGCCAAAGTTAACGAGAGCGATACACCGGTAATCATACGGACCATGGCTGACATCACCAACTTAATCAAATAACATATACGTATAAATTTTGTTTACATCAATTCATGATGAGTATCATTATAATGGGCCCGATTCTGAAACGATAAAGTTATGTTATTTTGTTTTCACGCTTCCTATGGGCATTTGTACTGAAAGAACAAAAATAACATAACATAATTATAACATATGTTTTTGGATGGCAGATTCTGGCCTATTAAATTATTATCTATATAACTTTTATTTCATTTTATTTAAAATTTTTTTTTTTTGTGATCTAATCAATTGTAGTTAACAGTTATTTTTTTTGTTACTCCTATTATTAATTTTTATTTCTATTTTTCTCAATTGATTTGAAATAAATGAATGAACTTTAAGATCGACTAATTATAGGGCATTTTTTTTTTTTTTTTTATATAATTTTGTTAATGAATTTTTTATTTTTTTTTACAGCAATGGGATGTTTAATATTAGTTTGTTTTAGAATCATAAAATTTGTGATAAATAAGATGCCATCGTATAACAGTAACAAACACTATTTAAATTTCACTAATTTTACTACCGAAACAAGAAATTTATTGAGTTTAAATTTATTTTATATTAATATTAATCGGTTTCAAAACAAATTGAATGAACTGGAATATCTTTTAACGACATTTAAGTTTACTGTAGATGTAATTATTCTAACAGAAACTTTTTTGTTTGAGTTAAGGCGGCACCAGACGATGCGATAATTGACAAATGTTTGTGATATGTATATAGTATGACATGTCGTGTGGACAGTTTTCATATCACCAATGTGGCATTTGGTACATTGGTATATACGTTCGCTCAATAGGCGGTAAATCAATACACATCAAAGGAGACCACCAACGTTGGTTGATATACTGGTGACGCCGTCCAGATGGTGTGGCATGATTTGCTTTAATTTATTTAGAAATTTAGTGCATTTCATATTAATTTTAAAAAATCGTAAATACGATTGGGTTGATATACCTTATAATTAAGAAGGCAAATTGATTTGTTTCTTTACGACAATAAAGTTTACTTTCTTTTTTTAACTTAGCCAATTGTTTTCAAATGCAATTTTAGGTTTACGTGTCTGTCAAGACATAAGGTAAAAAACTTTCCTTTATATTTATTTAATAAAAGCTGTTAATTGAAATTTAAAATTTATTTTTGTTGTTTTGGTAAAAAATTTACTGAAATTACCTTGCCCATACAAAAAATTAAAAGAGATGAAATTCAATATCGAAAAAATTCAAACACGCATTTTGATGGATAATAAATCGCGCTTCATTCAAAACATTTTATTTTTTTATTTAATTCGTTATAAAGTTAATTTTTGGTCACATAAATCCGGTCATAAAAATTAAAAAAGTCAAAATAATAAAGGTTAGGTTAGGTTAGGTTTGGGTGGCGGTCCACCAGGACCAGGCATAGACACAAAAAGGTCCGTAGCCATACCACAAATTAAAAATTTTTCCTCCAACTCATTGAAACCACTTTGAGCTTGCTATGAAGCGCTGGATACTCCTGACGTCCTTCTCGCTGAGCTCCGCCAGGTCGTTGAAAAGGTGTGCCCCTAGAAAATTCAGTCTGTTTCGTGCCAGACGAGGACAGGTGCAAAGAAGATGAAGTACTGTCTCTTCCTCCTCTTCGTCCTCGCAACTACGACAGTAGTCATGTGAGAAGAAACCAAGTCTACTTGCATGTCTGCCTATGAGACAGTGCCCCGTAATCACTCCAACAACCACACTGATCTGACTCCGCTGAAGTGAGATCAGCTGTTTGGATCTCGCCAAGTTCAACTTTGGCCAGATTTGCCGAGTTATTACGCATGAGGTACTATTTGACCATCTGTCATTCGTCAACTTACTGGCTTCCTCCTGAAGCAGCAGTTTACATACCGCAAGAGGAATTTCAATATCCTTTTTGCTGTTTGAAATGTGGTCCGTTGTACCACGTCGAGCCAGTTCATCGGCTTTCATGTTCCCCGTACTAACGAAATGTCCTGGCACCCATATGATATGGATGTTGAACTGATCTGTCATCTCGTTAAGAGATGAGAGACAGCTCTGGACTACTTTCGACGTGAGAAGGTGTGATTGAAGCGCTTTAATGGCTGCCTGACTGTCCGTATATATGCGAATATCTCTAGTCGATATTACATTATACCTCAACCAGTCCGCTACTTCCTTTATCGCAGTTACCTCAGCTTGAAAAATGCTGCAGTAGTCAGGGAGACGAAAGGAGAGGTTTAACATGAGTTCCTCGCAGAACACCCCAGCCCCTACTCCTCTATCCCGTTTTGAACCATCAGTGAAGAAGTTCAAAACTCCTGGTTCCAAAACTGTATCCATCATCCAGTCCTCTCTAGATGGTATAATAGTCCGGAACTTTCTATCAAAAGATAGTGACGGGACAGTATAGTCGGTGGTCTTGGGAAGCCCTTTGTTACAAAGTATAGATGAGTGCCCTGTGTTATTGCAGGTCCACATTAAGGTGGATTTCAGTCGTATGGCAGTGCTAGCTGCCCACTGTTTTCCCATGATATCTAGAGGAGTTAGAAATAGCAGAGTCTCCAGTGCCTGAGTGGATGTGCTCCTCATTGCACCACTGATCCACAGAGAGATTGTTCTCTGAACTTTTGTCAACAACTTTAGGTTGACAGTTTTGTCCAGAGCAGGCCACCAAACTGTTACCCCATACAGAAGAATGGGTCTAACTACTGCTGTGTATAGCCAAAGGACCATGTGGGGATCCAGCCCCCAACCTTTCCCAATTGCATTTTTGCAGGAGTATAGCGCTACCGTAGCTTTCTTTACCCTTTCCGTAATATTCGGTTTCCAGTTTAATTTACTGTCTAAGACGAGACCCAAGAACTTTGCTTCACCTGTAAAAGCCAAGTTGAAACCATTTAAAGTAGGAGGATCGACATGAGGAATTTTATATTTCCTAGAGAAGAGAACCAATTCGGTTTTCTGTGGGTTCACATTTAGCCCACAACCATTGGTCCATAGTGAAAGAATGCCCAGAGCATTTTGAATAAGCTCGCTAAGTGTCCCGGGATATTTTCCCCGAACGCCAATAGCGACATCATCCGCATAGGCAACCACCTTGAAGCCAGTATCCTCCAGCCTCAGCAATAGATCATTTATGACCAAGTTCCAGAGAAGGGGGGACAGTACGCCACCCTGCGGCGTGCCTCTGCTTGCAAATCTTCTGGCGGAGGATTTCCCCAGACTGGCATTTATGATTCTGCCTCTTAGCATCTGATCTATCCAGTCCTTAAGAGAATCTTCCACTCCTAGATTCGAAAGTGCCCGAGTTATAGCCCCTGTTAGCACGTTGTTAAAGGCTCCCTCAATGTCCAAAAAGGTTACCATCGCGTAGTCTCCATATTCGAAAGATTTTTCAATAAAATATGTGAGAGAATGAAGAGCAGTTTCTACAGATCTCCCCTTGCAATAAGCATGTTGAGATTTGGACAGCTTTTCCGGCATAATCGTGCCTCTAATATGAGCTTCTATTTGTCTTTCCAGTATTTTGAAAAGGAAAGAAGACAAGCTGATCGGTCTAAGGTCTTTGGGACTGCAATGTGAGCGTTTTCCCGCCTTAGGTATGAAGACAACCTTCACTTCCGTCCATTTACTGGGAATGTGACATAGTTCTAGGCTGCCTCTAAAAATTTCCTCTAACCAGGGAATGGTTAGATCAGTAGTTTTTTGTATATCCGCAGGGATAATACCATCAGGTCCTGGCGACTTGTATGGTTTAAAACTGCTTATCGCCCACAGAATCTTTCTTCTGCTAATAATTTGGCCTGCGAGGCTACTAGCCCTTTTACCTTCTGATATAGTAGGTGCAGATTCGGAACAACCAGGGAAGTGAGTTTCCAATAGTAGTTCCAGCGATTCCATACTATTTGTGGTCCATGCTCCATCCGGCCTTTGAAGGAAGCTTGGGATGGAAGGGCTAGTAGATAGTACCTTGCGAAGCCTGGACATCTCTGATGTCTCCTGAATTTTACCACAGTATAGTCTCCAAGATATGTTCTTTGCGCTTCTTAGCTGATATTTGTAAATTTTGAGGACTTCCTTATAGGAGTCCCAGTCTACAGCGGCTTTTGTTTTCCTTGCTGTTTTGAAGAGTCTCTTGCACCGTTGACGTATTTGTTGAATCTCCTTTGACCACCAAGGTGGCTGAGATTTGCCCCTAGGCCTACTAAGAGGACAAGAGCCTAGTACCGCTTCATTAAAAGCGTTGGACAGTTCGTCCACTAAGCCATCGAGTTCTACCGTAGTTTTTGGAGGTTCAGGCACCTGCACTGGTAGTGAATTTCCCAGAATAGTTCTGAAAATATCCCAGTCGGTTTTCCTCCTGTTCCTGTAGAGAGGGCTGTTCGGAAAGACCAAGCTCATTTCAAATTGAAGATAACAGTGATCAGAAAAAGAGTGGTCTTCCGACACTTTCCAATTTAATAGACTAGTCGTCAAGAAGTTTGAGACGAGTGTAATATCCAATACCTCCTGTCTATTTCTAGTTATAAAAGTCGGCTTATTGCCTATGTTACATATATGAAGGTTAGTACTTAGAATGTAATCAAGGAGTAACTCACCTCGTTCATTTGTGTCCGTACTTCCCCAGATTGTGTGATGAGAATTTACATCACTCCCCAGGATGACTCCAACCTTGCGCTTCTGAGCCTCCAAAATTGCCTCACCCAGAATGACTGGTTAATAATAAAAATAATAAAACAACGAAGTAATTTCAAATTATGAACAGAAAGATATTTAAAAAATTTAGAATGTACTAATTGAAACATTTGTAAATATGTACTTGGTAAACATTCGCTTAAATTTACGTTGGACGAATATTGCACATGTCGTGTGTACCCTACACATTTTTACGTTGGACGAATATTGCACATGTCGTGTGTACCCTACACACGTCGTGTGTAGGGTACGTATGCCATATGTACATTTGTACAAATCATATGCTCCAACGTTCGTCGACTGACATTTGCAAATTCTCGCATCGTCTGGTGCCACCTTTAGATACTGAATTTTTCAACCTAAATCAATACAAGGCATTTCACAGTACCCGTGATAGTAGAGGGGGAGGAGGAATAGCAATATTTACTCACAATAGTTTAGATTTTGGTTTGTCAACTGTTGAAATTTTAGATGAAAATGAATATATTGCCATATATTCTAGAAACTTAAATTTGCAAATTACTGGTGTTTACAAACCTCCACATACTAATTATACATCATTTCTTGTATTATTAGATCGTATCATGTCTTCCAATAAAAAAAATATTATAGTAGGTGATTTTAATTTAAACCTTTTAGATACTGATGGTATAATGGTACAAAACTTTAACTCTGTACTTAGCATAAATAATTTCACAGTGATTAACAAGATTAATGTGAATTACTCTACTCGAGTTACGAGTCACTCTAATACAATCATAGATCACATAATATCAAATTGTGAAAATACTTTCTATGTTTTATATGGGGACACACACTTAAGTGATCATAGGTACTTACTTATGAAATGTGTCTTGAACAAAAAAACAATGGTTAATAATGTTTGTAAGTCTTTCGTTAATTATCAGAATATTTTTAATGATATGGCTGCCCAAACCGTGAATTTAATCAGTTTTGAGAACTTGTATGATCTCCTCTGTAACTCTATAAGAAATAATACGATATTATCTTCTACAGTTACAAAAACTTCAAATTATAAAAAACCTTGGTTCAATAAGAATCTGGACGATCAATACAAAGTTCGTAATAAATTCTACAAACTCGCAAAAAAATATCCACATAACGTATACATCAGAGAGAATTACAAAAGGTTAAATTCTGAATTTAGGAAACGAGTTGTAAAAGAAAAGAAAGCTTATTATACACAAAGGTTTAACAATGATTTGTCTAGTTCCAAGCGTATGTGGAGTCTTGTTAGAGAAATTCTAACCAATAAATGCACAAATAGTTCTGATAAATTAATAACTTACCTTACCATAAATTCCATCCATGTAGATGATCAACAACAGATTGTTAATGAGTTAAATAAATATTTTGTGAATGTTGGAACGGTTTTACCTCCACTAAAAAAACCTTCTCATAATTATGAGCTCGGCACATTACACGTAACTGTCAAAACACGGCTTAATACGTTTGTGGATACTACCGAAGAGGAAATAAATAGACTCATAACAGATTTAGACTCCAATTGCGCTTCGGGTTATGATGGAGTTTCAGTTAAGTTGGTTAAAAAATTAGGTCAGATTATTGTACCATGTTTAACAGGAGCCATTAACACTTGGATGAGGCGATCGACATTTCCAACATTTTTAAAAATAGCCCGTGTAACTCCGATTTTTAAATCAGGTAACCAAGCGGAATTAGGCAATTACCGACCAGTGTCGATTTTACCGATATTTAGTAAAATATTCGAACAAATTATTTTACAAAGATTGGTAGTTCATCTTAACGACAACGAAATAATTCATCCGTACCAATATGGCTTTACAAGAAGAAGTAGTACAGCTTCGGCTACATTGTCATTAATGGAAAGTATTTATGATTCATTAGAGAGTAAAGACATTACTGCTTGAATTTTTCTTGACATCAGGAAAGCATTTGATTGTGTGAATCACTCAATCCTAATTCAAAAACTTCGTAGGTATGGTGTTGGTGGATGTGCAGTTCAGTTATTAGAAAACTATCTAATGAATAGACAACAATTCGTGAAGATTGGTAACTTTAAGTCGGACAAATTAAGCATTTCTTGTGGTGTTCCACAAGGTTCAAATCTCGGACCTACCTTATTTCTTATTTATATAAATGACATTATGCATCTAAACCTGAAAGGTCGTATTCAATTGTTCGCTGATGATGCCGTGCTTATTTACAGATCAAAATCTTTTGGTTTGCTAGAAACTGATTTAGAGCAGGACCTTATAAAAATAAAGGAATGGCTTACCAGCAATTGTTTACAATTAAATTATTCTAAAACTAATTTCCAAATTTATTATCTGAAACAGAAACCAATAAATATGTTGAATGAAATTTATTTTGATGGTTACATAATTAAACGAGTCGAATCGACTAAATACTTGGGATTAGTAATTAATTCTCAATTGTCTTGGATTGACCATATTAATAGCATCAAACGAAAAATAGCACCATTCGTTGGAGTAATTAGGCGGGCTGGACGATTTATTCCACCGGACTTACGATATGGGTTATACTTTAGCTATATACATTCTCATTTGATATACTTGATTCAAATCTGGGGTGCCGCCTGCCCTTCATACATAATTGATCTACAGATCTTACAAAATAAAGCTTTAAAAGCCCTTAAAGGTCTACCATTGCTAACTCCTACTAAGTTACTTTATAATGAACGTATTCTTCCCATTACGCAATTAGTCGATTATGAATATATTATCACGATATTTAAGTATAGGTCAGGGTTATTGAAGTGCAATTTGGCAATTCACACAAATATTTCAGTTTCTGAGAGAGTAACTCGTAACTCTTTAGACTATCGAATTCCGAATTATAAATTAAAAATTTGCCAGAATAGTTTATTGTACAAAGGGCTTGTGCTTTTTAATAAAATAGATGATTCGAAAAAAGATTTGAGGATATCTCAGTTCAAGTCGTATCTCAAGAATTTGCTCTATTTAAATTTTATTAAAGATTATGATAATAGTCATCATTAAGTTTTCGTATATAGTGTTTGTTTTGTTTTGTTGGGTTCTTATTCGTATCATATGATATTCGGTGTAAATTTAAGCAACCTATTGTTATACATATGTAATTTGAAAGATAACAACTATGAATTTTGTAATGTTTTCCTATGTAAAAAAGTTGTAATTTCTTTTTTTTTTGGAAAATAAATAAAAAAAAATAAAAAAAAAAAAATAAAAAATCCAGCAAAAACCCAAGTAAAGAGAGATCATACAAAAATAAAGAAGACAGGAAAACAAAATAAAACGGGTGAGATTATAATGTCGGTCAATTATTGAGCCTTAAAACATAAAAAAAAATATAAAACACTAATAAGACAAAACAAGCAATACTAATAAAAAAATATCATAAGAACAAGAATTATCGAAATTTCAACCTCGTGTCTGTGTCTCTTTTGTGCGATATACTTATGGTGTACAAAAACCAAACCTAAAGAAAAACTAGAAAACATAATAAATTATTGTGGTGCAAATTTAATTCAATACCAAAAAGGAGGGAAAAAAACCCACAGTATCGGGTACGCTGTAATATTTTGTTTGTTCCGGTGATCCATATCAAACGGGCATAAGCGGGGTACAGTTCCGGTGACCACGAGGGCGGAAATACAGGGCTACGAACGTGAGTCGGCGATTACACTAATACCTCATGGTTCAGGCGAAAACCAAGGTGCACTGCCAGTGACGGAACGACTAGAAGGTGGCGTTATATTCATACCTCGATAATTTTGTATTTTTTTTAATTTTTATTAATTGTATTATTATTAATTTATTGGTTTTTTTTCTCAACAAAACTCAAAATCGAGAAAAATGCAGTTAACTAGTTTCTCAAAAAAAACCACAGATATATTATATTCTGAAAATTAATTAACCATACAATTAACCTAATCAACAATAGCGCACCTATCTTGAAAAAGGAAATTAATATAATTGAAGTTTAATATTTATTGATTGATTGATTCATTGATCGTTTGAAGTGTTCGACCAAGCCCCAAGCAAGACCTCCCTGAGTTATTAATGGCTGGGCCTCACCGAACACCTTGTTACCTACCACATAAAGAGAATTTGGATAGGTTTAGTGATGAAAGAAATTGACCCGGTTTCAGACACCTAAGAATAGCCAATAGTTAGTAACACAATGACACCACAATTCTATCATATTTTACTTATATATTTTATTAAATTAAAATTATAACTGCACACTGAAAATAACCTTTATTAGTTTGCTTAGACATATTCCTGGGTACTTCTGAAATCATAATCATAATTAATTTAAAATTGACTTAACGCTAATAAATATAATCGAGATCAGTTGTTTCTTCCCATGATTTCCTCCATGTTGATCCCTGTTGCTACTTATAACTACAATTTAGTTCAAATTATAATAAGTATGGTGTGTTCCGCAAAGTCTGCCATTAAGATTCTAGGAGTTTGGTCTGTAATGTGCGCTGCCCTGTAATTAATCATAATTAATGTTACCCGTTACTAAAAATTAAAATTATAAGGCGCGAATACAACCTGTTACTAGATATCGTACTAACATTAAAATTAAAAATACAGATTCACTGAAGAAATCCGGCAAATCTTACTTACATAATTAGCATCGTTAAGTAATAATCTTTTAATATTATTTAAATTCATCCAACACAATTAATACAGCTTAATGCTGTTTATAATACCCCGCATAAAAATGTCCTAAATAAACAATTTTATATGGGTTACACCAGGCAGCTTCCAATTCGACAAAAAATTTAACTTAAACTTACTCGGTAATACGAAGAATAAGAATCTTATTAGAATCTAATACCATAAATTTTCGTTGTGTTTGTGCAATTTATGATTCATATTACATATAACGAACATTATTATTGTCTCATGAAATACAAAACCACAAAGAGAGAAAACAACACCAAAATAAAATCCTAGAATCACAATATCCTTATGACCATTGTACTTAAAATAAAGTAAAATTCCAACATACGTACAGCTACAGTCGTACAACTGAAAAAATTGATGCAAGACAATCCATGAAAATTAACTTAGTACATCATATTTAGATATGTATTCCTAATTTTATTAATGATTCGATAATTAAATTGAGACCCTTACATTTAGATTTCATGATAATTACACGAACTCTAAACTCAAAATCATTCAATTCAATTTATCAAGAAATCAAGAACTTTGATTTCTTACACTATAATTATATTTCTTACTATAGAACCAGCGGCGTAACTATAACGTAAATTCGGGGGGGGGGGGGGGGGGGGGGGCGAAACGATAAGGGGCCCGCAGCGCGGGTCCGGTGGTCTTTGTTCTTATAATAAAGAACTATTTTATACACTCCACAATATCATTTTCAAGCCAAAATTTAATAATTAAAATTGAATTTTGATTTAAAATATTGTATTATTTGTATTTAACTAAATATTAATTAATAAAGATAGTTCGCATAACTAAAAGCTATATTTATAATGTTCAACATTTTTTATTACTAAAGGAAAAGATGTGCAAGGTGGAGGGAGAGTAGTCTAGGGGCCCACACAAGGTTTGCGGGGGGGGGGGGCCCAAAATTTGTAGTTACGCCACTGTATAGTACCAACTATCTGATAAATGTATCCTTGCCTGGATTACATTTCCCAACTAAATAACTCATTTAATATGAATTGCACATGCACTATAATTTTACATGGATTATTTATCTCACTCGATTCAACATACTCGATTATACGAAATACTCATATAAGAATCCCATTTGAATCAAAGAGGAAAAAAAACCTTACAAATTTGTATTGTGTTTATGTCACTTAATATACAGAGCCCTATAAATTACTCATGTGCAGTGGCGTAACCAGAAATTCATTAGGGAGGGGGTGGGGAGGGGTTTAAAGGAAAAGCAAAAAATTAATTTACACAACAATACTCCTGACGTCCCTCCCGCTGAGCTCCGTCAGGTCGTTGAAAAGGGGTGCCCCTAGAAAATTCAGTCTGTTTCGAGCCAGACTAGGACAGGTGTAAAGAAGATGAAGTACTGTCTCTTACTCCTCTTCGTCCTCGCAACTACGACAGTAGTCATGTGAGAAGAAACCAAGTCTACTCGCCAGTTGGGTGGGTCGTTTGTCGAAAACCGTAAAATTTTATAACGATCGTTGCATTATACCTGGACTGAATGTTCACTCAGCTGCCCACGTGCCTTATCATCAACCTCTTTTAGTGCCTAGCCTGACATGGTTTCGTTGATTAAGTCGCACCAAATAACAGAAAAAAAAAATTGGCAACTTTCTATACACACAGCATATAATGTAAAGGTTCTACACTCGTAAATTTGCAAAATGTTAATAATAAAAGAAAAAAAAAAATGTTGGCTGTAAACAAAGGTAAATAAATAATTATATACACAAAATGGTACTTAACAAAATACATGTAGCTAAATTGACATCTTCGCGCAATCGTTATTGATGAACGCTGTTTGTCCCATACACATTGATTTTTCCGTATTACCGCAGTTTTTCGTATTCCACGTATCGGACCACAGGGTGGAAATTGATTGATAATGATATGCTGTTACCCTTCACGAATCTTAACGGCTCGTTATTCTCACAGTTGGGTAATTGGGCTACTTTAAGGTTCAACACAATTAATACAACTCGCTTTGTTTAATTTGTACTATTGCGTTTTACACTTTTTATTGGCAACAACTTTTAACATTTAATTATTTTTATTACATAGTAAAGTTTTATCGGATTGCATTAAGCGGATTTTTGGTACTCAACTATCACGGTCTTAAGTTTTGACCATCACAAAAAATATCCGTTATATTTCTTTATTAGAATTTAGATTATATTCCGAGTTATAATTTTTAAGTCTTTTATTATGTTTACAGCCTTCGAATATTAATATTTTTTTTTTTGTTTACAAATCAAATGACCATTTACATTCGTTATCAACAAAAAAAATTTGGTTTTGGTTAAGCCTAACCTTTACATCATATCAAGTAAGATACGTTATCCTCTGGCTAATCAATTGACGATTCTATGCAGAGATTTTTATTTTTATTTTAAACCAAAAAAAAAAAAATATTTTAGATATATTGATTTAAATTCCACGAAAAAAAAATGTTTTACCTATATTACTTTTTATGTCTTGATCACTTAACCACACAAGCTCGACAAACTACTACCTTTTCCCGTGTACCCTTGATCGCCAATTTTTTACCAATTGCTCTTTCTATTTCTCTTCGTTTCTCTGTGTGAGGAGACAGTAACCGTTTAACAATACTTTACAATATAAGGTAATGTTTCATTACGTCATTCGGTCATTCCAATCATTTATTGATCATATTATATATTTTCCAAAAAAAAAAAACGATTACCGCGTGCATCGTATGATCGTTACAATGTCCTGGTACCCATATGATATGGATGTTGAACTGATCTGTCATCTCGTTAAAAGATGAGAGACAGTTCTGGACTACTTTCGACGTAAGGAGGTTTGGTTGAAGCACTTTAATGGCAGCCTGACTGTCCGTATATATGCGAATATCACAAGTCGATATTACATTATACCTCAACCAGTCCACGATTTTCTTTATCGCAGTTACCTCATCTTGAAAAATGCTACAGTAGTCAGGGAGACAAAAGAAGTGGTTTAAGATGAGTTCCTCGCAGAACACCCCAGCCCCTACTCTTCCATCCCGTTTTGAACCATCAGTGAAGAAGTTGAAAACTCCTGGTTCCAAAACTGCATCCAACATCCAGTCCTCTCTGGATGGGATAATAGTCTGGAACTTTCTATCAAAAGATAGTGACGGGACAGTATAGTCGGTGGTCTTGGGAACCCCTTGTTTCAAAGTATAGATGAGTGCCCTGTATTATTGCAGTTCCACGTTAACGTGGATTTCAGTCGTATGGCAGTGCAAGCTGCCCACTGTTTTCCCAAGACATCTAGAGGAGTCAGAAATGGCAGAGTCTTCAGTGCCTGAGAGGATGTGCTCCTCATAGCACCACTGATCCACAGAGAGATTGTTCTCTGAACTTTTGTCAACAACTTTAGGTTGACAGCTTTGTCCAGAGCAGGCCACCATACAGAAGAATGGGTCTAACTTCTGCTGTGTATAAATAGCCAAAGGACCATGTGGGGCTCCAGCCTCAACCTTTCCCAATTGCATTTTTGCAAGAGTATAGCGCTACCGCACCTTTCTTTATCCTTTCCATAATATTAGATTTCCAGTTTAATTTACTGTCCAAGACGAGACCCAAGAACTTTGCTTCACATATAAAAGCCAAGTTGAAACCATTTAAAGTGCGAGGTTCGACATGAGGAATTTTATATTTCCTTTACAACCATTGGCCCATAATGAAAGAATGCACAGAGCATTTTGAATAAGCTCACTAAGTGTGCCGGGATATTTTCCACGAACACCAATAGCGACGTCACTCCCATAGGCAACCACCTTGAAGCCACTATCCTCCAGTCTCAGCAACAGATCATTTATGACCAAGTTCCAAAGCAGGGGGGATAGTATGCCACCCTGCGGCGTGCCTCTGCTTGCAAATCTTCTGAGATTTCTCAAGCATGTTCGAATTGGGACTTGTTTAAGTGAGCCTGTAGTTCTAAGTGCAGGAGTCCCTCAAGGATCTGTACTTGGACCTACTCTGTTACTTTAAAGGAAAATGTGTTGCCTTTGCAGATGATATGGCTTTTGCCTATGATTGCCCAAATTATTCTACAGCTGTAACTAGTATCAAGTATGACCTTGATGTTCTAAGCAAATGGTTTACCGCTCATAAGCTCGAAATTAGCACAAAAACTAGAGCTATTCTATTTAATTACCATGAAAATCGCTCATTTAATAATGATATTATAGTTCATGATTCAAACTGCCCTAGAACAGGTTCATGTTCCGGTAATTGCATGCTAATTGAATCAGTTAGTGGCATTAAATATTTGGGATTAAATGTGGATTGCCGATTGGATTGGAAGGAACATATCTCGGTTCTGAAATTAATCTACATGTTTGTATCAGAAAAATGTACCAGGTTCGTAACCATTGTCCTTTTAGAGTTTTAAAACTGTACCATGCACTAATTGACCAATAAATCATTAGTGATCGCATAAAAGCATAGAATTAGACTAAAAATCTATGTCTTCAATGTAATGGAAATCAGTGGTAACCGTAATTTAAGCTGTCACAGTTATGATTTGAGAATAAATACCATTTGAGAATAAATACCAAGCATATCAAATTCGTTACGAAATTTTTAAAAACTAACTTTTTAATTATGTATTTCCTTGTTTCGGGGCCTACCATATTAAATAGGCTTCCTAACTATATTCGTGGTATCTTATCAAAAAGAAAATTTATTCGTTCGATTAATGTTTCAGCTATAGGGATATTCGTTACATCAAACGATGCTAATTTTGCTCCATTCGGGATGTTAATATTCCTAATTTTATCCACTAATCCTTTTGATATTGTTGATATAGTTTTATATTAAAAATCACAATTTAATAGTTTTTTAAATAAAAGTTTTTCAAAATTTGAATCTATCATTAATTGTGTAATATATAACCAAGTGATTTAAGACGCTGTAATTTAATATAAAATGGATTTGTACAGTTTATATCTACACACTATATTCTATATACTCATTAACGACTACAAATATTAAAATAAACTACTAAATATGCTTCCATGCTTGCATCAAGACGAAACCTATAATACAACATAATGACTCGTCTTACCTTGATCCCAAAAATTCCGTTCAAGTTAGATAATTTACCAATAATAAAAATAATTTATAAGTTAAATAGAAAAAAATAAAAAATTTAAATTTAAACTATATATTGGATAATTACACATAAGACTCCATTTAAATTAATTTAATCAATTTAAAAATTAATGTAATTCTACATTGCCTATACTACTCCGCATTAAAACCAAAATACCCAAACAAATCGTGTCATATGAAATACCTATTCATATAATGATTTAATATGAATTATATGACCCATTCGATTCAATACATGTACTCGATTATACGAATTACTCATATAAGAATCCCATTCGCTGAATTTTTATTTTTAGACACATTATTCACATTATTTGCTAAATGATTTGTATTATTTAAACTCAAATCTGATAATTCACTAGCTATTTCCGGCATTTTGCTTAACTCATCGATCACGTTGTTTCTTATAATTTTGGTAGCACCCTATGAAAGCATTTCATCGCTTTTGGCCGACATTTTTCTTTTTAGAATTTTGCCTGTGCTAATTCTCGATTCAATTTTATTTTCGTTAATAGATTGTTTAGATTTATTATTCTTGGTCATATCTTCAGTATCCTCTGATTCTGAATTAGTTTTGTCTATGATTATATCATCATCGTCGATTATAGTTGGAGGAAATTGGGTATCCCCATTTTCTCTTTATAATTCATCCCTTCTAACAACTTAACCTCTTAATTTTTATTTTATTAGAAATTTATAAATTAACCCTGTGACTTCTTAAACTAAGACTTACCTATAAATCTATTTGATATATGTAGACACGTTTTAATTATTTGATTAAATTTTAATATGTATATAACACTTTGAATTATTAATAACTCTACTTTCACCACAAAAATATAATTTAATGCTTCTTTGCTTCACCAAAGACACAATGAGAATAAATTATATTTGCTTTTTCATTTCAATGGCAAATTTAAACTAAATAAATATATTTTTTTGCTTATTCCCCGGTACTACCTCCTTTTAAATGATCTCAAAATCTTTAAAACAGTAGAAAACATCGGCGATACACATAAGCTACAAGAGGACATCGACACAATAATATTAAATCTAGTACACAAATCTGTTACACAACAATATCAAATAAATGGAGTACTTTTACAAAAAGTATTCGAGATTAAAGACCTAACTGTTGCTTTCGTTGAAAACATGTGCTTTACTAAGCATACATATTGAGCAATGCGTTGCTAGAGCCAATTCCATGCTTGGTTTTATTAAGCGTTGGACTGGGGATATTCATGACCTCGAGACAATCAAGATCCTGTATTATGCCTACGTCAGATCTCAACTTGAATACGCTGTCAACATCTGGTGTCCTTTTTACGACGAACCTATCAGAAAAATCGAGAGTGTCCAAAAAAAGTTTATACGGTATATAACGTATAAAGACGATTGGCAAATAGACGAGAGTTTTTAAAGTGTTCGTTTTTTGGAAATATTTTACTTGATCAAATCGATGCACCATCCATACTGGAATCAATTAAAATAAAGGCACCGAGTAGGAATTTAAGAGATCATGAGTTCCTTCATCTGAATAAACACAGAACAAACTATGGTGACAATGAACCAGTAAACATGATGTCGAAGAGTTTTAATAAAATCGACCATTTGTTCGACTTTTACTTAAGTAAAGACAGCTTTAAACGTAGGTTGAAGCAACATTTTGCTCCAACCTAAAAATATTTTTATGTCAATTTTAATTTTTTTTTATTTTTAATTTAATTTTTATTCTACCCTGTTCAATATGTTATAAATTCAAGTCAAATTTGTAGATTTTTCTCTGTATAAATAAATAAAATAAATAAATGATAATACCCCTCTCAAAACTCGGAGAGCGATAGTACCGTTAGCACTAATTGTATGCTCTAAAATTTCGAAATGAAATTTTTTTTATACAGAGGTATAACAGAAAATTCAGAAAGTTTTATTTTTAACCCGTAAAGAGCGTTGTGCCCTGGGACCGCTCTACGTTTCAAAAAACAAAAATTATCCCCACTCCGTTTAATTTTTTTTTGAAATTTTTGGTATCTTCCTAATCGAAATTTTTAGTATCGTTCTAAATGAAAAAAAAAAATAATTAATATAAAATTGCGTTCCGCTGGAACACACCACTCTTTCCAAGCAACTTTTTCCACGACGCACTTTACGGGTTAAGTATTCTGATGCTTTTTTCGTTTCATTTATTTCTTGTTTGCTTATATTATGCAACATTTTTCGACAAATATGTAAGATTGCTACATATTGCACTTAATCATACATACATATATGTATGTACTAAGCACGATTAGATTTTTTTTTTTTTTTGTGAAGTGTTGATTATTATTATGTTTGCTCATCATTACCAAAAATAAAGCACGAGGATTCCCAACTTTTATCTTATCATATATAAAATATATTTTGTAAACAGTGTTTAGTTTAACATTACGATCAATACTGCCGTGATTGTAAGTCACCCATCCCCGTAAAACAGTTATGTCGCAAATATCAAGTGACCGATTTCCTTGGATCACAAGTGATGTATTTGAAAATATTCTCAAAACCGTCGATCATATCGATGCGAAAGTGGTTGATTTACTGTTAAGTGACGCGGTAGCCAAAGGTGCAAACTATGGAAGTCAAATGATTCGAGTTCTAGTGAATTATAACGTTGGTAGTGAATTAAAGTAAAGTTTAAACAATATTGTGATTCTACAATAAATATGTCCAATAATTGTGTCTATCAATTACAGGCAAAAAAGTTTTGTTATCAAAACTGGATTTTCAGCGGAAATTATGGATCCAGCTTTGCTAGATCTATTTGAACGAGAAGTGACATTTTACCGTGATATTCTGCCCAAATATGAAAAATACCAAACCAAAATTGATCCAAATTTTAAATGTGCGCCACAGTAAGTAAACACAACATAGTTACACAAAATGAAATAAATTGTATAAATCGATATTTATGTTTAAGATGTTACCAGGTTTGTGAAGATCCACTGTATTTTGTGTTCGAAGATCTTAAAGTTGAACAGTTTTCAAATCTCGATCGGCGCGCTGGATTAACGTTCGATGCGACCGAAATGGTATTGAAAAAACTGGCTAAATTGCATGCAATCAATGCAACGCTGTACGAAGATGACCCCGAACTATTTAAAACATTTAATCGAAAATTATTATGTGCCGAAAATAATGTTGTAGTTGAATCTTTATCTTGTGGATTGCGCGATTGTCAACAAGTATGTTTAAGTTGGCCTGGATACGAACAATACTCTGAAAAAATTAAACATTTCTTAAATAATATTTTAACGAAAATTGATAGCGCATATGATACAATGAATGACGACACATTTACGACACTATTACATGGTGACCTATGGGTTAATAACATAATGTATAAATTTGATGAAACAACAAAAAAACCGATTGATGTAATTATGGTTGACTATCAAATTGGATTCTATGGATCACCGGCCCTTGATTTAGCCTATTTATTTTACACGTCGACGGTGAATGAGGTCGAAGAACGAGAATGGGATCGCTTACTACAAATTTACCACAATGAATTGGTAAAATCACTACAACTAGTGGAATATCGAAAGCATGTCCCAAGCTTAATCGAATTGCAAATCGAAATGTTAAAACGTTCTTCAATTGCCGTGATTCATTCGTTTATGATTATTCGATTTGTTGAAAGTAGCGATGATGCTAATATAGACGTGATGATGGGAAATTCAGAAAATGCACTTAAAATTCGACATCAAATGTTTGAAAAGCCTGGCATAAAACAACGAATGCAATATTTGCTTGACTTTTTCGGACGAAAAGGACTTTTTCAATAATAAATTGATTTCAATTACAAAATAAAATATAAAGTGAACAGTTTTTGTAAATTTATTATTGGAATTTACTGGATTCGTGAGAATATGAAGTTATGAAAATTATATCTTATCGTAATAGTGCATTATCTCTAGTTATCACGCAAACAGTTAGATGCAATTAACAATTTGAAATAAATAATTACGTCGGGAAACGAAAAATCAGCAAGCTTTTTGTTCTCCTAAACCACAATATATAAGTAAATAAAACAAGGTTACAACTTACAAGTTTACAAGGAATCTACTATAGAACTTAACAGAACTGGTAGGCAGATTATGAGTTTGTGCTTATTAATAATTTTGGAAGGGATTGCATCAACAACATTGTTTTTAAAATATTAAAATTTGTTAACCTTCTTAATTTGCCAAATTTCCAAATTTCTTAGCTTTCTAAAACCAGTAATTTACGCATTTTATGTGACTAAGGGATCCCAATCAGAGATTACATACATTGCATGTACATTTCCATATTGGTGATGTTAAAGTTAAAGTTGCAGTAAACTTTAAATTTTTAATTTTTTATTGTACATAAATAATTAATTAAATAAATTTATGTTTTTATTTTTAGTTTATGTTTTCGTTTTTACACGCAAAAACATTCATACCTCGTGTACAAGAAAATGTTGACCAATTTACATAATTACTTATTAAATTTTTGTTGTTGTTCTGTAATGAATATTTTCTGATTTCAAAAATCAGTTTTACTTTTAATTTATCAAATATGTAATAGTTTAGAAAAGTAGCAAATTTGTTTATGATGTATTGATATGTAATTTTGACTTGTTCATTAATGAATAAATGCATCAAAATGACTGACTGAGGTAACTGAAAGATAATGGATCTACCATTGAGAATCTTGTAAACGATCGAAAGTGGATCTACAATTGAATTTAACTATAAATGATAAATTCAAAACGATGACTGCTTGACTGTTTATGACTAATTTACTGGTAAATGATTGGAATTAAACTTTTACAGTTGTATTTATTGGTAACAAATAAATTCAAAGAGATGACTGAGTGACTACTAAACGATCGGAAATTGGTAAACGATCAAAAATGGATCTACAATTCAATTTAACTGTAATGAATTAATTCAAATCTTCAATTGAATTTATCCGTAATAAATAAATCCAAAGAGACGTTAATTCACTAGTAAATGATCGAAAGTGGATTTATAATTGAGTGTTTGTAATGAATAAATTCAAAGAGATAACTGACTGATAAACGATTGAAAGTGGATATGCAATTGAATTTAACTAAAATGAATAAGTTCAAAGAGACAGCTGATTGACTGGTTATGACTGATTGGCTGCTAAACGATGGTAATTGAACTTATACGGTTGCAGTTGTCGCTAACAAATAAATTCAAAGAAATCACAGACTGATTGCTAAATGATCGAAATGAGATGAATGTCCCATTGGTAAACGAACGAAAGTGGATCTACAATTAAATTTATCTGTAATGATTTAATTCAAAGAGATAACTGACTTGCTGATTGTGATTGAATAACTTGTAAACGATTGTTAAGTAAAGAATTAATTCAAAGAGATGACTGACAGGCGGCTCATTATGACTGATTGGCTGGTAAACGATCGGATTTACATCTATTATTGCATTTATTTGTGATAAATAAATTTAAAAAAATGATCATTATTTAAAATTCGGTTTGGCAAATGTCTTTAAATAATGATAGTTTAACTGGATGGATCGCGATGATATGGGAAAAACTGAAGTAGGCGCCAAAGACAAGACTGTGCTGAATGGTTCTCAATATTTTTCTTGCTGTACTTCTAATTTCTTGTAAATCTGTAGATGTGGCTTCAGCTGCTAAATACACTTATTGATCAAGACCTTGGTATACAAAGAGCTCCAAACATAACAATCATTTTCATTGTGTTTTCTTTCATTGCATTTATTGAAATATCTCGCTGACTAACGGAATATGTAAACATTCAAGCTTTAGTTTAATTTTAAGCCCTTTTTGATTTCTCAAGAAAATACATTTCTTGCGTTCTTAATTTTTCTATAGATTGGTACTGAATTGAGCGTTTGCTGAGTTGATTGAAACTGTTAAGGCCATTGAGCATTCCCTTCCAGTGATCATTTTTTCATATTATTTTACCGAGATCATAATATAATAAAGTGAAGCAAATTTACGTGATGGTTACATCTAAAGAACAATGTTGGGTTTTTGGATTATTCTATGAACTCCACCCCAAAAAACTATATTGAAATTATCCAAAAACCTGAACTAACATTTTGTTTGATTTTGTACCAAAGTGAAATTTTTCCCAAATAACAAAACGTATATATGTATGTGTTTATACAAATTGCATTCATTCAGGCGATATAAATGTTGCATATAAATCACAAAAAAGTTTAGCTTGAAGTCAAAAGTATCAAATATTGAATATACTGCTACAAGCTGTGTACATCTAGTAAATGGTACGCTAAATGTCACAAGGTCGATCACATGGTTAATTCTAGGAGTCAGCAATATAAATAACAGGCAATGTATATACGGCATGTTGCACCAAATTTCAACGACGAAATCTGTTCGACAAAAATCAAAAGATTGACATTCGACAATGGTTTAAGGGATCTCTATTGTATAGGTCTTATATGTAAAATATCATCTGGTCAATCCCAGGGGTCAGCGATATAAATAACAGGCAATATATATACGGCATGTTGCACCAAATTTCAACGACGAAATCTGTTCGACAAAAATCAAAAGATTGACATTCGACAATGGTTTAAGGGATCTCTATTGTATAGGTCTTATATGTAAAATATCATCTGGTCAATCCCAGGGGTCAGCGATATAAATAACAGGCAATATATATACGGCATGTTGCACCAAATTTCAACGACGAAATCTGTTCGACAAAAATCAAAAGATTGACATTCGACAATGGTTTAAGGGATCTCTATTGTATAGGTCTTATATGTAAAATATCATCTGGCCAATCCCAGGGATCAGCGATATAAATAACAAGCAATGTATCCACGACCTGTTGCACCAAACTTCAACAACGAAATCTAATCAACAAAAATCAAAAGATTGACATTCGACTGTCGTTTCTGGAATCTCTATCATATAGGCCTTGTATGTAAAATATCACATGGCCAATCCTAGGGGTCAGCGATATAAATAACAGGCAATATATATACGGGCATGTTGCACCAAATTTCAATGCGAAATCTGTTCAACAAAAATCAAAAGATTGACATTCGACTTTGGTTCTATGATCTCTTTTTTATAGGCCTTAAGTTTCAAATGGATCAATTGGATTGTCGGGACCGCATGGTCCATGCATCATACAGTGGAGGGCGATCTCATACACTCTTGACTGTAATGATTGCTAGGTAGGAATATAGAAATTTTCACTTTTAGAATTCATTCGAGTATATGTACATATACCTTACACTTTCTAAGCACTCCTTGCTTCATCATCTGATATGGTTTCTCCCTTTGGAGATTCTTAACAATTTCAGGTCATTTGGGGTTTGCCGTGATGGTAACGAAAAGAACTTAGAGGCCTCTGATTTTTTCTTCCATTGATGCGAACGCAACAGACCTATTGTGAGATCTGATGATTTTCAGAAGTTTTTGTAATTCTGAATTAATTAATTAATTTTGTATGGCAATGGTGGATGATACAGATTTCGCCGATGAAATTTGATGAAACATGCCGTGTGTTTATTTAAATGTCAATATTTTGATTTTTGTTGAACAGATTTCGTGGTTGAAATTTGGTGCAATATGCACGTATATACATTGCCTGTTATTTATATTGCTTACCACTAGGATTGGCCAAGTGATATTTTACAAACAAGCCCTATACGATAGAGATTCCAGAAACCATAAACGATTGTCAATCTTTTGAATTTTGTTGAACAGATTGGGTGGTTGAAATTTGGTGCAACATGCCCATATATACATTGCCTGTTATTTATATCGCTGACCCCTAGGACTGGCCATGTGATATTTTACATACAAGCCCTATACGATAGAGATTCCAGAAACCATAAACGATTGTCAATCTTTTGAATTTTGTTGAACAGATTGCGTGGTTGAAATTTGGTGCAACATGCCCGTATATACATTGCCTGTTATTTATATCGCTGACCCCTAGGACTGGCCATGTGATATTTTACATACAAGCCCTATACGATAGAGATTCCAGAAACCATAAACGATTGTCAATCTTTTGAATTTTGTTGAACAGATTGCATTGTTGAAATTTAGTGCAACATGCCCGTATATACATTGCCTGTTATTTATATCTCTGACCCCTAGGATTGGCCATGTGATATTTTAAATACAAGCCCTATACGGTAGAGATTCCAGAAACCATAAACGATTGTCAATCTTTTGAATTTTGTTGAACAGATTGCGTTGTTGAAATTTGGTGCAACATGCCGTATATACATTGCCTGTTATTTATATCGCTGACCCCTAGGACTGGCCATGTGATATTTTACATATAAGACCTATACAATAGAGATCCCATAAACCATTGTCGAATGTCAATCTTTTGATTTTTGTCGAACAGATTTCGTCGTTGAAATTTGGTGCAACATGCCGTATATATATTGCCTGTTATTTATATCGCTGACCCCTGGGATTGACCAGATGATATTTTACATATAAGACCTATACAATAGAGATCCCATAAACCATTGTCGAATGTCAATCTTTTGATTTTTGTCGAACAGATTTCGTCGTTGAAATTTGGTGCAACTGACGGTATGTAACATGTTCGAACGGGCCTGTTAGTTAATTAATTTTACATAATGTAAAGCCATTGCAGGGTTTTTGCTTTAGTCATTTTAACTAATAAAAGCATCCTAAATGGGATCTTTTAAATTAATTAGAATATTAAATTTCTCCTAAAAGATGATTATTTGAAATATTTTTTTTCTGTAAAGGCATTTAGGCGATTAAGTTACCACCACATACATAAAATATATACGTATACGGAAAATTTGGGATTTTATTTTGGGAAATATTTCACAGGCATTGATTTTGTTCGGTTTTGAATTTACTCGTTTTATTTTGTTTTTCGTACTGCTTGCTTGCAAATATTTTTCGAAAAATTTGCTTGCAAAATATCAAACAAACTCGATCTTACTTGTAAATATTGGTAAATAAAATTAAATTTTTTATTTTTTATTTTAAGGTTTTAAGGTAACATTTATTGATTTTCTGCATCATATTAGCAATTGAATAATGTAAATACAAACCAAACGGCACATTGGTTAAAGCTATAGCGTTTGTTTGTGAAGTGCCGTGCTTAAATTTCGAAAGTGATGAAAAAGGAATATTTTATGTAGTAAAACAAAAAAATAAGACTTTTTGTAAGGCCGAATCTAACTTCTAAAATGTTATGTTTTGATATTTTTATTTTTAGTTTTTTACTACAAATTCATAAAGGAAGTAGATACATTGTCATTCCAGAATCTGACTCAATAGCTTATAAGGAAGCTTTTTTAATAAATTAATGTGGGATTTGTGTCGTGTTCAAGACAGAAATGTAAACATTATCGTATGACACCCAATCTTCCTGATACCTTAACAAAATGCATTCTGCAGAGGATATATTTACTAACCCAATTATATCTCGGACTAACGGGCAGTTCCAGATGATTTTCAAAGTTATTAGAGAATAACCCCATTACCAAATTAAACTGAATTGTAACGTACACCACTATATCTACAAAATTATCGAATTTCTAGGAGTGTGCTCTTTTCAGTTTTCACGCATTTGGTATACTGCACGTAAAAGGTACCCGAAATTCTATTTTCTTTTTTAAATTTGGCATTGTTGAAGGTTTTCAAGCTATAACAGGCCACAAAATTCATTAAGCTGGTTATTAAGTAGTTCACTGTAATTATTTTATGGGATGTTTCCTTTAATAATTTTGAGCAAACTATTGATCCATTTTCAATATCTATACTGAGATACAGTGTGTCAGAGAAAAGTTGTTCGAGTGATACCTAGATTCATATTTAACATAATACTAGCTTTTAAACTATTTAACGTAAATCAAATGTCTTTTGTTTAAGTTCTAGGATTTACTAACACCTTTATTTTGTTGATAACACACTAGAATATTGAAGAATCTTTCGAGATTAATTTTTTAATTTCATTCGTTCTACTACACCATACAAAGGAATTCAAAATAGTGTCGATTATAATAATTGCTTGCTTGTTGTAATTATCATCAAACCAGTCATTACTTTGGAGATCGAAATGAGTTGAAGCATCGTCTTGCTTATGTCGGTGCTTTTGGAATATCCTCAAGAAGTATAGTAAGGCCTTAGGAAGCCTGGATGATCAAATTAATTCGCAGTTACACCACCACATATATTCTCACCAAACTTTTGTTGGAACTATGTCGGTTTTTTTACACGTTTGTCTGATGCTGAATGATGAATCGTTTCTAACCAACAGCACGAAGCTCTCGCTATAAGCGAATGCAGCTGTTAAATAAGGCTACTAGGTTATGTCTACTGAAACGAACATAATACAACGCCATCTATCAAGCCATTATAAATACCAGGAATTTTCCTTTTTAAAATTAGTATATTTTTATGAAGTTGACAAAGAGCTCGGTGCTCGAAACTAGTCCTGAAAATAAAAAATAAAAAATAAAAATAAATTATTATCACTAAAAGAAAGAAAAAACATATTCTGTTTTAAATATTTATATTTTTATTATGTATTTAAATAAAAATCGTTTCAAATATAAAAAGTGATAGAAACACACAAAATAAAAATGGATTTTTTCCGTAGTAATGTAACGAACTTTGACAATGTTGCATTTAATGATTTTATTTATTGCCAATTGTTAAATTTTTGGAAAAACCGAAAATTAGAAAAAAACATTTTAAAGGTAGTGGTTTTTCTTTGTTATAAAAAACCAAACGATTTAAGCAAGAATTCGTAAAGTTGAGAACAAGCTATCGAGAATTTTTCCAGTTAGCTCTGGTATTCAACAAGAATGTCTGTCGCCAATACTCTTTAATGTGATCTCTGGTTTTAGAGGCTACGACGCAATTTACTTGCGGTCGTACTTTGTGTCTTAATATCTCGGAAATTCGACAAGCTGATGTTGTATAGAGTGTTGATCAGAACTATTGTCATGTGTAGGTGTGAGAGTAAGACATTGACCATGTAAAAGCTTCTTATTATTACTATTATCAACCAAATTTAGTTTATACATAACTAGCTGAGCCCGGTCCGCCTTGCTGGCCCTAAGTAAACCTTTTCTTTTGTATTGTCTCTCGATTTAAAAAGAGTCACAGCATTTAGTTATTAAAAATTCATTTTTCGTATATCTGTACAATAAGTACATTGTATTAGAATGTAAACATTATAACGGGAAATTGATTTGGCAATATTGTTAATGAGCTATTGGAATGCAAACTGATGTTAAATGATGACAATGGAAAGATAAATGTAGATGATTCGTATTATATGCCGCACAGTGATACCTGATGGAAGAATATAATTAAAAAAACAACGGGCGAGTTCACACTCAACTCGCAAAAGAATTATGTGAAAACCTGCAACTATTGAATCATTTCAAGTCTTTTCGATAGGCCTGAGAACTGTTCGCTCAGTATTTAAATTACGATACAATTTTTGGTTAAAAAGTCAATAAGTTGTTCTATTTTGGATTTGGAGGAAAGGTTGCCGACCCTCATTGTTTAATTGAAAATTGAAATTTATAACCGACTATATTTCAGTACACCGATGTCTTGGTGAGCTTGAGCAAAGTACAGTTCTGTTAAGTTAATTATCTATAAACCTGCCCTGAACGCTTCAAAATTCACCATTACTCATACAAGACAATTGTTGATGATTCCATATTTAAACTTTTGTGAATGGCCACGGCAAACCAGGGGAGGGGCCCTATCATGATTTCCGCTGCGAAATTTTTTTTTACGATATCGTGAATTTGGGATCACAAAACACGACACTTTTTGGCCATCTATTCAATAGCGAGAAAAATTCCGCCAACAAAAATAAGGCGGATAATTTTCCGATTGATTTATTGTTGGGGATTGTGACAAGTTTTTACATCTAATCTAAACTACAGTCAAAACTAGTCTCAAAATAATGCCGCGTACGATAGCGGAATTCATAATAAAAAAGTTGAAGCGGGTCGAAAAGAACATGATAGAGGCCCTGGTGAACAAAGCAAAGTGGCATCGCTGATTTAATTAATTTGAACTAAATAAAATATGGCGGTTTGCGCTAAAAAGCACTATTTTCAATAAAATCGCAATTTTGACTGTAGGGTAAAGTGGGGTAGTTTCGTCATCGGGGCACTTTCGTCAAGCTATGTTTAGCTACCTTCACAACGTTTAAAAAATCTGAAAAAATTACTGAGTCATGCCATTATTATTTCAAATGCTTCTCTGTACTTTGACAGTCATCATTGAAAACGCAACTAGAATACACGTATAATCGTGTTTTTCACCAGTATTGGGTAATATTTGGTATGTATAACGTAAGATTTTTTATTAAGAATTTTTTTAGTTTTGTTGAGTGTTTCATTGAATATACATAGTTAGATAAATTAATTATCTTTAAAGTGTTAGTGTGTGAATTAATCAATAAAAAATAATTAATTAAATTTCTTTATTTAATATTTTTTTGCTACTTGGGGCACATTCGCCAAGTTGTTACGGGGCAGTTTCGTCTTTGATAAATGCCCTTAATACTGTCGACCGTGCCACATATATAAAATAAACGTGGGTAAAATAACCGAAGTAGAAGCTAATAACTCTTACATCGAAAGCTTCTTGCGCAGAAATGCTACAAGTCAACTATTTGTTGAACCAGGCAAAGAAGACATTTCATTAATTTATAGAAATTATGCTTATATGAAGCTGCCAACACCAGAGCATCCTCCTATACGTTTAAGTTTAAATTTAATATTTTATTGAATAAATATGTTTTTATTTTATTTATTTAAAAAAATTATTTTATTTATAATGTGTATTACTAATGATTCTACTAAAATAGTTACGTAGACGAAAGTGCCCCTTCATTTGGCGAAAGTACCCCGGGCCGGGGCACTTTCATCTTTCTATGGAGTTCCAGCAGAAATTAAAAAAAAATGTTTTGTAATAATAAGGAAAAATCCTTACATTCACAATTGGTTCAGAAAATATGGAAGTATTTATTACCGTTAACTGATTTAAAAAAATATCAATAGTAATTTTTCTACCGAGATTTTACTAAAAAGTGGCGAATCTGCCCCACTTTACCCTACATAAAATCATATCAGCTGGAAAGATGGTAGCATATCTCCATGCGGCTTCTTCCTTGCGCGTATCTTTTTATTAAATGGCGTGTGAATCTGCTTACCACTCTTATACTTTTTGTTTCCTATATGCCCCGCATAACCAAACTACTCAGCAATAGCATGACTGAGTACTAAACATAGCATACCGATTAAACAATTTCAAAATTTTTATTTTATTATGTATCAACGTATGTACATATGTGCCATTTTCACATCTCGCTAGATGAATGAGATATTTAATATTTAATGTATGGGTGCATTTGTCTTTGTTTAACGTACTTCCATTCCAGTTTTGTTGAATCACTTACACTAAACATGCATACTTTTTGTGCCTTTTCATTTTATTCTGACGGAAATCGTAATTCGAATTATATCGTATGCAAGTTCGGTGCATTTTATGTTCGTTTTTCTCGTATTTAATTTGTAATTTCGGTCGTACCGGATTTTCCGTTGCTTTTTTACATGAAATTTTTGACTTACCCCCGCTAAAGATGTTTTCACATCAAAAATGTAATAAATATTTTATGTGAAATAAAATTCGTATAAATTTATTGTAACGTTCTTTATTTGAAAATTTGTTTGGTTTAAAATTTGGTAATTAAATTAGTAAAATGTTAATTGATAAAAATTATATTATATAGCGAACCTCGATGCACTTCGTTGCAACCAACCAAAAAATGAAATGAAATATTCTAGATTTTTTTTTTATGAAATGAATGCATTGTATTTCAAAATTATTAATGTCAATCCAAAACATTTGGATATACAATATTTTTCGTTTGCCCATTTGAAGCGAGCACAAACAAACAATTTGGAGTTCCAACTCTTGAGCAGGTCACGTATAGCTGTCCATGTGAAAAGCACGGCTCCTCCAAATTTAATCCGCATATTTGAAGCGTTTGTCCTTGCGCCTTATTGATGGACATGGCAAATGATAGACGCACTGGGAATTGCAAACGCTTAAATTCAAATGGCATGTCTGTTGGAATCAGTGGAATACGTGGTATGAGCACAATTTCACCTTTCGCGGTTCCGGTCAATATTGTGGCTTCAATTAAATTCGGCATCAATTTTTTTACTACCAATCTTGTGCCATTGCACAGTTTTGGTGCATTTAAATTCCGCAGTAAAATAATTGATATGCCAACCTTTAAATTCATTATTGTGAAATTTGATTTGATTTTTTTATCTTGCGATCAAGATCGATTTCGATATTAAAATATCATCGTCAGTTGGTAATTACTTTTTCTATACTACAAATATAACGGCTATTTTTTCTTCTTTATATACAGAAAAAACATTCATACTCCGTGTTTACGTTGATCAGAATTTTTGAAATAATACACTTTAGTTGAACAGCTTACATTGATTTACGAATTTTGTAGAATCAAATCGTATAACTTGTTGGTTGTGGTGTTAATTTTGGTATTCAATAAATATCTGTTGTTTTTGTTTTTGTAAATTTCGATTTCTTCCAAACGATCCATTGCATCCCCTTTTTTTAATCTAAACAATATTTCCATATTCGAATCCAAATTTATGTAGTTGTGTTGTGTTTCATTTATGTGCTGTGCGAAATTCGAATCGGTTCTGATCTTTCCTATACCTGTTATATGCTCTTTAAACCTTTGTTTAAACGATCTACCAGTTTGACCAATATAGAATGATGGGCAATCAGAACAAGTTAATTTATAAATACCGGTATCTAAAATTGTGTTGTCCTTAAGTTGAATTTTTTGTCCTAAAGAATTTCGGTTTTTGAACGCAATTTTATAGCCATAACTTTGGAATATTTTTTGTAAATGTTTACTGGAATTTTGATCATATTCTACGCTGATATACCTGGTATCCTGACCACCATCGCCGAAAATCAACGTGGTAAACTGTTGGTATTCAATTTTGCTCCGATATGCCGCATTCATGCTATCAATTTTATCAGGTTGATAACCGTTCTGGCTAGCGATCAATCTGATAACCCTCAGTTCATCATTCCAGTAAACATTTACAAAAAATATTCCAAAGTTATGGCTATAAAATTGCGTTCAAAAACCGAAATTCTTTAGAACAAAAAATTCAACTTAAGGACAACACAATTTTAGATACCGGTATTTATAAATTAACTTGTTCTGATTGCCCATCATTCTATATTGGTCAAACTGGTAGATCGTTTAAACAAAGGTTTAAAGAGCATATAACAGGTATAGGAAAGATCAGAACCGATTCGAATTTCGCACAGCACATAAATGAAACACAACACAACTACATAAATTTGGATTCGAATATGGAAATATTGTTTAGATTAAAAAAAGGGGATGCAATGGATCGTTTGGAAGAAATCGAAATTTACAAAAACAAAAACAACAGATATTTATTGAATACCAAAATTAACACCACAACCAACAAGTTATACGATTTGATTCTACAAAATTCGTAAATCAATGTAAGCTGTTCAACTAAAGTGTATTATTTCAAAAATTCTGATCAACGTAAACACGGAGTATGAATGTTTTTTCTGTATATAAAGAAGAAAAAATAGCCGTTATATTTGTAGTATAGAAAAAGTAATTACCAACTGACGATGATATTTTAATATCGAAATCGATCTTGATCGCAAGATAAAAAAATCAAATCAAATTTCACAATAAGGAATCTAAAAAATAAAATTAATAAATACAATTAAAAACATAATTTATTTATTTAATATAATTATAAATAGTGAAATAATCCACAATCAATATAAATATTTTTAATATGAATATCACTTTAAATTCAAACAATGCCGTAGCATACCAGGTGGTTCCAATGAATTCAAAAATTCAATTGGATAATTCACTGCATCATCTGCATTCATTGCGCTATCAACAGATTTATATGATGTCACTTCACCTGGTAATTTTTCTTGAATCTGATAATTGATTGCATTGACGTGTACATTTTTTGGTGCCAGTATTGCGCGTTCTCTCAACCAATTGTGATTCCTGTAATTTTGAACAATATTTGGGAACACACTTTCAATCAACTCTTCTGTTAGTTGGAGAATGGTACAAAAATTGTTCGGCAATGCAAACAATCCATTTGTATTATCGACTCGAACTTTGCCATTTCCAATATTTAACAATTGTTTCGAGAACCGATCTGCAGATTGGTCGTTGTGCAATTGAACGCGCATATTTATGTTCAATGTCAATTTTTGCACATATCGCCATAGAAGAGAAGACTTTAAGCATGCATTGATCTCATCCGCCGGTGATGATCGTGGAACCACAGGCAATATTTGACGAAAATCGCCTGACAATAATATCAATGCACCACCAAAAATTTTTTGATTCTGACATAGATCTTGCATTGTATGGTGTAATGCTTCCAGCGATTTTTTATGCGTCATTGTACATTCATCCAAAAGAATATTTGCTGCTTGTTGCAAAGCTTTTGCCATCGCAGAATTTCTTGAAATATTGCACGTGGAATGTTCAATCACCTGTTAATTTGAGAATAATTATATTTTACAATAATATCGATTAAATTTTAAAGTGATCAATCAATAAATATAAGCACACCTGCACATTCATCGGCAATTTTAATGCAGAGTGCGCTGTTCGTCCACCATCCAATAGAGTAGCAGCGATTCCCGACGAAGCAAGTGCCAATGCAATTTTTCGTTGCGATCGAATGGCTGCCAAAATCAGTGATATCACAAATGTTTTTCCCGTACCACCAGGCGCATCCAAAAAATATAATCCACCGACTTAATTTTGTACAGCTTGCATGATGGTATCATAGACATGTTTTTGATGGTCATTTAATTTGGGAACATTCAAATTCACAAATGTTTGCAATTCATTGGGATCATACTGTTGTTCACGTTGCAATTCTCGATCAAATAAATCATGCATTGGACGATTGGGTGGTGACAAACCTAATTGCCCTAATGCTTTATTTGCAATCGTTAGGCACATCAATGCCTCATTATACATTTCCAATGAAATCAGCAAATCAGCGTTTCTTGTGTGATGACGCATTCCAATCAAATAGTCTTCTGCCATAAAATCTTTGCATTTATTCCACAATTCAAGTGGATTTGATGGAAAACATGTTGATACATATGATTATGGCATGTAACATACGTATTTGATGTGGAGAAGAAGCAATCGATGCATTATGAAGCGTTAAATCCCAATGCGCATCATTTTCAAGTAGACCTAATTGCTCACATGCTTCACGATACGTCACACATAAATGACCATTTACTCTTCGCAAATGTTGAAATGAATGTGGTCCAACAACATTTACTAACAACAACCGCAAATAATAACATTCTGCATTGTTTGGATGAACTGTGTATAATCTTCCCATGGTATCTGCAAAAAAAACACCTGGATGGCCATCAACAGGTGTTCCTTGTTTACGTCGTTACAATTTCTTTGCAGTCCAAGTGAAATAATGCGTTACATCTGAATACAGAAACGTTCTGGCAAATTCATCGCTTTCACACAATTGAAAGAATGCAATTAATGTTGTTGCTGGTGGCTGTGCTGCTCTCTGCTGTACATTTGCATCGGTAAAATACACACGCTGGCCATTTTCAAGATGAACAGCCAAATGAACAACAGCAGGATATCGCTCATGAATTGGAAATGAATTAATTCTCCAAAGAGCTTCATTAGTGCTAATGTAGCGCCCCATTTGATATTGGGCGATTTCATCATTGCTATTGTCACCAGCTACTCCAAAAACAGCCATATCACTGCCTTTATTCACTTATTTGCAAATGTATTTAATCGACTTCACAGAATTACATTACTAAACATTTATGTGAGCCTGAAATACTTTTGACAATAGTGGAGAATAAGGCACAATCCAACGATTATCAACTTCAATGTCTTGATTGCGTATTTTAATTGTTGTTGTATGGCCATTATCCTCCGGTAACCGACGTCGATACAACGGGTATTCGTCGTCACCTGTAATTGTATCCGAAGTTAATGCTCTTAAATACCGTTTTGTACATTTTGCATCGATCATGCATGGTGAATTCATATTTATTTGACCGCAAGGGCCATGAATCATATTTTTCGTGACAACTTCAAATAATTCGGGTGTTATTTTACGAACCAGCCATATCAAGATGTGCGCGTGCTGCAGCCCTCTCGTTTGCCATTCAATCGAATACATCCAGCAACGTACCTCTCCAAAAATTCGCAATTTGATAATCAAATCCATCAGTGCTTTTACTTTCTGTCGAAATACACGTGCTGTTATATCGTGTCGATCTGTCGGATTCTGACCATCAAATAAATTGTTTTTTATGTCAGCCCACTGTGGATTGCATGTGAATGTTATGAATAGGTCGGGACGACCATATTTGCGAACGTATGACATTGCATCTTGCGTATATTCGTGCATGTGGCGCGGACTGCCAACATATGTCGATGGTAATATTGTTAAACGTCCGATATCATTAACATTACCATCATTCACAATTTGGCTTGACTGAATCGAAGGTAATTAAGGCCTTCTGCTTCAATTTTCGCATACATGTCAACAGCGTATTGGTGGAAAAGTTTGCCACATCGCATAATAAAGTTGTCTTCTTGTGGGCGAATCTCGAATCTATACGAATAATAATTCATCCCACTAACTTTTTTTTCTACCTATGATGAATACATTATCAGCAAATTAAAATCATGTCTTCTTGTTTTGAAATAAAAAAATTGAATTCATATATATTTTACCGGTTCGTGGATCTATCATTCGTATATTGATATGATAGCCGTCGTCACCTTTCCAGTGCAATAATAGATATTGTAATGCATCATAGCTGCGGTGAAGCTCTGAAACATGCCGTAATCAGACCGAAATTTGAACTTTTTTTTTCCAATGTTGAATTAAAATTTTTTCAAGAGGGGGCTGAGACCATACCCAATCGATCACAAAGTGTGTGCATGGGGGGTGGTGGGGAAAGTGACCTTTTTTTTCGCTCAGACGCACCGTTTTCGAGATATTTGCAATTTTTCGATTTTACGTGTATTTGTTGTTGTTTTGCAAAGAGCGAGTTCATTTCAGGAAAAAAATCATAACTCGAGAATGGCTGGACCGATTTTGGATTTCAAAATCAACTAACCATAATCACTCCTCCCTGCACCTTCCCTAAAAATGTTATGGCAATCGCATAAGCCGTTCTCGAGTTATGGAGTGATAATCAAAATGTACACTTATTTTTATATATATAGATAATAATTTTTATGAAAATTTAGCCAAAATAATAGAAAAATAGGTAAATTAAGAAAATTTGAAAAAATAAAAATTTTGCAGAAAATGTAAATTTAATAAAGATATATAATAATTAAAAAAAATTTGTTATTTACGAAATGATGTCATGTTGATTGTTGAATGATGTCATCGAATTGATTTGGTAAATTAGCTGAGGTATTAACACAATGTGTTATTGTTCTTAAGCCCAAAATTCGGACCGTACCAAATAATTGTTGTTTTGAAGTATTAGTGACGAAACAACATTATTTGGATTTTGAATATCACTGTACACAAACATTTTTTTATACAAGCAACGTAAACAACTTGTTAGGGATACTGTACTTACAGTACATTAGTATATATATTTTTTTTTATTTATTTATAATGTTCACTTTAACGTTAGAGTATTTTGAATATTATTTGTCCAACACTTGGTATCACGCTATTATTACGTTAACCAACACACGATCACGATATACATATATTATAGTGTGTATATTTATTTAAAAAGTTTATCTTAAACAATTTATTTAATTTCACTCAGAGTTCGCTTATAGCTTTAATGTACTTCTAACTTCAAATTTTCATGTTATCAGTACCATTTTCATTGAATTATTTTCGCGCACCAAATACATTTAACTGTTTATCTTTATCATGATTTTTATTACGCGCACGGTTAACGTGAAATTACAAGAAAACTTAATTAAACTTTATAGGAATATAATATAAATGATTTGAACAAAAACTATATTATTTCTAATAATTTATTTTAGTTATTATTAGTTTCCAAACTGAATATTCTATCCTTCACAAAATTCGGATAGTTTTCCACGTTCACTGGTTAACAAATTTGTATTCAAAATTTGGACACTGATTCTAATTTTTCTTTATCCATGGACTAATTAACCAAAGCGTTCCTAGATATACACGCCGTCAGGTTAAAATTTGAACTTTCAAATAAAAAACCCTTTATTTACAAACACATCTTTATGTAATGACGTCATACCATTTGTTCGAATTTTTTTTTATAATAAGCCATTAGTGTCACCTACTTATAAACTCGACTAATTAAATATATTTAAAAAAAAACAAAATGGACGTGTAGTTTCCGTGTTTGAAATCAGATGGCGGTAATATAAAAATTGAAATATTTAAATTGAAATTTCAGCAAAACAATCCAAAATAATGTTTTAGCAAGTTTAACGATCATGCGAATGTATTTCATAAGAAATACGCTAAAAATATTATAAATATTTAACATAATTATTGCACTGTTAAAAATATTTTCAAAATTCGAAATTCGAATTTTCGAAAACGAAAAAAATCTTGTGTAGCTAACTTCATAATATCTTACGTCATTGATTTTGTGTTTATTAATTTTATACTGTATTTACATTACTTTTTTACATTTACATACAAAGAAAAAGTAAATTTGCACAATTTTATTTTTAATTATAATTAACAAATTACTAAATTTAAATTATTAGTTTTAAAATATGTTATTGTAATTATTCAAAATGTATTGCACTTATTATCCAACAAAAAGAGACAGGTTTTTTGGTATCAATAATAATTTATTAATTCCATAAATAAAAATATCAAAAACACAATATTTCGATCACTAAGGATCATTCTCAAGTGTTAGAAGACTGAAACTAATAATGAGAAAAAATATATAAATTAAAATTGAATATAACATACAATAAAAGAAAACTTACTATAGTTTGATAATTATTACATTAAAATTAAATTTTAAAATCAAACTCCATCTTAGGAATTGATTCAATATATAAAAAATGAAAAATACAAATTAAAATATTGTTTTTTCCCCCACAAAATACTTTCTTAACAATATGTATATATTATTAATTTTCAATAAAAATAGTTTAAATTTATATAAATATATGAAAATTAATTACAAAATTAACTACTTTTTTACCACTAATTGAAACGATATGTTCACATAAGCTTTTCAATATATTCTAAAAATATTTTTGTCAAGTCATACAACATCGTAAAGTAATACCAATCGTTTACAAACAAACGTTAAAAAACTTGGAAAAGCTACCAAAATAAAAATAAAAAATATGAAATATGATGAACAGTTGGTCAAGAATGAATAAAAGCACTGGTTCAAAAATAAATAAGTATAAAATTAAAAAATATTAAAAAATTAGAATTGCGAAACATAGATGGCACTATTTTTATTTAATGAACAATTATTATCGCATGAACGAGCAAGATATTTGTTATAATAAAGTGACCGTGTATATATAGAAATAAACTCATTATGGAAGAGCTTTACCTAATTTATGTAGATAAATTGTCAATATAAACAGCAATTGCCAATTTTATCAACATTGGGGCGGATAATGGTGAATCTAAATAAACTCAGAAAGTTTTTTAATCGTTAAATAAAACTATTTTCTAGATTATTGTTACTACACACATTTTTAAAATTTTTTAAAAACACTTGTTAAATATTTCGCAAAATTACAAAAGGTTTAAAAACTCACTCGATCGATTTCGGGTTATTAGGCCATCATCAGGAGTATCTACTAAACTGTAAAAAATAAAAATGTAGTTAGATATATATATATATATAGTTGGAAAAAGCAAAAAGTGAAACCAAAATATACAAATAAAAAAATGTGGAAGTGGTAAACAATAAAATTGGTGACAGCAATAAACATTAAAAATTAAAATAGGGGGTTAGTTAAACACAGGTAAAATTGGTGAGAGCAATAAACATTAAAAATTAAAAATTAAAAGGGGGTGAGTTAAACACAGGTATATGATTATTGATTAGTCAACGGTCGAATAACAAAATTCCAGATGTTGATTTTTTTTTTTTTTTTTTTTTTTCTACCCCTTCTTTATTTTGTTATAACCCGACGTAATAGTAATTTTATGGTATGGAATGAGTATGTGAATAAAACAATGCGGGGTCGGTAATTGGTGAGAAACGGATTTCTCTCTGTTCGTTGAGGATATTTTGGTTAAGAAATATAGCTTTACGGATTTCGTAAGATTCTAAGTTGTCTAAACGTCTGCTTTTTGGTTGTACATGTAATATTTCTAAATTGTTTAAACTGGATGTGTGCTTTTCTAACGTTAAATGATTATAAAGGGATGATTCATGGCTACCAGATAAATGTTCTTTAACTCTAACTTCAAAATTGCGCCCAGTCTGTCCGATATAAGAGGAACTACAATCATTGCAATTGATCTTATAAACGCCAGACTTGGAAAGGCGATCAATTCTTGGTTTGTTGTTAAAAATCATTTTCTTAATTGTATTATTGTTATAAAAAGCAAAGCTAATATCTGTATTTTGTGTCACGATGTTACTAATCCGTTGACTAGTTTTTCCTATATACTCTAAGCGGCGCCAATTTTTCGGGATTGGCCTATCAGGTGGATAAATGTTAGCTAAAGCTTTATGTTCAGTTTGTTAGCAGAAATTTTCATGAATTTCTTCGAACAAACGATTGTATCAAGCAATAATCCTTATTTCCGTCATATGGTCTTTTGGTACAGATATGTTGATGACATACTATGTCTATGGAATGGAACTGATAGGCTATTAACCTCTTTTCTCACTTGGTTAAATTCTCAATATCCCACCATTAATTTTACGGTAGAAAAAGAAGAAAACAAATCTATTAACTTTCTAGATATAACAATAACCAGAATTAATTCTTCATTAGAGTTCAAAATTTATAGAAAACCCACGTATACAGACGCCATTATACCTAACTCGTCAAACCATCCCCATAATATTAAAATGTCAGCTTTCCACTCATTCTTAGATAGATTAATAAACATTCCTTTGACCATAATATCCAATTATAACAAAGAGCTTAATATAATTTTAGAAATAGCAGCGAATAACGGTTATGCAGCTAAGACTATATTAAAGCTATTAAACAGAAAATTGAAACATAAAGCTTTAGCTAACATTTATCCACCTGATAGCCCAATGCCGAAAAATTGGCGCCGCTTAGAGTATATAGGAAAAACTAGTCAACGGATTAGTAACATCGTGACACAAAATACAGATATTAGCTTTGCTTTTTATAACAATAATACAATTAAGAAAATGATTTTTAACAACAAACCAAGAATTGATCGCCTTTCCAAGTCTGGCGTTTATAAGATCAATTGCAATGATTGTAGTTCCTTTTATATCGGACAGACTGGGCGCAATTTTGAAGTTAGAGTTAAAGAACATTTATCTGGTAGCCATGAATCATCCCTTTATAATCATTTAACGTTAGAAAATCACACATCCAGTTTAAACAATTTAGAAATATTACATGTACAACCAAAAAGCAGACGTTTAGAAAACTTAGAATCTTACGAAATCCGTAAAGCTATATTTCTTAACCAAAATATCCTCAACGAACAGAGAGAAATCCGTTTCTCACCAATTACCGACCCCGCATTGTTTTATTCACATACTCATTCCATACCATAAAATTACTATTACGTCGGGTTATAACAAAATAAAGAAGGGGTAGAAAAAAAAAAAAAAAAAAAAAAATCAACATCTGGAATTTTGTTATTCGACCGTTGACTAATCAATAATCATATACCTGTGTTTAACTCACCCCCTTTTAATTTTTAATTTTTAATGTTTATTGCTCTCACCAATTTTACCTGTGTTTAACTAACCCCCTATTTTAATTTTTAATGTTTATTGCTGTCACCAATTTTATTGTTTACCACTTCCACATTTTTTTATTTGTATATTTTGGTTTCACTTTTTGCTTTTTCCAACTATATATATATATATCTAACTACATTTTTATTTTTTACAGTTTAGTAGATACTCCTGATGATGGCCTAATAACCCGAAATCGATCGAGTGAGTTTTTAAACCTTTTGTAATTTTGCGAAATATTTAACAAGTGTTTTTAAAAAATTTTAAAAATGTGTGTAGTAACAATAATCTAGAAAATAGTTTTATTTAACGATTAAAAAACTTTCTGAGTTTATTTAGATTCACCATTATCCGCCCCAATGTTGATAAAATTGGCAATTGCTGTTTATATTGACAATTTATCTACATAAATTAGGTAAAGCTCTTCCATAATGAGTTTATTTCTATATATACACGGTCACTTTATTATAACAAATATCTTGCTCGTTCATGCGATAATAATTGTTCATTAAATAAAAATAGTGCCATCTATGTTTCGCAATTCTAATTTTTTAATATTTTTTAATTTTATACTTATTTATTTTTGAACCAGTGCTTTTATTCATTCTTGACCAACTGTTCATCATATTTCATATTTTTTATTTTTATTTTGGTAGCTTTTCCAAGTTTTTTAACGTTTGTTTGTAAACGATTGGTATTACTTTACGATGTTGTATGACTTGACAAAAATATTTTTAGAATTTATTGAAAAGCTTATGTGAACATATCGTTTCAATTAGTGGTAAAAAAGTAGTTAATTTTGTAATTAATTTTCATATATTTATAAATTTAAACTATTTTTATTGAAAATTAATAATATATACATATTGTTAAGAAAGTATTTTGTGGGGGAAAAAACAATATTTTAATTTGTATTTTTCATTTTTTATATATTGAATCAATTCCTAAGATGGAGTTTGATTTTAAAATTTAATTTTAATGTAATAATTATCAAACTATAGTAAGTTTTCTTTTATTGTATGTTATATTCAATTTTAATTTATATATTTTTTCTCATTATTAGTTTCAGTCTTCTAACACTTGAGAATGATCCTTAGTGATCGAAATATTGTGTTTTTGATATTTTTATTTATGGAATTAATAAATTATTATTGATACCAAAAAACCTGTCTCTTTTTGTTGGATAATAAGTGCAATACATTTTGAATAATTACAAAAATTTAAATCACTCCAACATTATCAAAAAATTATTCGATAATTAAAATATGTTATACTAAAAGGTTTGATTTAAATATAAACCTAAAAATATTTTCTGTTACGAGTATTTTTCATTCATAAAATTGTAATCAAAAATGATCAATTTTACATGGGTTCTTATGGGAAAACGTAAAATGTATACCCATTAAATTAAGCTTCTTAATTTAAAGGGTCGATGCTGATGGCTTGTATATCTAAGAGCTTTGGTTTATGTTTGACCACTGGTAAGTCAGGGGAGTTAAACTTGGAACGTTGAGCAAATGTGGTGATGCGACGTTACAGTAAACCAAAAAAATTTTCCGAGTTGGGCAACTATAGATTTACTTGAATTTTTATATTTTGATTTTGCTTTGTTGCAACAAAACGAAACGAGCAAAATTGTTATGTTAAATGTTGCGTTAAAATGTTACGTGTCATGTAAAATGTTATATTAAATAAAAATATTTCGTCTCATTTTATTTATCACATTAAAATAGAAACACAAAAGACAAAAAACATAGCGAGAGTACTTTCAGTGTTCACGTTACATGTATGCTGTGTTAAAAATGTCATGACGACATCTTTGAGGCTAAATATTTCTGTGCGTCCGACTTTTCCCAATGTTATATAGCTAATTGGATACCATAAATTTTCAATGATCATCATTTTTAAAATACAAAAAATAAAAAAACAAATCATAGCAAAAATATTATTACGAACTGGGCTTCTGAGTTCGTTCGGAATTTGCAATTAAAAACACTGTGTACTTTTTATTTCACTCTACTTTTATACACTTTGATATTTGTTTTGACTTTACTATTTAATTCTGTCCGCTTGCTATTGGGGGGGGGGGGGGGGGGGGCTATGACAACAAATTTATTTCTTTATTTAACGATTTAAAATAAACCAAAAACTTTCTCTGCTTGCCATCGGTCATGTTTATAACACTTAACCATCTAAGCTATTGCTGTCCATAACGTGAGCTTGCTGTATGATGGCCAAAATCGCCACAATATTTACCTCTATTTTTGATTTTATGTTTTACCAAACATTTGCGGTTCAGGTGGAGCTTGAACGCCATTCGTCTTTTTACCTACCACTCTTTAGTACCTACCACAAATTGTAAATTTTATTATAATAATTAAACAGAAATGTTTGTTTGCGTGTTACGCTCAGAGGTTACTAAGATTTTTTTTTGAATATTTGTATGTTTGTAGTGTCTCAAATTTTATATCTGAGCAGCCTAAAGGGCCTAATGCACCACACAATCATGCATGTGCAATCGTACATGTAGAAAAAAACAAAAACATGTATTATCACACATTCAGCATGTACAATCAATCAGTCAATACCATACACTGCCAATCTACATGCGCAATCACACGATTGCACATGCATGATTGTGTCGTATATGAGGCCCTTAAGTGATATAGGTGTTGATCTGTAACAACAAACTAACTTCAAATAGAAAATATTTCGGGTTCGATGCTTAGCAAAGTACTTAACATAACGGCATTTCATTGTGTCAATACGAATTGAAAAACATAAAATTTTGTATTGTAAAACAAGGAATATATTATGTATTGTGTGTGTGTTTGAATTAATTCTTAGACTCGACATTTAGATGTCGCTACGTGAGATTGCGTATAGTTTGACAAGCAATTCCAATTGCATTTTGTAGCTGTCACAATTGTCAATCTAATTCAGAGCAGAAAGTGTTATTTTTCTTATTACGTCATTTTTTTGTAATCGATTTAAAATGGATCGTGATAAGTTGTTTTTCCGAGGGGTTCTTCTTTTCTTTTTTGATTCCAAGAAAACTGCCGCTGAAGCTCACCGATTGCTTTCTTATGGTAATCTAGCTCCACCGAGAACAAGCTATTTCAATTGGTTTCATCGATTCAAAAGTGGTGATTCTGACTTGACAGACAAAGAACGGCCAGGTCAGCCAAAAAAGTTTGAAGATGCCGAATTACAAACATTATTGGATGAAAATGCATGTCAACCGAAAAAGAACTTGCAATGCAGTTAAAAATTGACCGATCAACCATTTCTCATCGTTTGCACGCAATGGGAAAGATTCGAAAGCTAGGAAGATGGGTCCCACATCAACTGTCCGAAAATCAATTGAGAGCACGAATTGAAGCATGCAAAAAAAATCTTGCTGAATACAAAAAACATAGTTTTTTGCATCGAATTGTTACTGGCGATGAAAAGTGGGTCTATTACGACAACCCCAAGCGTAAAGCAGCTTAGGTCGATCCAGGACAAGCAGGACTATCGCAGCCAAAACGAGATATTCATTGCGATAAGGTTATGCTGAGTATTTGGTGGGGCCAGAAAGGTGTGGTGTATTATGAGCTGTTAAATCCAAATGAAACGGTTACAGGTGATCGCTACCGACGTCAACTGGACAATTTGGAACGTGCATTAGACGAAAAACGGCCAGCAATAGCGAACAAAAGCTATAAAGTTTTGTTTCATGATGACAATGCCAGACCACATCGTGCAAAAACCGCTCAAAACAAGGTAGAGCAACTAGGTTGGGATCGGCTTGAATAACCTGCGTATTCTCCAGACCTTGCACCTTCCGACTACCATTTGTTTCGATCAATGCAAATAGGCCTGGCTGACGTACGCTTCCGAAACGCCGGAGAAGTACGAAATTGGATCGATGGCTGGATAGCTGAGAAAGTTGGAGGCTTCTTAAAACGAGGAGCCCACAAACTTCCCAGGAGATGGTAGGAAGTCATAGCTAACGATGGCGAATATATTGGATAAAATATACTGTATCGTTACCTTTAATAAACATTTCTTTTTTATAAAAAAAGTCTAAAAATTAATTCACACACCCAATATCACAGATTGCCTAACTCGCCTCAACGCTCGCTTTCCGGAACATTTGATTGCAGTTTTTTGAATTGGGGAAAACTTTTTCTTCAAACAATGCGTAACTAGAAAAATACGATAGTTGTTTGTGCCAATAGATAGAGATAACGTTAAGATACAACTTACAAATCTCTCTTTACCTAAAAAAAATGTCAATGCAATTTTGGAGGTCCCGAACCGGTAATTATATATAAATTGTATCCGTCTTAGGACGGGCTATACCCCCTAGTTAATTAATAAGCTAGAAATGAAGTGGTTCTAGGTACATTTAGAAATTTCATGTGAGTTTTTAAATTTCTATTCAATAATTTAATTATGTGCTTGACCACGAACTAGAAGGGGATATTGTAATATATTAAGTGGAATACATTTGTGTTTGTTTATTGTGTAAGTAAATTATAATCAGTTAGAAGATGATTGTTTAATTTTTTGTTGATTCAGTTCGCTATCGCCCAAATACCAATGTTTATTAAAAATAATATAAATTTAGTATATAGGTTTTAGTTGTTTTATTAGACGATTATTACATTTATAATATTACTTTCTACATTCCTAATAATCAAAATGATAACCCACTTAAAATCAAATGTTTACCTCAATAACTGTATTTTAAATTTAGAAACAAAAAATCTTGTACGTTATTTTAATGAATTTATTGAACTAACTCAATATTGTATATTTCAATGGCAGTCAAGAAATCCCTTTCGATTGAAGAACTCCAATAAATACTGTGTCCGCTCACGCAGCTCATCTTTCTCATACAGTGCATGCCGCAATTTTTTTGATTTTTCGTTTTCAAACACGAACCAATCCAAATCGGCGTGCTCAACGTCATCCAGATGCCGTGCTCCAATTAACATCAATGATGCTAAAATACCAATTGTTGGCCGTTTAAGTATTTGGATATGAATATCCGTCAATGTTGGTAAACGCTTTGAATAACCGATCGATTTCAGTACATGGGCAAGTTCGGCATGATACATTTGAATTAGTTTATCCCATTCACGTTCTTTTATATCGTTTGTAGTAGATGTGTATAGTAAATACGTTAAATCGATGGCAGGTGATCCGTAGTATCCGACCTGAAAGTCAACCTAAATATAATAAAAAAATTATTACCACCAAAATGAAATATTATTCTCCGCGATTTTACCATAATCACATCATTAGGATGATTTTGCTCATCAAACGTGTACATAATATTATTGGTCCAAAGATCTCCGTGCGTGACGACTTTAAATTCATCCGCGTCTGACTCGAAAGTGGTCTTAACAGTTTTTTTAATAACTTTTAACAATTTTTCTAACTTATATGCTATGGGTTGATAACCAGGCCAAATATGACACAATTCATGACAATCTTGCATGCCACATATAAGAGCATTAATTACAAAATTATCTTCGGTATCGGAAAGGTGTGGTATTTTATGAAAATTCAGTAATTCGGGCTTCTCTTCGTGCAGTTTAGCAGTCATAGCATGATAGGCGGCTAATTTCTTTAACACCATTGCGGTTGCTTCAAAATTTAATCCTGCATGCCGGTCCATATTACGATAGTTTGTGGTTTTCAAATCTTCAAAGAAAAAGTAGAGGGGATTTTCGCTGATTTCATAAGGTATGGCTGTAAATTTAAAGTTAATATCGAAGTCATTCTGGTATTTCTTAAAGTTTGGTAACAAATCTCGATAAAAAACTATTTCTCGTTTAAAATATGCTGCTTTCTCAAACCTTTTGTGGTATTCAGGGGCCAAGGTTGTTTTAATCACAAACGATTTATGCCTGTAGAAGTTAAAATATAAAAGTGTATCAAATTTATACATATAAAACCACATAAATATATTTACTTTAGACTGTTGTTCTTGTTACCACTATGACTGTATTTCACTAAGACACGAATTAAATGGCTCGTATAGTTTTCACCTTTGGCTACAGCATCATATATCTCAAAATCAGTCACATGAGGTGACCCATCACTTTCACTTGATTGATTTAAAACGTTTTCCAGTAATTGATTCGTTAACCACGGATAGCATGTACCATTTAATTTATCCATTTTTGATGTTGAACTTAAACGTGAACTTTCTTCTCGTCTTGTACTCCAAAACGATTTAAATATACTGTGAACCGAAGGGGGATATTGGGGTATGCACTATCACTGTTAGGTAATGATAAATTATTTGTGACCGGCTTATGTATGAGAAATGTTTATTGTACAGTAATAAATTTAAGAGCAATTTGCCGACAAATCACCTTATCAGATGGGTAGAGATTAGAGATCATTTGCAAGATAAATTATATTTATTTTACGCTGTGATGACTTGAAACATTAATTTATCTTTATTTACCAGGAAGCGCACGCATCTGAGAATGTGGAGTTTATATAACGATTATTTCACTGGCAGCGAAGGGAAGGAAGGGGAGATTTACAAAACGCTTTAATTACAACAACAAAACATTTAGCAAAACTAAGAGAATTTATAACCATCAAAGCTGTATCTGACAATCAAATTTGATGTGTAAAGATTAACAACCTAACAAGTAACTATATACGAAGAATTCGGTTTTTCAATGCTTTCTTTGGAAAATAGTGAGTGTTTTATTATATACGTTACGACGAACCTGCGAAGACCGGCTACATCCTTTAGAAAAGATGTATCTTTTACAGAGAACCGTCGAGCTACTCAAAATAGCCATCAACCGCAAAGTCCAGCTCTTCATTGTTGGCAAATCTTTTACCACCAAGTCATTAGTTTTAGTTTGGGATGAAAAATCTAAATAATCTGATGAGGTTAAATTTGGCGAACAGGGTGCGTGAGGAAGCAATTGAACTTTAACTCTTTGATTTTGGCCCTCGCGATAACGAACGTGTGAACTGATGCATTGTTTTGATGAAACATCATTTTACTTTTCACCAAATGCGGCCGTTTTTTCTTGATTTTATCACTCAAACACTGCAATAAGTCATACAGGCCAGGCCGTTGATTGTTTTTCCTTTTTAATCAATGAACTCTCATGAGCATTTTTGGAACCGATTCTTCCTTTTCAGTGCATTGTTTTGACTGTTCCTTAGCTTCAGGAGTGAAGTAAAGCAAATACTCGGCTTTTTCATTGTGATTTCGGAGCAAACGCAGCACCCATCTTGCGCACAGCTTTCTCATGTTAAAATTTTCAGTCAATATACCGCACTTTTTGAATGGCCTACTGTGTCTGCTAGCTGGTGCACTTTCAGTCGACGGTCATCCAATATCATTTTGTGGATTTTCTTCACCATTTCTGGCGTGGTCACCTCATTTTGTCGACCTCATTCGAAACTCTTTCTGCAAGACTGCCCGGACAAAGTTTCTGTCTGTTTCGAACTCAGGGAGTATACAGCGTCCCAATTGCACCTTTCTAAGGTGGGCCTATGACCTAAGAGTCAAGTTGAGACACAGAAATGATTAAATAAAGTGACTAAAATGAACAAAATTTAAAATAATTAACCTACCTTGTGCCAATCTACATTTAACAACTAATGAATATAATTTAAATTTACAATTTAAATGTTAACACACAACACTCTAATTTTGTAAATCTTCTATTTGTCTTTTCTTCGATGTCCTTTTTTTTGATCAATTTTCTTTTCTACCGCCCCTGTTGCTTCTATGAAAACTCGACACGAACCCAAAACCACCATACTACCAGAGTTATTTTCGAAACTCTGATGTATTTTCTAGAGCACTAGCAGCAGATTAGAATCCAAGGCAGACAAGTAGAAGAGGTTGAATCCAAATAAATCAAAAACAGATTTTATGGGCCGAGCAAATTCGACCGAACCACCTCGTCACTACGGAAACGATCCGCTCATTTAATTGAAAGTATAAACTGAGTCTACTTTGTTCACTGTTCACTTTCGACGTTCAATTTTGATGAAATGTTCATGAAAACGTTATTTAGAGTTTTAAACGTTTCACTATAGATGAATCATCCGCACGATGTTCATCCCAAGTGAAGGTGTAAATTCTCCTTAAGATGTGTATAACAACAAACAATAAAAGCTTATAATTAAAATAAAATTTATTTCAAAATTTCTCGTTTTTACATTGTGTGTAACTGTAGTTATTATAAATTGCCTTCTAATTATTCAAAAAATCCTTTTCGGCCATAAAAGTCCAAAAAATACTGCATTCGTTGTTTTACGCCAGACTTTTCAAATAATTGATGTCGAACTCTACGTGATATTTCTGAATCACCCATCATCACTTCCATACTAGCATCGTCGCTTCTTTCAATAAAACGAAAAAGCATAAACGAATGAACCACAGCAATTTGAGGTCGCTTTAACATTTCAATTTGTAGTTCAGTTAGAGTTGGCACATGCTTTCGATATTGAAGTAACTTTAGTGATTTTTCCAATTCACCATGGTAAACTTGTATTAAACGATCCCAGTCTCGTTCTTCAATGTCATTTGCCGTCGACGTATAGAATAAATAGGCTAAATCGAGGGCCGGTGATCCATAGTACCCAATTTGATAATCAACCATAATTACATCAATCGGTTTTTTTGTCGTTTCATCAAATTTATACATAATGTTATTGGCCCATAGATCACCATGTATCAATGTAGTAAATGTGTCGTCGTTTATTGTATCATAAGCGCGATCGAATTTCGTTAGAATATTATTTAAGAAATGTTTAATTTTATCAGAATATTGTTCGTATCCAGGCCAAGTTAAACATACTTGTTGACAATCACGCAAAAAACTTGTCACACCTTCAACTATGGCACTATTTTCGGTACAATAAAGTTTTCGTTTAAATGGTTTAAATAGTTCCGGGCTCTCTTCATACACCATTGCATTGATCGCATGTAATTTAGCCAGTTTCTCCGCCACCAATACGGATGCTTCGAACGTTAATCCAATATGCCGATCGAGGTTTGAAAAATTGTCAACTTTAAGATCTTCGAACACAAAATATAGTGGATCTTCATTAACGTGATAACATCTAAAATAAACTCTTGTTTATTCATGGTTTTAATTAATTTTTTATTTATTTACTTACTTTGGAGCACATTTAAAATTTGGATCAATTTTGTCCTGATACTTTCCGTATTTGGGCAGTATATCACGATAAAATGCCACTTCTCGCCCAAATAGATCTAAAAAAACTGTATCCATAATTTCTGCAGAAAATTCAGCTTTGATAACAAAAGATTTTTGCCTATAATTAATAACCACAAATAATATTAGCTCATCAACATTAAATAATTATATTTTACTTTAATTCACTACCAACTTTATAATTGACTAAAACACGAATCATTTGACTTCCATAATTGGCACCTTTGGCTACGGCCTCATTTAACATAAAATCAATCACAATCGCATCCGCATGATCATGGTATTTAAGGATTCTTTCAAACAGATCGATTGTGATCCAAGGAAATCGATCATTAGAAATTTGCGACATGACTGTTTTACTCAGGCGACTTGTATGTTGTATTACAATATTGTGAAATAAACTGCGATATGATAAATATTCGGAATAAACGAACAATATTTTCGGCCAGTCGTTAGATTACATGTATGTACTCAAATGTATAGCACCGCCATTCTTAACCTTTTTTGTCTCGCGGCCCGTTAAAATGGGAATTCGTGATGTACACGAATAAATAAAAATATTTAGTTAACAATATTACGCTTAATAATAAATGTTTTTGTTCAGTTCATAGTTACATAATATGCTAGTATATAAAAAAGTTTCGCGACTCAATTTTGGGTCGCGGCCCCTAGGTTAACAATCTCTGGATAGCAAATACAAAATATTATTTAAAACAAAACTCATAAAAGTATTTAAGAAGAGAGCAAAGTAAATTAAAATAAAATAAAAACCCGCGTAATCATTTTATTTGGTTTTTTGTGTTGTCTTTCATTACAGAGGCAGCCGATGGCTGAGCAGGTACAATAATAGTATGTAAAGATTAGATATGGTATTTATTATTTAGTTGGTTTGAGTTATATAAGCGGATGGATAAAAGAAAGTTAAAGCTGATATAAAGAAAATTCAATTCTTAACTCGTTGTAAACTTCAGATGTGCGCGGAGAAAGCCCAAGCATTTGCATACTATTGCTGTAAAATTATATCAACTGCTGATTGATTGTGTTAAGTAGTGTGTGTGTGTGTGTGTGTGTGTGTGTGTGTGTGTGTGTGTGTGTGTGTGTGTGTGTGTGTGTGTGTGTGTGTGTGTGTGTGTGTGTGTGTGTGTGTGTGTGTGTGTGTGTGTGTGTGTGTGTGTGTGTGTGTGTGTGTGTGTGTGTGTGTGTGTGTGTGTGTGTGTGTGTGTGTGTGTGTGTGTGTGTGTGTGTGTGTGTGTGTGTGTGTGTGTGTGTGTGTGTGTGTGTGTGTGTGTGTGTGTGTGTGTGTGTGTGTGTGTGTGTGTGTGTGTGTGTGTGTGTGTGTGTGTGTGTGTGTGTGTGTGTGTGTGTGTGTGTGTGTGTGTGTGTGTGTGTGTGTGTGTGTGTGTGTGTGTGTGTGTGTGTGTGTGATATCAATTATAAGTGCTTACATGACAACGAAAACATTAATTTTTTTTATATGGTTTTTCAAAATGACCAATACACCTAACAGGTGATGTTTTTAAATATATGTCTGCATGTTAATAAAACAAGTAGGCTTCCAAGAAAAAATTCTAGCTGTTCTAGTTGATGTTTTTATCTTTGAGCCTAAGGGAGGTCCGAAGGTACAATCAAACTACACAGTTAAACTTTGACTGATTTTTCATCCTTGTGTTCGGTTTTTTTTCTTCTAATTAATGGTGTAGCAGAGAAGACACTATAACGCAGTGATGGCAAATACGTGGCACGTTTAAAATTGTTCCCGGCACGTCAACAAATTTTTGAATTTTAAAAAATCGATCTTTTTGCAGTTATTCTTACAAAAAATGGAAAAGACGTTTCTAAAATTTTGATAAAGCCCAAATACATATTGAAATTCTGGGAAATGGGAACCCGTGAACGCAATTTGGTCATAACCAGTTTTGGAATGAATATCAAATATTTTTTACAAACATGGAAAAACCGAAAGAAAATTACTTAGTGATAAAGTACATGGCTTGATCAGAAAATGGCCAAAATTTACAATTTCGCAGGTTATTTAAGTCCAATTGCCACAATTGCTGTTTGATTGTGTTGGTACACTTTCCCTGACACCTCTTAGCATTTTGATCCACATTGGATGCTTAGTTTATTGTTGGCTGTCGAAAAAGTTATACAGTTTTGGTGTGCCCAGTCTCATAACGGTGTCGATTTTGGCCAAAAATTTACTAACAAGCCGAGAAATGTGAGCAGGTGTATTATCATTGTACAATGGCCATGAGTTATTTCCCCACAAATCCAGTCATTTCGTTCGGATCGTTTCACGCAAATAGCATATAACTTCCTGGAAGTGCTCTTTCCTAATTAATCGAATGACCTAAGAGTTCATGTTACACTACTTGACGAGCTTTTTTCGGTCTTGTGTCTTTAGGACGCCTTTCCGTGGGACGATTGAGCCTTACTTTCGGCATCATTATAACCCGTTTGAGCAGTTCTGGGTCGTCGTTGACTTGATTCAGCAACTTCTGAACTTCGGTACTGCTTTTGGTCGAAATTCAACAATTTCGGAGGTAGTTTTTTACTGTCATACTTTTCATGCCTGAAACCCATTTGAAATTGCTTTTGTTAGATACTGAAATGTTTCAAACCAATAAACCATCGCAAATTTTTATTATGCGACACATTTTTAATATTTTCTTCATTGGCTTATGTAGTTTTAGTTCAGGGTATGCGTTGGTATTAATTACAAGAAAAGGATGCCAAAAACAACTAAACTTGAACGAAATCTGAACAAATTTAGAAAAGTCGAAAATTTCGACTTAAAAAAACTTGGACAGTTTTAAAGTCTCGAATTTTGTTATGTATGGCGTCGACCATCCACTGGTCAGAAAACAGATTTGTAGTTAAATGTTAGAAAAGTTACAAAAGCCGCCACCTTGATTCATCATTTGGATGTGTTGAAACCTTGAAACCAATTCATTTACCACAAAATTTGTTGGTTAAGTCAGATACCAAGTTATAATGGAATTGGTGCAGAATTGCAAAAGTTCCGTTTGGGGCAGGAATGGAGTTTCTTAAATGAAACATGGCCCGAATTCAACAAATATTCCAACAAATTGCTAATAATACTTTGGTACATAAATACAAGCCATAAATCAAAAATAAAATTTGCTAAAGAGAAACCTGTTTTTTAAATGTATATGGTCTTTTCTACACTTCCAGTGCTAGATGGGATACGACGTTTAACAATAAATTTTTATGGAATTTTATATCTACGTTATTAAGCCGATTCTCTAAGTAGTTCCTAATATAAAATTTAAAAAATGCCGGCACTGAAGAATTCCTTCGGCCATCATGCTTTAGTCGATATCTTAAATCAAAAATTATATTCGCCAAATTTATTTTTACATATTGAGCCAATTCAGACTATCTTCTTAACTCTAGCATCAAATGGAACAAGCTCATTTGTTGACGGATTTTAGTGAAATTTTATATCTGAATTATTTTGTTATTATTAAAAATAATTCCAAATATAAAACCTATTATTACATGGCCTGAAGGATTTTTTTCGGCCCTAAGGTTGGGGTGGTATCAGAAATTATAAATTAAAACATGGCCCAACGGCAAATATTTTGAAACATCAACGCGATATGACGAAACGCGATATGGTACAAAACGCGATATTTCAAAATGCAATATTTCAAAACGCGATATGGTACAAAACGCGATATTTCAAAACGCGATTTCCTAGTTCTGATCGTACATGTTCAATTTCATCATTTTGGTGAAGGAAAATTGTATTAAATGAAAGAAGATTAATACAGTGGTAGACATTCGTATAAACGCACTATGTTTTTTGAATATAGTTCTAAGAGTAAAGTGTTTTGATTTTTTTCAAATAGTCTAAATTATGTCTATCATCTTAAATCTGTTGATAAGATAAACCATTAGTAAAAATTTTAATGTTTTACTTTAATAAATTGGAAAAAGCTAAATTTTAGGTGGACATTCGTATAAACGCACTTCTCATAATGTACCTACTAAAATAAAAACCAAAATTAGCAATTTTTCATATATTATTTTATTTAATATTTGATCTGGCCCCGACCTTTCTGAATAACTTCGAAAATTCGAGTAGGCATTGAATTTGTTAAATTGTTGAGGGCTTTCAGATCATTTGTGGCCCAACATTCACGGATGGCACTTTTCAAATCTTTAATTGAATTATATTGCTGTTCATTTCCATAAACTTTTTGGGGAAGGCCGTCTAAAGGTTTTCGATAGGATTGCAATAAGGACTGCAAGCTGGCCATTCAAGAAGGGGAATGTTTTTCTCGAGAAACCACGGTGTGGTCTCCTTCGAAGCATGGACCGAGGTATTGTCTTGTTGAAAATTATAATTTTTGTTGATGTTATTATCCAGATAATTTATCGAAACGTCTTCCAAAAGTTTCACGTACATACGGAAGTTCATTCGTGTCGTTATAAAGCAGATGGGAAGCTCCTCCTTTATAAGAAAATGCTCCGCATACCATAACACACCGCCAAAAAATTACGCTTCGACCTAACGACGCCATGTTCCTCCAAATTATGCTAGTAGCAACTGTAGCAGTCGGGAAAATCCAGATTAATTTTTTTCCGTAAGAAAAAATCACACTCTGCCAATCCGTTATCGACGACATGTATTTACGAGCAAATTTGAGCGGATTATACGTTTGCATGGCCGTTAAAAGTGGTTTGATCCAAAATTTTGTCCATTTTATGTTCGGTGAACTATTAAAAATACGGGTAATGTGTCGGGTCGTCACAGGAAGATCTAATGGCCTGCATGATAGACGGTTTCGTGTATAGCTTCTTTGCGGATTAGACCTTTCTGGCGAACTGAGATCTTGGATAGGCAATAGTCCTGATTGCAATCCTATCGAAAATCTTTAGAGGGCCTTCCTCGAGAAGTTTATCGAAATGAACCGCAATATAATTCAATTAAAGATTTGAAAAGTGCCATCCGTCAATGTTGGGCCACAAATGATACGAAAACCGTCAAAAATTTAACAAATTCAATGCATACTCGAATTTTCGAAATTATTCAGAAAGGTGGAGGCCAGACCAAATATTAAATAAAATAATATAAGAAAAATTGCTAATTTTGGTTTTTATTTTAGTACATTATGAGAAGTGCGTTTATACGAATGTCCACCTGAAATTTAGATTTTTCAATTTATTAAAGTAAAACATTAAAATTTTTACTAATGGTTTATCTTATCAACAGATTTAAGATGATAGACATAATTTAGACTATTTGAAAAAAATCAAAACACTTTACTCTTAGAACTATATTCAAAAAACATAGTGCGTTTATACGAATGTCTACCACTGTATTAATCTTCTTTCATTTAATACAATTTTCCTTCACCAAAATGATGAAATTGAACATATACGATCAGAACTAGGAAATCGCGTTTTGAAATATTGCGTTTTGTACCATATCGCGTTTTGAAATATCGCGTTTCAAATGGGACCCGTTGAATTTACTCTCACGCTCACCACTCCAAATAATTAAATCTCAAAATGCTCTAGGTTTTGCTAAATGTACTTTAGCAAAAACAATTATTTTGGTTAAGCTCCGGTTTCTTAATTTTGTTTTCTTTATTGCTTATTTGCTCAGAGGTCTAATTGAAAGTGCTGGATGGTAATTTTTCACTAGCGAAACATGTGTCTGTTTGATGGATGGCGGGTCAATTTATATAGTAAACATCCAAAAAGAATTGTAGTATCACCGATGATCGAAAAAATATACTTATTATTGAAGCAACTACTGCCAGAATACTACAATAACAACCCAAAAGGGTAAGGAGCTATTTGCAGCTGGCCGGGCTTTAAACTGCGAGTTCCTGTCTGGAGGTAAACCAACATATTGGCCAGCGGATACAAACAAGATACCAGATTTTATAGAGTTTTATGTAACAAAAGGGATATCTGTAAACTACGTATTACTCGAAAACAGTTAAGGAAGTTCGTCTGACCACACGCCTATCATTATGACACTCAGTGATACCATTATCAACAAAGAAAATTTGCCTACGTTAACAAATAATAAAACAAACTGGGATCTCTTTCGGAAAATATTCGAAGACAATACTGAATTACAAGTGCCAATTAAAACTCTGACAGAACTTGATGTTCAATTGGAGCTTCTGAACAACAATATTCTACAAGCAGCGTGCCAGAGTAATCCTCCTACTCGTAATCAAACGAAAAATCACATCAACTATCCAGTAGAAGTGAGAAATCTGGTTAGAGAAAAACGGAAAGCGCGAAAAATCTGGAAAAGGAATTGAGCACCCCAAAGCAAATCACGGCTTAATTATTTAAGCAACAAATTAAGAATTGCTCGATCAATATCTTAGCAATAGTAGCAGCGGTGCTACCTTGAATAGGGATGCCTCAGATTAACGAGTGAAACGATATACATACAATAGTACTTATGCATATACACAAAGCCTTCGGATGATGGCAAAGGTCCCACTATATCCATGTCCAAGTTCGAGCACAAAGAACCGTTGAGAAGGTAGTTTAAACTATCAGGGTTCGGACTCTGTAAGTTGGTAAGTTGGAAAGCTTTACTCTTCTCGCAGCTGATACATGATTTCACTCAGTGTGTAATGCAGTTCATATTTGGCCATAAACATCTATTTGAAATTAATATCGGTGATGCTCGAATACTCGGATGAGATAGATTAGGTAAAATATCAAAAACTATACGTCCATAACAAGTAGGAACGAAATGTCGATGCACATTGGTCATCACAACGCTGTGCAAACATTTTAGCACTTCACGAATGAAGTGGTCAAAGCAATTTACGTATAGTAAGCAAAATTGATGAAGAGCATAATTGTCATCTCAAATCACTGTTTTAGCGCCTCTTCGAATTTGGAGTGAATTTCAAAATGCGTTTTCCGTGTTCTTGCTCTCGAATTCCTCAGCCACCAAATTACCCTAGAAGGTATAATGCCCTCGCCACAAATTAAGCGAGCACCTCTTAACTCAACTCTGTTAGCCTGTGAAGATAGCGATACATGCTGTAGCATCTACACTAATGCATCTCGTAGTGCTATAAGAACAGTCCTACAGCGATGGAATACTGAGGTAAATATTTTGCCTTAATAGAGATCTTCTCGTTATTTATTTTGCTATTAACCACTTCCGATATTTCCTGGAAGGTAGACCAGTTTATATTTTATAGGAATCGTAAGCCTTTGATTAAAGCAATAGTTTCCCTGAGCGAGAAGAGTTCAAGGCCGACTTTTCGACTATATCGCTCAGTTCAACACATATAAGGTAAGCAAAACGTAGCCGTTGACACTCATTTCTTCAATTATTGAATAATTCATCGCGCTCAGAGAATTTCAAATCCCAAATTGGAATACGTCATTCTTCCTGAGTTTAAAATTTATTGCGAAACATCGACAGGCATTCTAGTAAACTCGAACAAATTAAAGGGAGTCGGTATTGCTATTTTAGACACTCATCTTCAGGTAAAATTGGAATAGGATGTTTGTTTTGAATACTGTCAAACCATATGACAAATCTGCATGATCGACAGCAGGGTGGTTCCTTTTTTTTCTAAAACATGTACGAAAAAATCGACACGCTTCATTTCATCGTGTTTGATCTGATCCTGATCAAATTTTTCATGAAGGGATGTAGAAATTTGTCTTCCTGATCGCTCCGATTCCGGATGGATTTCCCCATCCCGAGTTCACGGTAGCCCGATGTTTTTGGAATTTTTTTGTATCTAAATTGAGATAATTCGCGACTTAATAATTTATGAAGATTTATCAAACTTCATGTTGAATTGCTTGGCTTCCAGATGGTTGCAGATATTTTTGAAAATTTGGGTTCTCAGGTTATGTTCCTTTCATGATTATTATGTATTTTTAGGGTCTTCCGAAAACTGTTTTTGAATTGCTGGCTGTGTTTGCATCAGATTGTTCGATACTCATCGGTTCGATTTTATATTCGCGATTATTGAAGGTTTTCGAGATTGTTCATGCTTGTTTAACATTGCTCAGAGTTGTACTATATAGTTACCGACAGTTTCGCTAATGCAAATAACTTTTTGTTGAATTAAGAAATTTTGTGTATATCTATGTTTATTTTGTTGATTTTGTCCAAAACTTCACGTCCGCAAAACAATAAATCAAATTGTGACATGACATTTATGAATTCTGCTTGCCAGTAATCAGAACGAAAATTATAAAAAATTAAATTTATTTGTTTAGTTAAGATAACTAGCGTTCCCAATTAAGGTGATAAGCGCAATCAATTTTGAGGTTCGACCATTACTGTTAGTACTGTTAGAGAAGTGTCGTTCGAGGAGTCGGCTAAACCAATATTTTTTTTTATAATAGATACCGTTGAATGGAATACGTTTCAATTACGATAAATTCGAATTGTACGAGTTGAATTGCAAATTTATTACGTTAAGATTGTTTGTTGTCAAATCTTGTATTGAATCAGCTGAAAGACAGAAGAAAGACATTCTTCATTTTTGCGTTGCTTCAAAATTATAGAATCTGCGAAATGTCGCCCACTGTTATTACTAATAAAATTTAGATAGTAGCTAAATCATTTGTTACCACAATCACGAATTTGAAATTTGCGAACAGTAACAATAACACAGAAGAAATTTTAAAATTATTTACTCGTATATATACAAATGCATTCAATTTTAATCGATTTCCAAAAATCCTTTCCGCTCAAAATAATCCAATAAATACAGTATCCGCTCTTTTACCACCGGCTTCTTATAAAGCTGATGCCTTATTACTTTTGCTTCCTTATTATTAAACATCAATAAATTAAGATCGGCATGTTCAGTTTCCTCCATATGCCGTGGAGCAACATGCATTAAGGAAATCATAACCGCGTACAAAGACCGTTTCAACATTTGGATTTGAATTTCGGTCAAAGTTGGTACACGCTTCGAGTAGTCGATAGCCTTTAATGTTTTTACCAATTCGGTATGATAAATTTGAAGTAATCGATCCCATTCTTTTTCCTTAATATTATTTGCAGTTGAGATATATAATACGTATGCTAAATCAATGGCCGGAGATCCAATGAAACCAAGTTGAAAGTCAACCTAAAATTTAATAAACAAAAATTTAGAAATTGACCGGCGGTTTTTATATAATTAGACATAATATACCAAAATAACATCAATTGGATTATTCTGTTCATCAAACTTAAACATAGCATTATTACTCCACAAATCACCATGCGTCACAACATTAAACTCAGCTTCGTCCGTTTCAAACATCTTTTGTACTTTGTTGATAAAAATTTTATTTAATTTTTTAAATTTAGGCGATAAATGCTCGTAGCCCGCCCAATTTCGACTAAGCTCTTGACAATCTTTCATGCCGCACATAAGCAACTCAATTATTTGGGTATCTTCCGGATTCACCACCATTGTCTTGTGCTTATCGAACATTTTTCCAGAATTTTCTGCATACAATTTAGCGCCCATTGCATGATATCGAGCAACTTTTTGTAATACCATCTCGGTTGCACGAAAATCGAATCCAATACGTCGATCTACATTACAATAACCATCCGGTTTTAAATCTTCGAGCACAATGTAAAGCGGATTTTCACTAACCACGTAACAACTCGGTGCAAATTTGAACGTCTCATCAAATGATTGTGTATATTTCATTAAGCTTGGCAAAATATCTCGATAAAATGCAACCTCCTTTGCGCATATTGAACTCAAATCGAAATCAAGTAACGTGTTTAATTCACCGGTAAATGTTGTTTTGATTATAAACGATTTTTGTTTTATACCACTTTCTTCACCAACACTATACTTCACAAGGGCACGTATCATTTGACTTCCGAAATTTTCACCTCTTCCAACCGCATCATACACTTCAAAATCAATAATGTGGGCATTTAATAAACCTTCACTCTTACGTAAAACACGATTGAATAGTTTATTCGTTAGCCAAGGGTAGCTATCAATAAATTTTGATGATGACATAATTGTCGCACGGCTTGTGTAATTCGAACTGTACTGAAAATATAAATTGGATTCTAATTTATTTATACATTCTTTTGCGGTCGTTTCGTGTTTGTATACAATAGAGAAATATCAAATTTAACCTTGTGGTATATTCTCCGTATGAGCAGATAGAACAATATTTTGCTTTTAGTACAACGATTTACTATTTCTAAATACATAATATTAGATAGATAAGATACCAAATACTAGCAAGCGTTATTATAGGAAAAATAATTTTAGTTTAAATGTACTAACTTGATAGATACAGTGTTCGCATGGTTAAATTGAAAGTATATTTAAGATATTTATTTCAATTTATCTAGGAATACTGCTTTGTAATTGAATTCTTAAACCACATTTTTCATTGCTACTTCCAGTGGCTTTGTTCTTAGATCTTTATTTAGCGAAACTAACAAAAAGTGTGAAAATCTTACTATCTGAATTATAATTTTAACCTATGTATATATGTAATTATGTACATACATGCTTCAGTTTAGTTTGTGTTATTGTTATTATTTTTTAACTAATTTAAATTTATATTAGCTTAACAATTATGTAGTTATAAAATATTAGAGGATCCGCAATACGAAGCCGCCTTCATACATATATATTTCGATTATCTTAGTAGTTTACTTGCTAGTTTATTGAGTCGTGATCCAATTTTGAATGCTTTTATCATTTGAACCGTCCTAATTCCTAAGTTTTTATGGATATTGATATATAGTATCGCATGGTGCATTCTTTGCAGAAGTCAGGGAATATTATTTTTGTTACAAGAATCGCGTCCGTTCCATTTTTTAAGTGAGTATTAAATTTCTGAGCCACATACACTTTCAATTTTTTATAGTACCCAGTTTCTGTGTTTGGCGGAGTATATTTGAAACTTTACTAAGAATTTCTTATTTTTGGTTGGCCAAACACAGAAATAGAATTCAGAAATTGATATTCTATAAATTGTTCTGGATTTTTAGCGTTATGGAACTGATAAATGTTGCACTCTGATGAACTTACTTTTCGGCATTAGAAGAAATGTGCATATTGATGTCATGTTCACCACACGATTTCGTTATGTCGTTGAAGATACTCGCAGATAATTTACTATGTATCAGTACTTTGCTCGAATGCAGCCAAGCGGAAATTTCTGCCATTGGATAGGAAGCTGCAAGCTAATTTGTTGCTTTAAAAAAGAATTTGCTAAATTCATCAACGAATATCTCAATCTGGGATACCTCCAAGCTATAATTTATCCAAGCAGCTGATCATTCTATTAATGAGCTGAAATGCTTCTATTTGTCCTGTCACTGCTTTCTGAAGGAATCTAGTGAAACAACCAAACTACTTGTATTTGATGGCTCTTGATGTAATTTCACTAAATGATACAATGCTAATGGGTGCAAACATTCACCCAAATTTATGGGCAATTCTGATGAGTTTCCGAAACCTCAAAATAGCGTTGACCGGCGAGGACATTGAAAAATTTTAAAATCATTTTTTGGTTTGCAAGGATGATACATATTTTCAGCGGATTCTGTGGCGAAGTGAAGTGGCTGAGAAGCTCAAGCATTTTAAGCTGAATACGGTCACCTTTGGATAAGCCAGTACATCATTTTTGGCAGTGTTGTGAAACGTAGCCGAACATAACGAAAAATAAGAAAAAACTGAAATTTAATGATTATAACGTAACGAAAAACTGAAACGATAAATTTAAACAAAAAGAAATTAAAACCATAACGAAACCCCAATTTTTTCAACGTTATTTAGTTCTTACACCATATTTTAGGTCTTTTTTATTTCGTTTGTATTTTAGTACATACATACATGTTTGTATTTACGTACATATATACATATGATGAATGTTTTTGGAGTTCGGACACAGCATATTAAAATTATATTTAAAATAAAGAGTTTAAAATTAATTGTTATTTCTGTTTTTAATTTGGATTACGATTCATTTTAATAAAATCTTGTAAGTATAAAAAATAAATTATGTACATAATTCAATTTTTAAAGTCAATTGGCTATTTTTTACGGACTTGTGGCAGTTCCACTACAATATTCATTCATAATATTCCTCCGGCACCAACATGAGCTCGCCGCGCATTGCGTGCCTCCGTTGTCATCCGGTACACATTTTTATTGTATGTCTTCTGCCGGGACCAATCAAAAACACGAAAACAATAAAAACACACAAACAACAAAAGTTAAAACAAAATAAAATTTATTCAGTCTCGTCTCAAATTTATAAACGACAGCACGTTGGTTCACAGTGTTGCCTTTCGGCCATATTTTTAGTTTCGCGTTTTGATGGTTTTAAAGTAATAAAATATAAAATTGTTCAAAATAATTTAATTATTTACAAAAACTAAGTTTGTTTGCAGTTGGAAGGAAAATAACGTTTTCTTGTGCATCGTTCGAAACGCCGGTTTGCGATAATCATTGAACGTACTTTTATCACAATTGCGCACTGTAACTTCCTTTTTTGTCGCTAATTATTTATTTTTAGTATTTTATAGTTTTTGTATTTGCAACAATAAAGACTCATTTTGTGCCAAATAATTACCGCTCCATTTATTATGACATGCCTGAATCCGTAAACTATTCCCCACTTTCAGGTGCTATATTTTTTTGAAAGCTCATAGTCTAAGCTACAAAAGCCTATAACCGTTTTTTTTTAAATATTTGTTTAGTGTAGTTACGAATTTTGTAACAAAATTCGATTTTTTTCGTTTTTTTGACTATTCTTCAATTTTTATTACCAACGGTTTTCAACTTTGGATTTTGGCAACTTCTGGGCCATATAGTAGACACTTCAAGAAGTAACCCAGAATTTTTTCAGATTTTTTGAAAGCTTAGAAAACTTAGAAAATCCAACTGTTTCCTAAAAGACCCAGTGTACACACCGTGTCTCTAAAAATATAGTGTACACACGCAGGGTTAAGGATAATTAATATTCGGGCACAGCCAAATTTATTTATAGAACTCTAAATTTATTGAATATCAATACATATAATATTTTCATTCCTTCTTACGCAAAATAAAAATTCTATACGTTTTAAGGCTGTTTTCCAAACACGGACTTATTGACTTATTCGAACTTATTCAAATAAGTCTGCTGGAAAGGTGACTTATTCTTTAGTATTTTTTCCTATAGAAAACTTATTATTTTTGGTGTCATGGAAACATGCTGCCTAATTGTAGTATTGTCAAAATTTTCAGTTTGACAGCCAAATTTATAAATCTGTGATATATTTAAATAAATTAGATATTATAAACGGGATTATTAAAATATAAAAATGAAAAGAAACCAATATAATCAGCGATGTAAGTATTTTAATTAATTATTTATCATTTTACGAACATTTGAATTAAATATGTTCTCCAAATAGTACAAAACTTAAATTTAAATTTTTTTTTACATTTGGGTTTCACAACGAGTGACGAGGAAACGTTTGCTCTTATTGAAGCCAGAACGGCAAAAGATGGTGAATTCAAAACAAAAACTACTGTCACCCTGTAGTTTGGGCGTAAGTTTTAGTTTTTATATCAGTTAAACTATTTTACCTATATACAAAGTATACAAGTCAATATTATATTTTTCTCCATTTTTAGATCAATGCAATCATCGGTGCTGGAATTAGCAAATCGGACAGTAACAGATTGCATCAAAAAGTGGAAAAATTTAGCCGATATTTACAAAAGGTTGAAAGATCCCAAAACTGGAACAGCGCCGACGGCTGTAACCGCCGCGAATTGGATCTTTTTTAATAAAATGAACGATGTGATGGGCATGAAATATTCGACCCATCTGTCTCATATCATAGAGAGTACTGCGTTAACGAAAACTGCAACATTGCCTGATAATTTAGAGGAATTAATTGAATTTGGTCCGGCCGATGAATACGAATTAACGCCACCAACCGATTTGACTATGCCCAGCCCCAGCCAAAGTGCCATTGAGGCAATAAGCAGCCAGGGACATAATTATAGAAACGATCCAAAGAAAAAAAAAACACGAAATATTAGAATACATTAAAGAGAGCGATAACAAAATATTTCAATCAATTAATCAAAACAACAAAATGATGAGCAGTCCACAAAAAATACTTCCCTGAAGTGGAGCTCTCTTCAGACAGTAATTAAATAATTTTTATAACTGTTTTTGAATTTAAAATGTGATAATTTTTATTAAATGTGATAACTTTATTTTAATGAAATAATTTGAATTAAATATTTAAAACATAATTTAATTAGATTTTATATTTCTGAACATAATATGTTTCTAAATTCTGTGGCGCCAGTTTGGGGTTGATAATTCTCGTTTACACGTGGAACACTAATCTCTTGTTGAAATTCTTTATCTATTGTTATCAGATCGCCAACGTTTAAACAAATGTTGTGGAGTATCCAGCAAACAGCGATGACGTTAGTTGAATTTTTAATACTAGTTTCAAGAGATTGTAGAAAAATACATCTCTATTTAGTCTTCAATTGTCCAAACGCCTGCTCAATAGCTATTCGAGCTTTACTATGAAGATAGTTAAATCGTTTTTATTGGTCAGTTAATGAGCGATTTTCTGTAAACGGAGTAATGGACGTTATGGGATCTAACGTTAACTTATATCCACTGTCGCCGAGTAAATAGTAGTCCGGTGGTGGGTATTTTCTATTGAGATAAATATCACTATTTCTCAGAACCATTTGATCGTGAGCCGATCCTGGCCAACCAACGCAAATATGGATAAATTTATGGTCAGCATTACAAATAGCTGCAAAATCAACGAAATTCTTTTATGTATTATCCTATAAACCAATAACTAAAAAATTATAGGTACCTTGTAATTGAATGCTGTAGTCCAACTTCCTATTAATGTACTCGTCATGACGCTTTATTGGATATTTTATTTTAATGTGCGTCCCATCATAGCACCCAATGTTTTTTTAAATACATCTGTTCCTGCGCGGTTAGCAAACTTTATACCTTCGCCTAGTAATTGATTTTCAGTAGGCAATTGAATAATTTGCTTCATCAGGTTGAGCATCATTTGTAGTGTACGTGGGACAATATTAAACACCGTAGTAATTGGAACATTAAAAGCAGTACTAACCACACGATAAGTTGCTCCTACTGCCAACCAGAACAGCGTTACACTAAGCTCTATTTGAGGATCATACCCATGATGTTTAGATGGATAAAGTTCCAATAATTTCTGAAAAGCTTCTACAGAGATTCGAAGGTGGCTTTTTATTAAAATGGCATCTCGTTTCATGACGGCTTCGTAAATAAAGCTTCCCTTCATGGAACAATATTTTAACCCCTATAATTTGTATAATTGTATTTGAGAGAAACACAAATAATCCTTGATTGTGACAAATAATATACACATACCTTTCGCATTTCACGTTTATCTAGATACAACAATAAATCTTTATCACCGTCGATCATATGAAGATATAGTTTCTTATTTTTATTCACTAAATAATTTAGAAGTAAAAATTCCGTATTTTTATTCCGTTTTGTTGTTTAGCTTTTATTGTTTTGTAACTTATATGGTTGTCAAAATAAGTCGATAAAAGCAATTGGAATGACTTCATTGACTTATTCAAGATGGCGTCAAATAAGTCAATAGTCCGAAATAAATCGGCGTTTGGAAAACAGCCTAAGTATCATAAAATTGAGTGCGTCTTCCCACAATTTCGTTATTTTTTACTCTCTCTATTCGATTATTTTTAGATTGTTTGAAAAAATAACGGGATTTTGATAGGATTTTTGTATTAAAACGAATTCGTTTCTTTGTGTAGAAAAAATTTTCAAAAATAAATTTGAAAATATACACAGAAGTATAATGGTATATATACACGTATGTATTCATCCTGAAAATCATAAGTGGCCTTACATTCAAAGTGTTAATAGTAGTGAAACTAAAAAAGTGTTATAGAAATATAGTCAAAGTGTTATAGTTCATTCCACAAAATACCTCATACCATAAACTGTATTATATTTTTAAACATTAGTAAGTAACTTTTTTTTTACCCCTTAAAACTTTAACCCATTAAATGATAGTTCTTTTTATGTTTATAGTTAGCAAAGATTGATTAATAATGGGCAGAACAAGAGATGCCCGCTTAAACGTGGTAAGGCAAACATTTCATACTACGTAATCGAACAACAGCAAGTGTATTATATGTGATTATGTGGTACCCGGAGCGCATACGGGAAAACTTAAAATGCATTTGAAAAGGAAACACAACGACGTCTTCAAAGAGATGGAGAAAGAGATAAACGAACAAAAATCTAGAAAAAGTCAGAAAACCACAGAAGATTTTGTTACACAAGAAAAAAAAGTGCGCAAAAATATTGTCCTTAAAATGTCGGAAGATCTCTTAATAGATGCCTGTGTAGAACTAGTAACTATAAATGGATGTCCTTTGAGAATCATCGAGTATAGTGGATTTAAAAAAATTTTAGATCCTATTACAAACGCGTTGGGAATTACCATAAATCGTTTTAATATACGTGCTAATATCATCGATAGAGCGAAACTAATTCAGTTAAATATAAAGAAGAATGTGAAAAATAAACTTGTGTCTCCAAAAATCGATACTGTCACTAGGTTTGATAAATCCATTTTGAGCGTCCACATTCAATATTTGAAAATTTTTCGTATTAAAATAGTTACTCTTGCGATGAAATAGTTAACTCAAGCACATACTGGAGAGAATATCGTTGCTATCATAATGGACATACTTAGCTCCTACGAAATTAACATTAATCAAATTTACACTTTTACCTCCGATAATGGTAAAAATATGCTAACGGCAGGTAATCTTTTGGAAGAAATTTAAAATGAAGACGACGACCATGAAGACCTAGAGGAAGAAGATTCGATTATAATTTCGATGATGAGTTTGTGGCAGACAGAATGGTAAACACGTCCAATGGAATTTTAGGGATCACTACATTTGCCTGAAAAAAAAAAATCCGGAAATTTTAAAATCCCGAATAGTTGAAAAGTAAAAATCCAGAAAAATAAAATCCCGAAAAAAAAAATCTAGAAATTATCGGAAAAGCAATCCAGAAAAAAATCCAGAAAAAATATTTTGTTTAAAATCAATTAAAAAAATCAATTTTATTGGCATTTTTAGACTTATGTCCTCACTTGAACCATTTGTGGTGCATCTATCAGTAGAAGCGATACGAGCGATACAATTCCTTTGATCTGTGTCTGCAAGGTTGACGAAGCATTTACGAAGCATTAAATCCATAAGTCGCTCGAATACATCCGTCGATACCATACTAACCCAACGAATTAAGCTAACCACAAAATAACTTGAAACATTTGTGGTAGAACTATCAGTAGAAGCGATATGAGCGATACGATTCCTTTGATCTGTGTCTGAAAGGTTGACGAAGCAATTTCCATTATCATAAATATTAAGAACTTTACGTAAAACCTCAGATTTGATAGACATTTTATAAATTTTAATTATAATTTGGTCCGCACTTTGATAATTATGTTTCTGGATTTTAGTTTTCTGGATTTTTATTTTTCTGAATTTTTTTGTTTCTGGATTTTTTTTTTCTGGATTTTTTTTTCGGGATTTTCAGTTTCTGTATTATTTTTTTCTAGATAAGGTAGCCAACCCGGAATTTTAAGTATCGTGAGATGTTGGGCCCACATAATTCAACTAGCTGCTACAGATACAATCAATAAAAATGAGTTTTTTTCATCGTTAAACGAGAAGGTTTTGCCTATAGTTCTTAAATTGAGAACGCCATCTATAATGTATTTGCTGAAGGCACGAAAACTGAAGAAACCAATAAGAAATATGCCCACCCCATGGAGCTCAACTTATCTGATGACAACAAGATTACTAGAGCTTAAAAGCTTTTGCAATGAAGTAGAAAACGAGATACCGCAACTCTACCTATCAACTGCTGACTGGAAACAAATAGAGGAACTGAGAGAATGTTTAAAACCGCTTTATCAAGCCACTCTTCGATTACAAAATGAGCAACTAACTATTAGTGAAGCTTTTGCATTTTGGTGTCGATGCAAATTGGAAGTAGGAAATCAAAAGAGCGCATTTGCTTCTCCGTTGAACGAAGCTCTAAAGAGGAGAGAATCAACGTTACTGTCGTCGGGACTGATGCTAGCTAGCCTGCGTAATTTTAGACCGCCGATTTCACAACCTCTTGGATTCTAGCTAAAAACTAGTTGCAAAAAAACATTTAATAAAATTGAACCGGCAAATTATAAATTTAGACAAATTAGATTGTGAAATTGAGAATGTCAATGAACCAGATATTAAAAATTCTTCATTCGAAAATTCAGATGAAGATTTGTTTGAATCTTTCTTAAAAGAAAAAGACTCCAGCGAACCATCACAATCAGCCAACACACTGGATGCACAAACTGTAATGATGTCAAACTTAGATGCATTTGAAAATACACCAAGAATTCCATCTTCCGTTGATATATTCAAATTTTGGAGCGAAAATTTAGATGAAAAATATTACCACTGCTGGAATTAGCGAAAGTTGTTTTGGCGGTGCCAACCACACAAGTTTCTGTCGAAAGAAGTTTTTCAATGCTAAAATGGATCCTTAGTGAGAAACGAACCAATATTGATAATGATATTTTGGAAGATATTCTTCTAATAATAATGAACCAAAAATTTGATACCGTGTGAATCAAATAAATGTGAATTGAATTGGAATTTATGAAATTTTTGTTAAACTATTCCTAATTAATAATTTTTTATTTTTTAATATTTACGAGTACCTGTATGAAATATATATATATATTCTTTATGTTGTTATTTATTTGATGAAATAAACCGAATTTATTTAAACACAAAAAAAAGCTAAACAATCGATTTTAATTATTTATTTATTTCAGAGTTGTAACCGAAACTAAAAATATAACTATAACGAAACACAAACCGAAACGTAATAACCCAGTTGTACTTTCCCAGTTGTACTTTGATTGAGCAGCCGAAGATTTTTGTGTGAAAGGCATACAAAAAACATGAAACAGACTTATAAAAGTACATAACATTTTGTTCGGCTTTTATATGTGTGTGTGCGAAATTATAATTGTTTAATTTGAGTGCTATAATAGCGCTTTTTGAGCACTCAAACGGATAAGTCGGTAAAAGAACGTGCGCGATCCTGGTGATAAATAGCGATAATAGATCAAACTGTTAGTTTTTGTTTGTTTCATTTATCATTCTTGAATTTTTTTTATAATAAAAAGACATAACATAGCCATATTCCATAAATATAATTTTATAAAAAAATAACAATCTTTGTAAGTGTAGTGATTATTTAATTATGTTAATTGCAAAATAATTAAATCATTTGTTTCTCTAATATTTTTAGGTGCGTGGAAGTCCTCCGTTGACATCATCGAAAGTTTCCAAATGAAATTGAGGTGTGAATTTCGAAAGGCACATAGTCGAGTGCATAATAGAAAAACGCATTATTAAATATTGTGAAATGTATAAAAGTTTTTATATGTACTACCTAAATTTCTTTGGAATTTTTTTTTTAAATTTTTAATTATTAAATGTTTTGTAAAAACAATAAATGAATTCAAAATTCAAATTCAATTTGTTTTGTTTCAAAACAATAATAATTGGAATGCCATCTGGTGGCAGTAATAAAAAAGGAACACTACGTTATCGACACATTTTTGCAATTATGCCAGCACCATCTACCAACCAATATCTAAAATATACTATTTTACCACTTTACGCTATTTTTTAAATTAATCGGACTACCTTCGTATATTTTTACACGAAATATGGTGTAAACTGATGCTCAAAATGAGGTATTTTCGAGCGCTCAATTTGATCGCTAAATTATCGCTTTTCGAGCACTCAATCGGACAACTGGGTTGCATGATCGACCGAAGTTTTTTGTGTGAGATGGCATATAAAAACATGAGACGGATGTATAAAATTATAAAATAAAATATTCGGTTTTTTTAAATGTGTGAGAATGAATATAAATGGTAAAACACCTGATATCAACTAGCGAAACTAATGATCGATCTACTGTTTTGTATTTCATTTTTTGTTTACCAAGATTTTATCATTCTAAATTTTATTTTGATGTGGAATGGAAGTATACCAAATTACGTGTGTACAAGGATATTTTTAAAAAGTGCAGTGTAATACAAAAATAATTCATACTTTTAATTAATAATTAAATATTACATACATCTAAATTATGTAAGTACCTATTGCATATTTTAATTCAATGTATTTAGTGTTTGATAAAATTTAATTTTTTTGTTTGAAAAAATAAATCAACGGTGAAACGGTGCCGTGTGTAGAATTTAATACAAGCTTTTTTATTTTAGATATAAAATATGCTATGTGTAGGACTGTAGGTATTATAGGTATTATGTTTAATTCGTATATTTTGATATGAATGAATTTTATTTTTGCTTTTTAAAAAATATAATAAAAAAAAATATTTATTTACGGAATAAAAGAATTATTTTAATCCAAAATAACTTATCCGAGTGCCATCTGGGGGTTTCCCAGTTGTACGATTGAGTGCTCCAACAGCGCTAATTTAGCGATCACCGTGATCGCTCAATTTGACCTCACCGTGAGCATCACTTTACACCATATCTACCTTACCGACATAACAGCACCATCTATCAAACAATTTCTTAAACTAACCGTTTACAAATCCTACTGCGCCATATATTCCGTCGGTATTCGTTCTTTTTAGACGAAATATGGTGTAAAGTGATGCTCATGGTGAGGTCAAATTGAGCGATCACGGTGATCGCTAAATTAGCGCTGTTGGAGCACTCAATACAACTGGGTTGTTACTCAATAACGATAACCGAAACGAAACAAAATTTATTTCGTTTCACAACACTGATTTTTGGCGATTAGAACTTTACACAAACTTATCCTGATACTGCTTCACGCATTTTGAACGATTTCTATGTTGACGATTTCATCTCAGGGGCACATACGGCAGAGCTAGTGCAAACATAAATGAGTTATTACTGGCTGGCGCGGGTTTAATCTGAGAAAGTGAAGGTCAATTAAATGTATCTGACCCTATGGCGACAAAAAATACAGATGAGATTTCGATGTTCCATAATTCATGCGTGCCACCATGGTCCGGAGTGGTTGAAGAATCCAGTTGTGCTTTCACTTCTCAAGATCCAATCTAAAACAATGGCGAACATTTGACTGAAGAACGAAAAAACACAGAGCTCTTCGTTCTCAATGCTTAAAGAGCAGAACATATCATCAACATATTAATATGTAGAACTTGATGTTTTATTTAACTGTTAAGAGTGTTCATATGTTTTAAGATTTTTGAAAAATATACGATCATCTACGAGTAACCGGATTTCAAGCTTCCTTACCGAAAAGGCAATTCGAACTGCCAGATACACCATCCTAAAGCATATACTATAGAGAATCATTTACTGACGAATTTGATCGCTTACAGAGAGGAAACGTTATCCAGAAAAATAGCGATATTCTTTCTTTGGCACCGTTTATAAATGCACACAAAAAAATATTGCGGTGTGAATGGTATTTTATCCGAAAAAAACTTTATTTTTTATCCAATAGTACCATATTAACTCCGCAAGATCGGGAACAAATTTTAAAATATCCAAAAGGATCGAACAGTATACTTTTGCACCGTTCGGAGTAAACGCAAAAGTTGTCAACAGCGGCTTTTTTTAAAAAGTACTTCCCAGAGATGATTTTCGTTCTATCGGAGTAAATATTTACACCGTTTGGAGTTTTCGTGAAAAAGTAAAATTGTAAGAGATTTTGGCTATATTAGTTAAATTCGCTAAAACAACCTGCATATTCCTCCTGTATAATAGAATTTAAATTGTGTTACAATCAGTCTAGTCGCAGCGGCCTGATGAGAAGGACAAACAAACAATCTTACAATCTTCGGAACATATTAAAATCATATACATTAAAATAAAATACCAATGAGATAAAAACCATACACTCAAAAAATGTGCGGTGTTAATTGGTTTTTTATCCGAAAAAGTATTTTATTTTTCTAAAATATTTATAATGATTCATAAATATTTTTATCTATCCGAAAAGATAAATTTTTATAAAAACTCCTTTTGGATTTAATAAAATGCACCTCTAGGTGTTTTCCTAAAGATGAATGTTCCTGTTTGGGTTTTATGCGGTGTAAAAGTTTTTATCCAAATGTATTTTATGCCATTTTTATTATAATATCCGATTGGATTCAAATTATAAATATCCGATCGGTGGGACACTATGTAACACCGATTCGGTGTTGTGGTGACCTTTTATTTTTTTGTGTGTGCAAATGGTATGTAGAGAGTTGGCGGTAGACTAAAACATTTAGATTGCCAATACGATTATAACATCCAATAATATTACCAAAGAGTCATGCATTAAGCCAAATCGTAATATTACACATGCAGGAACAATACTTGGATAGTTAGTGGCGGCAAAAACACCAGCAGGAAGATTGTAAATAAGTACGTAATATGCTACAGAAATAATGCAAATATGTTAATGGGGGATCTGCAAAAAACTAGAGTGAATGCAACCAGGCAATACTTCATGCAATATAGATTGCGCGGGGCCTGTGCAAATAGCATCGAAAAAAGGAAGAGGTGCCACATTAACAAAAGGATATACTATATAGACTTATTTATTTATATGGTAGCGAAGGCTATTCGTATCGAAACATTGAGTAATTTCTCAAGTGACGCCTGTATAGCGGCTTTAAAACGACATGTGATGTGACGGGGAGCATCAGCCAACATCTACAGTGACAATAGTTCCAACTTTGTTGGAGCCGGAACAGTGGCGTTGCCTCATTTTGGAGGTATTTGGGAGGCGGCTCTCATATTTGTTAAAACTCACCTTTCTAAATGTGCATCGAACACCCATTTGACTTTTGATGGGATGATAACTTTACTAAACAGCTGATGATGATGCGGTCTATAAAAGTTTAGCTGAAACCATCTAAAGTGGGAGGATCGATATGAGGAAGTTCATATTTCCTAGAGAAGAGAACCAATTCGGTTTTATGCGGGTTCACATTTAGCCCACAACCATTGGCACCCCCACCAATCGGACACCAATAGCAACATCATCCGCATAGACAACCACCTTGAAGCCACTATGCCCCAGTCTCAGCAACAAGTCGTTTATGACCAAGTTTCAAAGCAGGAGGGAAAGTATGCCACCCTGCGACGCACCTCTACTTACAAATCTTCTGGTGGAGGATTCCCCCAGACTGGCATTTTTAAGCCTGCCTCTTAGCATTTGATCTATCCAGTCCTCGAGTGATTCATCCACTCCTAGATTCAAAAGTGTCCGAGTTATAGCCCTTGAAAGCACGTTGTTAAAGGCTTCCTCAATGTCCGAAAACGTTACCATTGCGTAGTCTCTATACTCGAAAGATTTTTTACTAAAATATATAAGAGAATGTAGAGCAGTCTCTACAAACCTACCCTTTCAGTAAGCATATTGAGATTTAGACAGTTTTTCCGGCACAATCGTACCTCTAATATAAGCTTCTATTTGTCTTTCCAGTATTTTAAAAAGGAAGATAGACAAGCTAATCGGTCAAAGGTCTTTGGGGATTGGTGTGAGCGTTTTCCCGCCTTAGGTATAAATATAAGCTTCACTTCCGTCCGGTTACTATAGGAACGTGATTGTATAGTTCCGTATTAAAAATTACCTCTAACCAGGAAATGGTTAGATCCTTAGTTTGTTGAATGTCCGCAGGGATAATACCATCAGGTTCAGGTGACTTTAATTGTTTAAAACTGTTTATCGCCCACAGGATCTTTTTCTGCTAATAATTTGGCTTACGGGGCCCCTTGCCTATTGATATAGTAGGTGCAGATTCGGAACAACATACTTGTAGAAAATTTGGGATGGAACGACTTCTGAATTTTACCACAGTATAGTCTCCAAGATCTGTTCTTAGCACTCCTTAATTGATATTTGTAAATTTTAAGGATTCCCTTATAGGAGTCCCAGTCTACAGCGGCTCTTATTTTCCTTGCTGTTTTGAAGAGTCTTTTGCATCTTTAGTGTGTTTATTGAATCTCCTTGGACCACCAGGGCGGCCAAGATTTACCCCTCGGCCTACTAAGTGGACTAGAGCTCAGTATCGCTTGTCCACTTAATCAGTAATAGGGAGTCTTGAGCCCAAGTACCCGGTTTACAGTGACCTAAGGTTCCTGGATCAAGATAACATCTGTCCCTTCTTCCCAATTTTTAAAATGAGAGCAGCTGATGCTGCTGTAGAGTGGTGAAGGTTGACTTGCAGAAATGTCAATAATGCCATCTCTACAGCCTCTTCTTCACCACAGTAACATCAGAGTTTTCCCCCGATGAGAAGTCCTTTTAGAGCCTCTTTTAAGGCTCTGTAGACGTTGACATCTCAACGTAGTGTATAAAGCTGAATGCGGAGCCTCCGGCTTGTCCGTGTCCTTCTTGTACGCTTTGAGTGTGACTGCACTGAAACCATGGTTATATTGAACCGTTGGTTCTTTCCGGTGTAGTCAGTGACTCGCTATTTAAAATAATAACAGCTGACTTAGTTTGAGCCTTTATCTGCAACAACTGGAGTATCACCTTCGGATCACTAGGCTCCGAAGGGATGTACACCCTAGCTCTTGGTCTACAGGGGATCTCCTCCATACCAATAACAGCAAGGCTGGCTCCGGGCCATAACTCACCAAATCCCTCCACTGCCTTCTTGTAAAGCAGCATGGATCTCTGATCTGCACAGACAGTCAGTTTCACCTGATTCCTGTGCCAGCCCCCATCTCGACAAGTCCGAGCAGGTCCTGGATTTTCCGACGGGACTTTCAGGTAGATGGTGGCTAAGGCCCATTTTACCTTCCTCCAATTGGCGGGTGTGAACTATCCTCTTGGGATTAGTCAATGACTATCACAACCAGCTGATCCTTGGATACCCCAGTAAAAGACCTCATTCATCCCGGTAGCTTGGAGCCTCGTCCTTTTGGCGATCGCAGGACTTTCATCCTGCGATCTTGCTTTTTACGGCTGTGGTCTAGCTAAAGGGCCTTCCGGCTTTTGTTCGGTGATTTTCTCGGTCCACGCAAGCGTGGCTTTGTCTTCCGGTGAAATGTAATTTTTTTCCTAGGGCCGTCCAGGCCTTCCTCCTAGTATTATACGTTGGTCTTGAGAAACCAGCTTCCTTCGTGCTTTGGTTCCACTTTGTTAGCTGAGGTTTGGTGACCCGAGTGGAGGAACCAGCCTTGCTTGAGCTTATGTCCCACCTCTCACGCTTTTGTTGTAGACTTAGAGGCAGGTCTACAGACCCGAGTCGCCTTGTCTACATTTCCTGGATTTGTTAGATTTTGATTTTCTATGTTAGGTCCCACGAGTAGCGGAGAAAAGAGTATCCATCAGTGCAGAGATCCGCAATACACACATAAAGCTACTTAATCCGTATGGCGCCAGGTATCCGGATCCACCGTTAGCGACTGAGCTCGTTTTTTTAAAACTGAGCCCCCAATCTGGTCGATTATCGGCACGGTACGAGTAACACCTTAACCCAGCCCAGCGATTTGTTTAAGGTTGACTCCTTTAGCGAAGTGTGTTAGCCTAGAAGCCAATAAATCACCAATCTAGTTACTAGCTGTCAGCACGTGGAGGTAACACGAGCACTTGTGGAAGGTGCAAGTTACGGAGCTGACAACAAGTGTCAACTTCCCCTGAGCAACTTCACACCAGACCACGGGTTATTGCTTTGAAAACCTTACCATCAATACTTAAGCGGCCAAATACTAGCTGCCGGAGCAAGATGACATGCAGATGGTTAACGACGGTGCCGTTAACGGGGCGCAAAGGTGCAAAATTCGCTTGACGATTGTCGCAATCTTATATTTTATTCATACTATGATGGTATGATGTTATTGCTGGTATGATTGTATATGCTGCTATGCTGATATCATGGTATGGCCGCAAAATAATAAGCAGCCAGAGGCGATATTCCTTGCACCAAGATCTTTTGCTGTTAAACTCTGAAAATCGTACCTTCAACAAACAAAACCTAACAATCGTACCTTTTCCTTATAAAAATCGGTTATGTCGCTTCTGGGAATTCTATGGTACGACGGTATGATGGTATAATGGTATGCATTAATAATCATATGATATAATGAATTCATAAAATAATCAAAGTTAAGATGGCTTTAATAATTTCTTCGCTCACAAAATCGGATTTCCTATGAGGCTTTAGACACCGTACTCGGTCACCACGGCTGGAATTTTCGAATCGTGGACCGAACTATTTAGAACAGCATCGTTGCAGGCGGCCGTTATGGAATGTGGCGCCAGCGGAAGGAAGAATAATTAAAATCTTTTTCTTTCCGTCAGCAATTTTTCTATTTCGTGTTAGAATCCTACACCTTTAAGTGGATCTGAATTTTTATTTTTTATTTAATCATATAAAAGTGAGCGTATTTTTAGAGAAGAGTGAAAAGAAAAAAGGCAGTTATCGTTCTTTTTTTTTTTTTTTTTTTTTTAAACAGAAAGAAACTTAAAAAACTAAGAAGAAGGTAAGTTGCGACAAAAAAGACAGAGAGCTAGTCAAACTGAAGAAAATGCAGCTTCAAATCGATCAGAAGTTTCTGAACAAGCCCGGCCATCAACATTCTTACAAAAGCTTACGAAAAACATTCGTCATTTTTGATGGGCTATTAACGAGTATTTTAATATCTACCTTTCCCATATTTAAGGTGTTTTGAACGACTGAGACTTTCTAAAACTACTTCATACAAATAATGGCACATTCGCTTCGAGAATGTAAATATGTCATGCATTTTGTTAAAACCCATCTTGAATCGTTTTAATAAAAAACACTAAGTGGATTATTGGCAATTTGGTTCCTAGTTAAACTACAAAACTTAGTATCATATTGCAGAACAACAAGCAGCTTACCTAAAATATGGAAGATCTAATGGGGGAATATGCTTGAAATACGTGACTTTTTTGAGAAATATTCATTCGTAGTTAAGGCTGCTGTTCACGGATTTCATTGTTCTAAGGCGCAATTTACAATACGTTCATTTGCTGTTTAAGTATTATAAAAACGGTAACGGCCATCACTCGATGGTAAACAATAGTAAATTGGAATTTACAAGCTTTATAGCTTTATCTTAGTTATCAGAACACAATCATGTTGCTGAAAGATTGTGCATTCAGGGCTTGGCCAATTTTATTAAGGAACCATAACGGCACTTTAAGAAAATTTATTTTCTCGATGGATCTGAAGTTCATTATTATAAATTTGTGCCAATTGTATTTGTCTACAAATGATGAACCCAAATCAATAGAACTATTTTTTTCTTGAATAGCAAACTAGTCACTAGAATTGTAGGTTTACCTATAATTCGATACTGTCTGGTTAAATACATGTCACTGAAATTGTTTATTGTAATCAAAAACAACTACAATCAAAGACGACTAAAAGCGGAGTATTAAATACACTTCATAACACTTTATGGTAAAATAAATTAAACAAATCGTGGAGAATTTATTTTAGAAGGTGTATAATAACCGAATATAGCTTCCAAATATATAAAATATAGCTTCACATGAGATTGCTGGTGAACTAAGTATGCATAAACGAACGTCGAATTGGAGCTTGGAAGTTGACACATAAAAGCATCCTGTTAGTTAGTATAGGTTTAGTGAAAAACAAGAAAGAATTGGATTTTTTTAGTATCAAATTTATTACACTTTTACAAAACACTTCGAATTCAAAATGCTATGGCATACCCCCAAAAAATCCCTTCCTATCGTAAAAATCCAACATGTACTTTAATCGTTCATAAACCACTGGCTTATCGTACACCGCATATCGAGTCTTTAAAAAGTCTTCTGTGTCGGACATCAAATTTCCTACATGAAGTTCTTCTTTACCATCCATATGTCGTGGAGGCACGAGACCCAAAGCAATAATTGCAGAACAAAGTGATTTCTTAAACATTTGAATTTGTAGCTCGATCAAATTTGGAATCCGTTTTGGATATTTAACAAGTTCGAGTGATTTAATCAATTCGGCATGATATATTTGTAGCAATCGATCCCAATCTTGTTCGAATAGCTCATTGGCCGTAGAGGTAAAAAACAAGTAGGTTAAATCCAGAGCAGGTGGTCCATAGTATCCCATTTGGTAATCAACGAAAATCACATCCACAGGAGTTTTATTCTCGTCAAACTTAAACATAATATTATTAACCCATAGATCACCCTGTATCAACGTGTTAAATGTACTGTCATCTTTGTTATACGTTAACTCTGCAATTTCGACAACATTATCCAGCCAATGTTGCAATTTGTCGTAAAAGTGTTCGTAGCCTGGCCATTTTAGGCACATTTGTTGGCAGTCACGCAAGCCGCTCGTAAATGCTGATAATAATCCTAAATTTTCACTACTAAGGATTCTTATTTTGTGTGGTTCAAATAATTCAGGACTGTCTTCATAAATCATTGCGGTGATTGCGTGCATTTTGGCCAACTTTCGTAGAATCATTGCTGTTGCGTTAAAATCTAATCCAATGTGCCGATCCATATTTCGATAATTTTGTGCCTTTAGGTCTTCAAATACTAAATAAGTCGGGTTGTCGCTTGTGGCAAAAGATCTGAAATATAATAAAAATGATTTTCGGTCAGAATATATACGCACACCTAATAAAATGTAATATAGTATAGATAAGTAATATACATAGTTATATCATCTAACCTTGGTGCACATTTAAATTTTGAATCAATCATATCCAAATATTTTTTAAACTTTGGCTGAATGTCGCGATAAAATGCTATCTCCTTATTAAAAAGTCCTACTTTTTGAAATAAATCGTTCATTTCAGCGGACTCCAGTTTGGTTTTGATAATAAAACTTTTCTGCCTGTACTTAACAAAAATGATATTTTATTAATATTCTTATTTATTGGTTTTATTTTCGGTTTTACTTTGCATCCAATCCACTTTCATCTATAAAATTCACCGTAACCCTCATTAAATAACTCGTAAAATTTTCACCTTTCGCCACAGCATCATGCAATACAAAATCTAACACTTTAACATTTAATTGATTTTCACTCGACTTTAAAATCGTTTCTAAAAATTCACTTGTCAACCATGAATGACGTTCTGCATTTGTAGTAGCTGCTGCCATAATTAATCGCGTAGTAAAAAATATTCAATGTTTCCACTTAAACAATCGAACTGCGAATAAAGTTAGAGCTTGTTTCAGAGTTTAATAAAATATGTGTTAATCAATGTTTTCGTATTCTTAAACAGTACGTGCACAATAAATGTGCAAATATTTGTCCTAAACCGAAAATTTAAAGTTGCGTTTGATAAGATATTGAACAAGTCATAACTGATTATTACTTGTGTGTTAATACTCGTATCTTTGCTCGTATAAATATTTTCGGTGCTTCATTTTGTTTATGCAAGATTTATTTTTGGATTTTCGTTTAGTAATGTTGAACCACTAATTAAATCGTAATACGTATCTACTGACAACACTGAAAAAAAAACGTCTTTCTTATTGAAAATTGGTACTCCGAAATTGGTGGTATAACACTTTCACTATCATATTAATGCATAGTTATCAAATCGATCAATAAATAACAAAATTAATATTCATGTAATCATATCGAATGATGTTCCTTTTGTAATACTAAAACTTTTCACGGTAAAGGTTGAAGTTATCATTTTGAAACTAATTATTCATTCATTTGAAAAATAAACATTCATTATGAAAATCAAGCTCTTAAGTAAATGTACAATTAAATATAATTTACACCGGTAATTAAGTCGTACATAATTCTGTAATTATATTGAAAGAAAAATACTTTCAATTTGAATGGAAAGTAAAAATGATGCATTTATATTGAAATCAAGTTGTTTTCAGCAGTAATATCCCAAGAGCATTGATAATTTCCCGAAATAATTTTATTATATTTTTCGAAAGCACGTTGCTTGGTAACAGCCCGAAGCCGTAGGCTGAGGGCTGTTACCTAAAAGCAACGTGCTTGAGGAAAATATAATAAAATTATGAGGTATTTATCAATGCTCGAGGGGTATTCGACGAGACAATTTTTTGCAATTTTATTTTATTCTAGTAGTAAGGTTGCTCGATTGTAAATTGTTCTATGGTCATTTTGAAACAGAATTTATTGTAAAATAAAACTATAAATTCTTTTCATCTAGTAGCCAGAGTAAGTTTTTCTAAAATAGCAAGCCTATTAAATCGGTCAATTTCGAGTCACGTGTACAAAATAAACCAATCAAAATAACATTACACTGATAACATCCCTAGGGAAATTATCAGTGTAATGTTATTTTGATTGGTTTATTTCGTACACGTGACTCAAAATAGACTGATTTAACAGGCTTGCTATTTTAGCAAAAAATTTTCACTCGTAATACAACTAGTGCTCAATTATTATCGATAATTTTTTACGAGTTAAAACCGCGCTGAAAATTCAACGAGTGCGCAGTACGAGTTGAATTATCTGCGTCGGTTTTAACGAGTAAAAAATTATAGATCATTATTTGCAGCACGTGTTGTATTTAGTAAGAGAATACAACTTTCCCGTCAGCGATTGAATCACAATTCATCCATTTTTGTGTCATGTTGTATGCAAATTATTTGACAAGCTTTTGTTTGCATGGCTTTTCCTTTGATGTGTGTATAAAAAATTCAATCATAATAAAAAAAATTGAAATACAATAACAAATTTAGAGATAATTGTTTAGGATTTTCTTGTTGCTATGGTAAAATTTGTAAAATTATCGCGTTGCTATGGTGAAAATTGTAAAATTATCGCGTTGCTATGGTGAAAATCGTAAAACTACCGCTATAATAATGTGTTGTGGTACGTATTTTGCATGGCAATCTAAATACTATTGCTGTAATAATCGCTTTTTCGTAAAATTTCCCATGGCATATTTTGTGAAAGTTGTATTCTCAAATTAATAGAATCACTGTCAATAAAATAAATTTGTAGAGACTGTTCTTATTGAAAGCGCAACTTTTATTGTGAAACTAGGTAAAGTAATAATATGGTATTGCATTCAATATGAAAACATAACTTTTTCAGGTTGAAACAAATACAATCAAGTTGAATACAAAACAATTTAATTGAATGAATGTTTTCAAAATGAAAACAAAAATATAATAAGAACCGTTATTTTTCCTTTGTTCATTTATATTTTTATTCAACTTACTAAAATTCCAATTTAGATCAATTTTGCAAGCGCGCAGTGAATTTGTAGTTTGTAAAAATTATTATGTACAGTGTTTTAATTTACAAATATAAAAAAAAATGTTATAATTTTTTTTAATATAATAATTATAATTATTGTATGTAACATTGTTAAGTGATATACATACGTAGATTGTGAGTAAGTGAAAATCACGTGATTTCCTAGCTTTAGTTGCAAGGAAAAATTTAATAAATTAATTTTTTTAGTGCAATAGCTATTATCTGTATTACCATTGGAAAAATATAGTGGATTTTTTATCAAATGTGCATCTAACCTCATCTGGGTTTACAAAACAGGGGAAAGGTCTTTAAGTGAGTATTCTTGGTGAGATATTGATTTCATTTTATATATTACATATCATTAAAATTTCAGAGAAATTATAATTTGTTTAAATGTTATCCAAGAAACGCTATAATTATCCTATTGCACATTTAGAATTTAACTTGATGGCACAGCTACCGAACAATACCAACTGATCCCAGCTTACAGTGAAGATGAAGAAGCAACAAATGATATCATGACTTAAAGTATTGCCGACTTATCAAATTTCGGTAATTTACCAATAATCGAGTAAGCCCACCGTTAACTGAAATTGCTGCGCAAAAAATTTAAAGTCTTCTTGATAATTGGGGATTCAATTCCCTTTACGAAATGTTTATAGGTAACAAAAATTTTTCATTTGTTTAATTTTTTTACTAAATACATTTCTATTTGTTTTAATTTCAGATGAGCGAATTGTGAAATTGCTTTAAAAGATATGACTATGGAGCATTTATTAAAGTTATCTTCACTATCCAAAATTGGCCTGGGTTATATTATAAAATTTGAACATCGATTGAAATCTTGGCAGGCATCTTTAAAAATGTCAACAAATGTTGATCATGAAAGAAATGAAATCCTCACCAGTAGGTAATACTAGTGAAGAAACCACTGCATTGAAACATCAACCAAATAATTTGAAATTAAATAAAATATTATATAAGAGTTCTAGAGGGCGATCGGTTATAAATCTTCATAGTGATCCTTGATTCTTGAATAAAGAATTGAATGGTGGTTGAAGAGCTATACTTCTCGACGTAATTAATAGCTTTCTTATACAAAAACAAATTAAGATGACTACATCGTTGGCAAAATCATTATCTTCTCAGATAATAGATAATTTTCTAGCCAAAGAATTGGTAATGAGTTTTAAAATTTATTTGCATATTCAAAATTATTAAATTGACCTGTTTAATTTAAAGGGAATGTATTTTGTATAGGAAGAAGGTAAACGAGCTCAAAATTATATGCAAAGTATTTTAATTCTCAGAGGACAATGAAAGACTGCGCGCTAATCGAAAAGAGACGAGTAGCTAGTAGTAATCAAAATAGAAAATACTTAAGAAACCGAGTGGATTTACAAACCGGTAATGCACACTGAATATTTTCAAAAGCTAAAAATTATTTAACTCCATGTCACTTTTCAGTACCGGAAATTAATATTGACCATAATGTACAGTGCATCTTTAACGATAATTGCTCCTTTGGTGAACTGGAACATCATTGCTAGCTGAATCAATGAATAAAACGCAAAGCTGTACAAACAATGTCCTGGAAATGTGGCGCCATTATAAAAAAATTCTTGGCTGTAAATTGGTGACTACTTAATTTTACTAATTTTAACGTAACTATTATATGTATGTATACTTAAACTGCCGATTCTTATTATTCACATAGGTAGATATTGACGTTGAGTTTGTTTATGGAGCCAAATAATTTATTAAAATAGTTGAGAACACACGTAGTAAATTAATCTTCATAATGGGCGACAAGTATCTACATGTTTTCTATCTAAAATAACTAATACTAATTAAATATTTTCTTTCATAGATGCTAAACATGCTTGTTTGTTATATTCTACTTCATGTCATTTTACCTCCAGTATCAAGGGAAGTCGCGGATATGCTCCCAGTATGTACTTCCAAGCAGACTTGTGTAAAATATTCTATAAAGGATTCGCAAAGTTCGTTTTTTTAATAGGCGACAAAGTTGCTGAAATTGAAGAAAAAATTCAGGCAAAAAATAAATTAAATTTACCAATTCAGCCGTTTATAATATTGTACACGGAAATATTGAGACCTTAAAAAATTATGTGGTTTATTTTGACGGATGTCGTTGTCAATTCAATTGTATTCTGCTTGCCATTGATACTTGCTTCAAAATTTACGTGCTTTTTAATTTAAAATATCCCCAACCATCTATTTTAGCATGCAATTTTATTCAGAATTTTTATTTTGATATTAAAATTGAATTGACAAAGAGCATACAGTCAGAAACATTCAGTTGTATACGGCAAATTTTTTTTATAAAAAAGCCGTGAAATTGAATAAGAAAATGAAATTTTTTCAGATTTTTTTTTTAATATTTGTTTATTTATTATTTTAGTAATAAAAGAAAAAAACAAAACGAAAAACAAAAAAGAATTTACATTTAATTATTCATTTTTTTCATAAAACTCACGAACATTCAGTTGTATACGAGGTTATAATTCAATGGAAAAACACTTGAGATATAATTTTTTAATGCGTATATTTTTTCTCTATTTCGGGTTTTTGTTTTTCATTTAATTAGTGCAGTTCAATATCTACTTTAGGACAGGTATTCTACACCTGTAATTTAATTCATTGGAATCTTTTAAAATGAGTAAGGGTACGTCGCGTCGGTTAATATTACATTGTTAGTGATTTTCCACCGAACAAAAGGGAAATCATTAAGTAAAATCGCAGAAACACTTAATATTTGCAAATCAACAGTTCAAAAAATTTGTGATCGATATTTTAAAAAAAAATTCTGAAAAAAATTTCATTTTCTTATTAAATTTCACGGCTTTTTTATAAAAAAATTTGCCGTATACAACTGAATGTTTCTGACTGTACGTCTATAAATTAATTAATTAAAAAATTAAGCGATTAGTCACTCGTGTACATTTACTTGAAGAAATTGTTTAACTAAATAGTTTGTTTATAAATTTATAGTAATAATATTTATTTGTTATATTATTAGTTATTATGAATATTTTTTTTGAAAACCCTTTTTGGGCAATTTATAAGATTAGAGCAGGCAGGTTTATCTTGATGTAGTGAAATAATGTTGAAACAATCCAAATGTGAATTTTTCTTGTACATTTTTATTTAATTAGCTTTTTATTTTTATTTTAAATAAACATTGAAATTATAAAATATTCACCATTTTTTATTTATTTGATACTACGCATTTTAATTACAGTTCCTTTTTAGTTTGATATCTTAAGTGTCGTTTTTCAGATAAGCATGTGCATCATTATACTACTATAGGCAGTTATAATGAAAATACTTCTCTCATATTGAAAAACGGTACGATTGTATTTCGCTTTCGTATTAAATGATAAGTATTCATTATGATAAATTTATAATAGCTTTCGTAATCAAACGGACAATTCATGTTTTCAATGAAAATATTCTTGCCTTTCATTTTAATCTCCTCTGTGTTCATTGTGATTAACTATTTTTCAAATGAACAGAAGTATATAATTAATAGTATTTCTTGTTCTATTAATTACATTTGTTTTCGGCTGTATATTAAATACAAATTTAGTAAATAAATCGTAAATTTATCATTATGACTACAATTGTTTTTTCCGTGACAACTATAGGAATAAGCATTCATAAATAATTAACTAATTTGGAATGTAACTATAGCTTCGAAAAGAGAATTTAGACTTTAGACAAATGATTTGGTTAAATGTAGAGCAGAGAAGGTCATATACACTTTACGAATTAATTCATCATACGATCTAAAAAATTAAATTTTCGAATTGGCGTTTTAAGTAAATAAATCATGCTTACTGTAAATTAAAAAGGACACAAAATAAAAAAAAAATAAATATAAATTCAGTTTATTAAGCTTTTTTTCAACATAAAAAATAAGAAAGTTACAATTTTTATTCAATTGATTGCGAATAAATTCATCGTACGATTAATTTAATCATTATTCAACACAAAAAAATTTTTTTTTATTAATAACGGGTAGGCCTCCTTTGATATCTAGAATGGCTTTTAGACTGTTATTCATGGACGAAACCAATTTTTGAGTGAATTCTGGCGGCACCCGATCTCAATCATATCGTATTACCTCTTTCAGTGTGGCCTTAGATGTAATTGTGTGTTTTTTTAGTTGGCTTTTTACATAATCCCCCAGATGCTCTATGGGATTAAGATCCAGACTGTGTGGAGTGAAATAAAATATATTTGATTATTGCTTTTACAAAATATTTGTACTAAATAGAATAGAGGATTTTTAATGGATCAAGGCAGAAGAGAGACCTATGCTTCATAATGCAATTTAATGCATCGTGCAAAGCACTTGTTTGGCCCTCGCCATTCACCCACCTTATATGAGCCGTTTACTTTGAAAGTGGCCTAAGTCCATTTTTCAAAAAATCAAGGTTATGATAACAATAGATAAATAACAGTATAATCTTTCTAACGGTAAATAATTTATTGTAAAAACAAAAAAAAAATTAATCTCTAACACCTGTGCAAAAAAACAAGAAAATTCAAAATCCCACATGTTTTTTCATTTATTGTTTTTCTATTCTTTCATGATCTCGTTTCAACAAAATATGGACTTAAACCACTTTCAAAATAAACGGCTCATATTGCAAAACAAATTGCAACTTGATTTTGGCAGGGATGACTCCTTGTCCAGATTAAAAACAGATTTAGTTGTTACTCAATTAAATCCAATTTATTATTCACTTTCGGTTACCAATTTTTACATATTTATACTTAATTTTAATACAGAAACTGTACTCTAATTTAAATTTACTTTACTTCTTAATTTGTTTAATTGACAAAATATATATTGAATTTTGAATTATTAAATCAGCGAATTTGATTAATTATTACACTAACAACTATACGTGCACGCGCTTACCTGTATACCATTATTACATCATAGTTGTGCACGCGCTTATTGCAATTAAAATATATTACAACAACAACTACCTATATTTATATTTATTCTATAATGGTGATGATTCAGAGTTTTCATATAGTATTTTAACATAACTAAAATTCTTATACTACAAGCTTATATTCCATAATATACAAACGATTGGAATGCGTTTGTTTACATTTTTAATCATAAGAAGACCTTTCCCCTTTTGTGAAAAAAAAATTTTTTATTTTATCTAAAGAAAAAAATTTTTTTTTTTGTTTTAAATTATATTTTTAGTTTTAATCTACACTACTCCAAAAAATTAAAGGAACACTAATTTTTTTCAATTTTTTTAGTGTTTTTTGAAGAGCTGTGTCTTAGTAAAATACGGTCGTACAGAGATGAAAAGAAAAGCATTTTAAAGCTTCAAATCTCTAGTTTTGAGACTTTTGAACGGAAAATTTTTGTGAGATACCGTTATCACGCAATCATAAGAAAGAGCGCGAAGAAAAAAAATTCGATTTTTTTTTTTTTTTTGTAAGGTGCCATGGGCTCGGGAAATTTTTTTAAAGTTGAACCAATGCATGGGTCGGTTAGCCTGTTAATTAGGCGTCAATTTAATTTCATTCTGGTCTCTCTATGTCAACCTTTTGCTGAGATATCTGACTTTGAATCAAAAACGATCCTTTTGCTTTTGATCATCGATATCTCAGCAAGCAATGACTGCACAGTAAACTTTAGGGCACCCTTAAAAACTTCAGTAAATTTCCTACAAGACCCTTTAATGATTAGTGGAGAACAAATTTTTTTTTCACCCTCAATACTGATTTGAAAAAAGTACAAAAAAACGACTTTTTAGGTTGTCTTAATAAATCTACCGTTACTTTACCGTTATTGATGAAAAGACTAATGTTGCCAGGTCATTTTACAGTTTAATGTACTCCTAATAGCCCTGTATTATTTTCAAATTGATCCATCCAACCGTTTTTTCGGACAGATTGATCAAAGTTTTACAAAACAATTAAAAGAACAAGTATTCATCAAAATAAAAAAACGACTTTTTTCACATTTTGCGTTAGTTACTTGTTAACCCTTAACGATCGTACGATTTTTTTTGTAATATGTACTCGCCGATAAGAGACGATAGAAAATTAAATAAAGTTCTGCAATATGAGCAATAATTATGGAACTTGGCAATTTCTCATCCGATTTTAGTGAAATTTGGTATGCACGCTGGAAATGGTATTCTAAAATGATTTTTGGATAAAGTTCTGGAATATGGCCAACTAGGATGGAACTTGGCCATTTCTTAACCGATTTTGATGAAATTTGGTATGCACGATTGAAATGGGATTCTAAACTGATTTTTGGATAAAGTTCTGGAATATGGCCAACTAGGATGGAACTTGGCCATTTCTTAACCGATTTTGATGAAATTTGGTATGGGCGATGGAAATGGGATTCTAAAATGATTTCTGGATAAAGTTCTGGAATATGGCCAACTAGGTTGGAACTTGGCCATTTCTTATCCGATTTTGATGAAATTCAACATGCACGATGGAAATGGGAACTTGGCTATTGCTCATCCGATTTTAGTGAAATTTGGTATGCACGATGGAAATGGGATTCTAAACTGATTTTTGGATAAAGTTCTGGAAAATGGCCAACTAGGAAGGAACTTGCCCATTTCTTATCCGATTTTGGTGAAATTTGGTATAAGCAATGGAAATGGTATTCTAAACTGACTTTTGGATAAAGTTCTGGAATATGGCCAACTAGGATGGAACTTGGCCATTTCTTATCCGATTTTGATGAAATTTAGCACGTGCCTTAGAAATGGGATTCTAAACTGATTTTTGGATAAAGTTCCAGAATTTGGCCAATTGTCATGGAACTTGGAAGTTTTGTATCCTATTTTTATGAATTTCAGCATTCACGATGAAAATGAGATTCTGAAATTATTGATAAAATAAATCATTAAATTCATGGAATAACGATTTTAGTTTTTCACTTTTAAAGCACATATCGAATTTCTTTTATTCGTTTAAGGAATAGGCAAGCGCCTTCCAACTTTAACATATAACTTTAATCAAAAATAATTTTAGAGTTTTATTTCTATAGTACATGCTGAATTAATTTCAAATCGGATAAAAAATGGCCAAGTTCCCTCCTAATACGGCTTATTCCAGAATTTCATCTAAACATAATTTTAAAACCCAATGTTTATTACAAATGCTGAATTTCATCAAAATCTTAAAAGAAATGGCCAAGTTCCTTCCTAGTTGGCCATATTTCAGAACTTTATACAAAAATCATTTTAGAATCCCATTTCCATCGTACATGCCGAATTTCATCAAAATCGGATAAGAAATGGCCAAGTTCCTTCCTAGTTGGACATATTCCAGAACTTTATACAAAAATCACTTTAGAATCCCATATCCATCGTACATGCCGAATTTCATCAACATCGGATAAGAAATGGCCAAGTTCCATCCTAGTTAGCCATATTCCAGAACTTTATCCAACAATCATTTTAGAATCCCATTTCCATTGCGCACACCAAATTTCATCCAAATCGGTTAGGAAATGGCCCAGTTCCATCCTAGTTTGCCATATTCCAGAACTTTATCCAAAAATCAGTTTAGAATCCCATTTCCATCGCACATACTAAATTTCATCAAAATCGGTTAAGAAATGGCCAAGTTCCATCCTAGTTGGCCATATTCCAGAACTTTATCCAAAAATCATTTTAGAATACCATTTCCATCGTGCAAACCAAATTTCACTAAAATCGGATGAGAAATGGCCAACTTCCATAATTATTGCTCATACTGCAGAACTTTATTTAATTTTCTATCGTCTCTTATCGGCGGGTATTACAAAAAAAATCGTACGATCGTTAAGGGTTAACAAGTAACTAACGTAAAATATGAAAAAGTCGTTTTTTTCATTTTGATGAATACTTGTTCCTTTAATTGTTTTGTAAAACTTTGATCAATCTGTCCGAAAAAACGGTTGGATGGATCAATTTGAAAATAATACAGGGCTATTAGGAGTACATTAAACTGTAAAATGACCTGGCAACATTAGTCTTTTCATCAATAACGGTAAAGTAACGGTAGATTTATTAAGACAACCTAAAAAGTCGTTTTTTTGTACTTTTTTCAAATCAGTATTGAGGGTGAAAAAAAAATTTGTTCTCCACTAATCATTAAAGGGTCTTGTAGGAAATTTACTGAAGTTTTTAAGGGTGCCCTAAAGTTTACTGTGCAGTCATTGGTTGCTGAGATATCGATGATCAAAGGCAAAAGAATCTTTTTTGATTCAAAGTCAGATATCTCAGCAAAAAGTTGACATAGAGAGACCAGAATGAAATTACATTTACGCCTAATTAACAGGCTAACCAACCTATGCATTGGTTTAACTTAAAACAAATTTCCCGAGCCCATGGCACCTTACAAAAAAAAAAAAAAATCTAATTTTTTTTCTTCGCGCTCTTTCTTATGATTGCGTGATAACGGTATCTCACAAAAATTTTCCGCTCAGAAGTCTCAAAACTAGAGATTTGAAGCTTTAAAATGCTTTTCTTTTCATCTCTGTACGACCGTATTTTACTAAGATACAGCTCTTCAAAAAACACTAAAAAAATTGAAAAAAATTAGTGTTCCTTTAATTTTTTGGAGTAGTGTATTATTATGAATTTCTTTTATTTTACCATTAATATCTAATACAGAGTTTACACCTTTTCTTTCTATTATCTCATATGGTCCTAAATATGGACTTTCATATTTTCTTCTATCTTCTTTCTTTAAGTATACTAAATCACCTATTTTTAAATTAATACTCTGAACCAGACAACAAAAATGCTTCATTTATGAGTGTGCATTAAAATACACGAATGTTAAAATTCCACACCAAAAAGAACAAAAAAATTCCTGTTACAAACCTTTTTCTGTTTTTGTGAATGCAAATACTCATCAACATATTTATTTTCTTTGTCCTTTTTAAAAAAATAAAATTTAAACTCATAGTTCAGATTCGCTTTGAACATGAAACATTTTTTTTTGTTTTTTGTTGAGCGTGAGCAAGGGATTACACGAAAAAACGAAAAAGCAAAAATCAAAAATTTTTCGCATCTCAAAAATGTTGATTATATTTTCGACGAGAATACACAAAAATCCAAATTCAAAAACCATGAGTTATTACGCTTCACGAGAATCTTAATTTTATTTTCTCGTGAACATAATTAACTCGCGAGAAAATAAAATCATGATTCTCGTGAAGCAAAAAATCCTTGATTTTTGAATTTAGTTTTTTCGAGTTCCTCTTTGTCACTTATCTTTTTGTTTACAACTCTCGTTTCGATATTCATAAATATGTATAGTATTATGCATAGATATACATAATTTTTAGTACTTTACACGGGGTCTACACTATGCAAAATTGCTGAGATTTTCTCTCATGATATTAAATTTATCAATGTATGTGTAAGTATATTATACATATTTTGACATTCTCAGCAAATTATCAGGAGGCTATTTCACGAAAAAATTATCATGAAATTTGTACGAAATGTCAAATTAAAATGCACTTTTAAGGTAATGTTTTTCATTTTTTCCGATTGTTGAGACGTATGTTTATAGCTGCATAAAAAAAAATATTTCGCAATGGCATTTATTAATACTGAAAATACTTTAAAATTAATTCATATGTTTAGAATTAACGAATGTTTATGGAAAATAACCAGTAACCAATTTAAAAGAACTGATTTAAAAAATGATGCGTTCCAAAAAATTGCAAAAGAATTAAACATAGATGTTGAACTGGTAAAAACAAAAAATTATCATGAAATTATCATGAGAGTAAAATGCCCAGTTATGATAATTTTTTAACAAATATTTATCAATACATTGAAAAAAACACACACATACAAAAAATTTCATGAGAGAAAATCTCAGCAATTTTGCATAGTGTAGACGGCGGGTTAGTACTGTTATTTTTGTTCGTTTTTCAGTGTTTGGTTTTATTTGGTGAAATTCCAATATCTTTTAGTGCAATATATATAAGATTTTATATTGCTCACATTAACAATATTAACACCGTCTTATCATCGTCTAAGCCTAAGGATTATAAGGTTCTAAATGAATTTTTTTTGAAAAAAATGAGATATTGATGACGTTAGGTTCTGCTATGAAATACGCATTTCCTGTATCGATATTTCGACCTTAAGTGTATCCTTAACGGAGATATCAGCAAAATTAAAAAGTCATATCCTCTTTTTCACCATAAATTTTTAGCATGAAGTTCTATTTGACTATACAACTTTTCGTATCAAAGCGAAATTGATTTAAAAATACATTGAAATTAAGTTAAATATCATGTTTCTAAATTTACTTGTCTATGATTGGGTGTAACTTATTTGATTTATACAAATTACATGTATGCTCTTATGCCCTATGCTGTCAAATCTTTAAAATCATTAAATATAGGAAACCTATCTATTTGTATCGTAAATTAACCAGATTAAAATCATCACGATTAAATAGTCTATGTATCGTCCGAAACAAACATAAATTATTAAATCAATATTTTTTTGTACGGGGTATCACTTTTTGGAAGTCTTTGCCTTTAACATCAAAACTTCAAGTAGTTTGGCCATCTTCAAGAAGAATTTTGTTAGCTTCCACAACTTTAGACTTAGTTTCCAGAGAACAGACGACATATCACATCTTGAAGACAAAAGTGGCACTATGCCAAAAACGCCAACTTTTAGTTATAACGACATTTAGATGACTTGAAAGAAAGCGCTTCTAATGCAAAGGCATGCCTTCTAATAGTTTGAATACTTTTTGCAGGAGGTTCATTTTAGTTATTTGTTTAGATATTGATCATAGTGTTGCGTTAAAGCTTTAAACGATCTTACTGAAAAATAGATAATTTTGTATAATGCCACTTATACTTATGTTTTCAAGGTGCGATATTATTTTTACTTAAGGTGTGTCCTAATTTTATTTTAAGATTTAAAAGTTTCATTGTCATATAAGTAAATTTTTTTTGTAAAATTCAATATACAAAAGAGCATTATTGCCCATGGTATTGTAGCTGTAAAATAAATAAATATTTACATCGTTGTTGATAAATAATTATACATGTGAACTGATCGTCTTAATGTACCTGTTGGCCTGGACAGGCCAGGCATAAGTTTATAGAGTTCCGTCGAACACCTGACACGAAAATATGTGTAGAACACAAACACACATAGGGTTTTCACATTCCGCCTATGGGAAAGAGTAACAAGGATAACCTAAATCATACTCAGTTCTGAATTCGGTCGATTTAATGTAATTTAATTATTAATTTAAAGGTTTTCAGTTTGCGTGGTGTTACACTAAAAATATTCCTTGCACAAATACCTCTGAATAGGATATAATAACACATAGATGTACTAAGAATACAATCACGCAAAACAGAGAAATACGATATGTAGCATTTTGAAGTCAAATTCAATAGTTTTAAATTACATTCAATAATTTTCACACCAATTCCAATATACTCGTATTTCAAACAAAATCAAATTTTTTTATAACAAATTAAAGTTTTCTCAAATCAAATTCAATAATAATCATATTAAATAAAATAATTTTTAATTCCATTTGATTATTTATTATCGCAAATTGAACAACGGGATACCAAAATGATTTTTAGATGAAATTCCGGTATATGGGTAAGTAGAAAAGAACTTCAATATTTCTTAACCGATTAAGATGGAATTTGGCTGGTGCGACGGAAATGGAAATCTAAAACGCTTTTAGGTGAAATTGAGGAATAGGTATTGCCAATAAGGATGAAACTTGGATTTTTCATAATCGATTATTTTTAAATACGATATGTACAATAAAAGCGGGATTCTAAATTGAATTTTGGAAGTTCCTGGAATTTAGCCAATGTAAATGGAATCTAACCGATTATTAAGAATTTCAACTTGTACAACGAAAATGGAATTCTACTAGGATTTTTAGGTGATGTTCTCGAATATCGCTAATTCTAACAGAATTAGTGACTTTCCCAAATATAATTCCAATGCTTGCTGACTTGCGGCTAAAAATTTCGTATGTAGTTTTATTTATGGTCAAAAATGTGTCTTGAATGTTTCATTAAATTATTAATTTCGACTAAATTAATTTTAAAATTTGATATTTATTATTAATCGCAACATACTAATCTTTATTAATCATAAAAAAAAGTAGAGTGACATAGAGTAATTTAAAAAAAATTAATCAGTGCTACCCAAGTGTGGGGACAAATAAACTAAAATCGATATTGGGAAAGTCCTTCATTATACCATTTTTAACCAATTTTGATGAAATTCGGCTTTTGTGACTAAAATTTTCTTAACCGGTTTTAATGAAATTAGACTTGAAATTCCTGAACTTCATCTAGAAATCATTTAATAAACTTACGTTCATCGCACATACAGAATTTCAAGATAATCGCTTAAGAAATAGCCAAGTCCAATCCTAATTAGCCTAATCCTAATATCCTTCCAATGGTACAAGCCGAATTTCATCATAATAACTTCATCTAGAAATCATACCGGAAACCAATCATAGCGCAGCTCGAATTTTATTATGATCAGTTGAGAAATGGCCAAGTTATATCCTTATATATTTAAGAAATTTATCTAAAGATCAAAGTATAATCCGATTTTCACCGCACAAATTGAATTTCGTCAAAATCAGTTAAGAAATAGCCAAGTTTCGTACTAATTGGCCATATTCCAGAACTTAATAGAAAATTCATCTTAGAATCCCATTTCAGTAAAACAAGTCGAATTTCATCATAATCGGTTATGAAATGGCAAAGTTCCATCCTAATTGGCCGTTTAAAGAACTTCATCTAAAGGTCATAGTAGAATCCCATTTCCATCGCACAAGTTGAATTTCATCATAATCGGCTAATAAATAGCCAAGTTCCTTTCGATTTGACCATATTTGACCATATTACATATAAAAACCGTGATAATATAATCCCATTTTCATCGTAAATGTCGAATTTCAAAATAATCGGTTACGAAACAATCAAATTCCATCCTTCAGTGAAACAATAAGTTTCATTTATTATAAGCTCAAATTTCGATATGAGTTTTTAACAATGTGAAGCGGAACAAAAAACGCAAAAAGATATTGAATATTCAATAAACGAAGAAACCAACAATCCAAAAAACGAAGTTTCGAGTTTGTGTATTCAAGAAAAAATAAAAAATAAATTCTCATGAAGCAATAGGTCCAATCATTTGCGTATTTTATTTTACCAGAACCATCTTGATGTGAATAGAGCCGGCATGTCAAAAATGAACTTAAAATAAGGGATATAGAAACACTAAAAATTCATTTATTTTCATAGTGTTTGTATGAAACATAGAAAAATAACAAAGAGAACAGAAACTAAACAAAAATAGTGAAGCAAATTCAAAAACCAAGATGGCCGAAAAATTCATGATGGCCGACAAATTCTTTGGTTTTTTTTTCAGTAGCGTCTCATATTTCTTTAGGTTTTATGCAACTAGTAATAATTTATGTAAATGACGTAGGGTAAATATAATAAAAGGAGCATAATTAATATAAAAAAGTTATTGTTATAAGTGAACCAACATAATTATAATAATAATACTTATGTGTGTTGTGTAAAAAATGGTTTTCAGTTACTATAATGAACATAAAAATACCAATTTAGAACATAGCGTAGTAAAACAAAAAATGTGTTGAGCAGATCTAAATTAAGATAAAACAAACCAACTGTAACACCTTGAAACAAAAAAAAGACACCAATTAAGATAGGGTCGTTTATGGTCTTAAGACCTTGGTTATATATAAATTAGTTTTATTGCTTTATAGATTTTAATTTAATGGTTTAGTTTTAAGAATAAAGGGAATAATTTAGGTATGTAAGAAAATAATTTTAAGATAGAAGAACATTATTCTGTATTCATTTGAAAAACATTATTCTTTATTCATTTCTGCGGAAAGCAACTTTGGTATAGTGGAATAAAATTATTCATTTAAAATTAAAAGTATTATTTAGTGTTTTAACCTAATCCTTTCTACAATAGCGAAAGTATTAAAACTTTTAAAATTTGTAATAAAGTCATATGGAATGCAAGATCTGACTTCAACAATTTAAAAACAATCAATACACTTGTAATAAAATTTTCTCATATGTGATTTCGTTCATTAGACTCCCCTAATATTGAATATAACGGGACGCCTATGTTTTTTTTGCTTTCGTTATGTTGCCATGACGATTCATATGCGTGGTCAAAATAAGATTTTTGTGTGAATGAAACTTGAAATTTTTACTTTAATTACAATTTTATGAAATAAATTTTTTTTAATTTTGTATTTTGAACATTTTAAAACATAGTGATTTTACTAATGTGTACAAAATAAATGTAACAAATTCGAAAATATTTAAAATGATTGTGTACAAGTGTTATAAATATTTGTAAACAAATACAAATTTATTTACCGGTGAAATGTAATCCCTTTTTTCTCAATTTTTACTTTATATCTGGTATTTTTGCACTTAAATAAATTTATTTTTTGAAAGTACACTTTTATTTTTCATTCAAGAAATGCCTTATAAACTTTAAAAAACTAAAACCTCAAATTACAAAATATCTCTAACCAATATGGCGTTGGTAAATATAGAAAGAGAAAAAACAAAAAAACTGGCTTCAATTGTTTTTATGATTTTATATGGGATTTTTGTTTTATCTTCTATCCTTTTGTTTATAATCTGTGGTATGAAAAAACGCGATTTCGATTGACGATAAAATATGAATTAAAAGTTAAACCCAGTTAAATAATTTTTTAAGAAATCGCTAACAAACAACTCAATGTCTTACTCATTTAAAACACAGATCCTCAAATTTCCCTATTTTCCAGCAATAATCAAAAGAAAATAAGGGAAATTAAATTAAAAAACATTCTACAACAACAACAATGTGTATTAAAAAGAGAAAATTCAGTTTAATGACGACATCATATCTCCACATCTAAACCCAATGGTAAGAAAAAAGACAACACGTCTCCGCTCAACAATCAAAATTTAAAAAAAATCAAAAAGAGCCAAACAGAATAAATTAAATCAATACAATGAGTGCGAAAAAAACAAAACAGCAAAACAATCTAGCATGCTTTGCAAATTCAAAATAACTATAGAAACATATTCGAATTCAAATTGGAATGGAAGCAATGAAAGAGATGATTATTGTTTTGTTTATAAATTTCGAGTTATGTTGATGACGTATATATTACAAAAACAACAATATTTAAAATTTCAAAAGTACCTTATTTTTCATGGCGATTTTCACTAAGAAATAAACATTTTCAAGACTTGATTTTTCAATCAAATAATATTACATGTTTCATGAACATTTTCATATAAAAACAAAACAAAAGCTCATATTTCTAATAAACTAAATCTGTAAATGAAAATAACCGTTTTTTCATATAAGTTCATAGTAAAGAAAAAATTGTATGTACCTTATTTTAAGCTTAGTAAAAAATACAGTCGATACTGGACGCTCTTATTTATACAGTAGGCTCTGATTTTACAATGTGAATTCAAAAAACAAAATAGGAAAAGAGTTTAGATATTCATGGAAAAACAAAAACTAAATTCTCGCAAAACAAAAAACTCTCGATTTTCGTATTTTACTTTTTTCATGTGTTTTGAGTTCACATACTCTCTAAAAATGTTACAAATGTGCATTTCACTCCGGAGTTTTTTGATGTCTGATTCACACTGTATTGTTAATATAATACCTAAAATCATTTGATATTTTTAATGGTCCTACCGTGTCTATAGCTACTACTTCAAAACTTTTTGTTGGTGTGTCCGTAATTACCAGAGGTTCTCTAATTTTTCTAATCTGCTTATTTCTTGCACACTTATCGCATTTTCCGACATAATCTTTTACCATTTTATTCATATTTTTCCATTATATTTCTGTTTTAATTTGCTAACTAATCTTTTGACTCCTGTCCTGAATGCCCTCCATGTGGGGTGAATTTTGATATTCATCTATTAATTCATTCATTTTATCTTCATCATTTATTTTTTCTGGCGCCTTATATATCATTTTATTTATACTAGTTTGCTTATTATTATTTACTAGGGGGTACAGCCCGTCCTAGGATGGATACAATTTTTATATAATGGTGATGTCCAGTGGTTGCTGCCACAATCACCATTTGAACATTTGATATATTTTTAGTCGAGTAGGAATAGCTCGCGATTTAAGGCTTTTAAGGATTATTGTACCTGAAATAAACCTTAAACCAAAAAATGAGGGCTTTTAAGGATGATTTTACATGTGTTGGGGCATCCCACAAAAAACCTTACAGACCGACAAACAGCGGGAGCTGTGCTTTTCTTCAAAACAAAAAAAAAAATCGGGGTGGGCTGTGTCGTATACACGGCCGTAGGTATTATGCGTTATAACGTTTATAATATGTTGAGATTAATTATTTTAATTCAATATAAATTATAAGCCAAAGTTTCTTTACGCACAAATAAATGAGGGATTCTCTCTCTACAGTGTTCTAAACAATATATTGTAAATCGCTATTTTGAAGATATCAATTTCATTTAAAATTTATGTGGAGGGTTATTACTTTCATTTATAATAAATTATCCACCACAGTTGCTTTACTCACAAATTGAGATTAGAATCGTTTCGATCAGAAGAGGCGTTCTTTCGCTACACTGCTCACAAGAATTGTAAATCGCTATATTGTAGATTTTAATTTTAAGAAATTATGTGGAGATTATGTAATTGTTTTAATTTACAATAAATTATCTGCCATGGATTTTTTACGTATGAATTGGCATCAGAAATGTTCCGATCACATGAGGCGTTCTCTCGCTATACAGTGCTCTCAATCATTGTAAATAGCTATTTTGTAGTTTGTAATTTTAATTAAGATATATATGGAGATAATTATTTTAATTTAAAATAAATTATCTGCCACAGTTTTTTTTTATGCACAAATTAGCACCAGAATTACTCCGATCAGAAGAGGCATTCTCTCGCTATAGTGCAGTCAAACCTTGTAAATCTCTATTTAGTAAATTTAGTATAAATTAAAATTAATGTGGAAATTAATTATTTTAATTTAAAATAAATTAAACACCTCTGTTGCTTTACGCAAAAATTGACTTCAGAATTGCTCGCATCGGATGAGCCGTTCACTGGTTCAAGCATTTAAATCGCGCGAAATCCGAGGTTCGCGGCCCGGCTGCCTCGCCGCCTGATGACGTCGTTGCGATAATATTGTGCGTGAGGCATGAAGCCTAAGGACCAACCTAAGAAATCATACATTTAAATTAAAAGTAATGCTTACAGTAATTGCCCACGACCAAAGGCAAAATTTCTTTTCAATGTTCTGAACATGCGTTGTAAGACGTGATCACGTCAAAAAATATAAATTGGAAAACCTAAACTACCTAAAATGCATTGGGCACAACACAATCTAACCTCAGACCTTAACCGCTCTAGTCCAATACATTACTACTAAGCCACGTTCAACCTAAATTATTGTTATATAGTTTCAAACATAGCATGCTATGAAGTTTATGATAGGAAAAAAATGTTTACCAAAAAAATCTCATGGCTTACTACAATCTACAACTCTATATAAAAATTTTTAAATAACTTATAGTAGTGTTCGCATAGGCCCAAAAATAAACTTGTACCACGTATTTTCTTTTATAATTACTGTTGTAATTATAAAACGGAATATTTAATTTATAGTAAAATATTTGGTCATTAAATGAATACTAAAAAAAAAAAAAAAAAATTAAAAATGAAAATGATATTTGGGTGAACATCGAACTCGAGATATTTTCCGTCCGAAATTTGTTGATAATTGGTCAACACCTCTATCACTTACGCTACTCAGTTATAATATTTTGATATGTAAATTAGAAATATAAGAAAAGCGTTCCGGAGTTAGTGAATGAATTGGGTAATTATATATTGGGCCAGATACTCGATACTCTAGCAATTCGCAACTCTGCAAATATGGCGGATTTGCTAATCGAAAATTTGCTTGCGTAAACTACTCGATTATTTTAGCAAAGTAAAATATATTTTTGTATTCAGCACAAAAATAAAAGTGCATTAAAGTAGCCCATTTTCTTAAATTCAGAAACAAATTGCATTGCTAAATTATCGTGTATAACATTTCTTGCAAATTCGCAAAAAATAACTGCTTATCTGCTTATCTGAGTATCGAGTATCTGCCCCATTATATATATATTATTTTTGCATGCATTTTATTATATTTCTCTTTAAATTCATTTTTATTTATTTATTCAAATATTTTATCTTCACTTGCAAGTGCTAATTCTTGAATTCCGGAATCTTTCATCTTGAATATTAGTTTCTCCAAGGTCAAATCTAATTTTGAGTATGGATTATCACTAATCTCTACAATTACTTTTCTAGCAATTCTATTTCTATATTCAATCTTTATTTGCAAACCTTCTTTATTATACTTGGAGTCCTTTATTTTTATTTCTTTATCATTTATTTCTTTTTCACTTATCTCTTTATCATTTATAGGTTTTCAATTTCAAATTAAACTTTTTAAAGTTCAATTGAAACTTTTTCTAAAATAAAATAAACTTTTTCTAGACCAAATGAAACCTTTTCTAAAATAAAACAAATTTTTTCAATTTCAAATAAAACTATATCAAAATAAAAAAAAAACTTTTTCCAATCTAAATGAAACTTTTTCTAAATTAAAAAAAACCTTTTCAATTTGAAAAAAAACTTTATCAAAATAAAAAAAAACTTTTTAAAATTCAAAAAAAACCAAGTACAAAAAAAAGTACAAAGAAACGTAATTTCACTACTTAAAAAAAAAAAAAATTTTAACGGTGGTTTTCTATTAATTATAGCCGTTGCATTATCATAAAGTTAACCTGAAATTTTATTGACTCTTACTAGGATCGACAAACTTTGACATTGATTCCTTGAACTGATTTCGAGGTAGTTCTTCGCCATAAATTCGAACTCTTAAACAAATTTCGTCAATAAAAAGTATTTTCTTGCCTTGAAAATTGGGAACATTTGGATGATCGAGCCATATTCTCTCGTTTAATCCTGCGTTCTGCATTTGTTTACCTTGAGGAACTCAAAATACGTTTTTTTAGTGTTAATTTTAGATTTTTATTCATTAGGGCTTTAGGTGGCTACATTAGGGTACCTTGTTGCTGTAACCTTGTATGGCCGACTGTCATTTCATAAACATTTTCGTTTATTTTAGAAAAAGTTTTTTTGGATTGTAAAAGGTATGTTGAATTTTGGAAAAGTTTCGATTTATTTTTTGAAAAGTTTAATTTGAATTTGAAAACCTATCATTTATACTTTCTAAAGTTCAATGATATGCAAGGATCCGCTCCTTTTTAAAGGTCTTAAAGCTTCGGTAAGATTTTGTCTTTTAATACCTCTTATTTTTGTGATGCATGTTGGCAATGTAAGTTGCTGAACCTGCACATGCTTGCTGCTATTAAATTTCGGCTGCTCCGGCTGTAATACGTTAACTAGCAACCAACTCTGTTACAAACTTAGAAAAACAACTCTTGTGCAATAACAAAACAAAAAAAATAGTAACGATAAACAAAATTACGGTAATGCAAGAATTACAGTTCATGTCCAATCACGTTTTTAGACTACCCGCATGCTTTATCAGCCTCTTTTCCCGCGAAATCCACTAAGTTCCCCCATCCTACCTCCTTCGACACCACTTAGCAATCCTTATTAAATATCATTGGCGTTTCACGAAAATAAAACATTGTATTTTACCAAAAGATTCTTTGTTTATTTTAAGAAAACCATAACATACTGAATAGCCAGAGTTTACTACAGGTTCCACTTTAATATGGTAATATAAAATTAATTTGCGGAAAAAACGTAACGGCTTATCCGTTGGTTACAAACAAAATAATAATAATAATGAGTTATAAACCCTATTTAATGAAAATTCTAAGAAAATTACTACGTTATGAGAGTCTTCTTAATATTTTTGGCGTAAAACTATACAACTAAACTGCATAACACTATTTTCCGGTAATATAATCGACACCTACTAAAACAATTGTTCATTCTTATTACTTTGCATGGCAATAAAGCAGATAGCAAAAATAAAAATTTAATGAATATGAATATTGTTTCACTTACCCTCCAAAGTCCGCAAAGCGCTCCGCGACGTTGAAGCCTAAAACAAAATGTTCTCTCCACTATGTAGCGTAACCTGGTGGAAAGCGATAATTTTTTTATTTGCTTTGAACGACAGACTGTTATTATTTGTTTTTTTTACGTTCACCATATACGAACTGTTCGATTAACTATATGTTTTGTTTTCCCCGAATTAACTCGAAGGCTCACACAATCACAATTAAACAAATAACTTTAAAAACACATATATGATCAGAAAAATTGATATCCTTAATTAAGATCAATTTAATTTAATAATTTATAAGATTGAACTACAACTACAACACTAGGTAGAACTGTTCTCCTCTTCATAGGTAAGACGCTGTTAATTTATAACACTGTAATCCGTGTTCCCGTCAGGTGAAACAAATATGTTAGAAGACAATCTCGTTATGTCCGTTGTTTATATTTCACTGAAATCTTTTACTGAAAGTTTCGTACGGGGTTCTTTCGTTGGAGTTCTATAGAGGTAACACCGTTGTTTAACTCAGCAAAAATGATATTTTGGAAGCAATTGTATTGAACATAATCACGTTCAATGTCAAATTAATTGATATAGCCTAAAAAAGCACTGCAACAACCCCGTTGATGCACTCGGATTGTTTTGTTGTGGTAATATGACGTTAATACCAACATACGCTTCTTCTGTTTAGAATTTTAGATGAGATGGTTAACATTAAATAGAGAATATTTGAATATTTGCCTTCACTATACATATAGTCAGTCATTGACGGTAAAAAGAGGTCATTTACCTCTGACAATACCAATTTTAGCCACCCCTTCTAGGGGTTTTAAATTAGTACACCCAAAATAACCACAGAAATCGATAGAGGGATGAATTCTAAGCAAAAAATATCGTATGAGGTTTTTTAGATAAATCAACAGCCGCCCCGGTGGCACAGTTGTTAGCATGCTTGCTTCAAGCTCTGGAGGTCCCGGGTTCGATTCCCGGCGGGTGATGAAAAAATCACGGCTGGTTAATGTAAGGATCAATGAACTAATCACTCATTATCCGTTGTAAAAATGATTACGAAGTCACTATGAAGCGGCCAAGTCCTTCTATGGGATGTAGCGCCAGCGAAAAAAAAAAAACATTTTTCGAGTTATTCGCAATTGAAAATGTTGATTTTCCATCTAAAAAATGCATGCTTGAGAGCAATCCGAAAATTTCACCGAGAAACACGATTGGCCTTTTAATGATAACTTCCTTAATTTTAAAGATATCTAAATATTCTAAAAACCATTTTATAGGGAATTTGAAGGGCTATAAGCCCTTCCTCTAAGGTTGAACTTCTTTGAATCCTGCGTTTTTCAGATTTTTCAGTTTTAAGGGTTCCGGGAAGGTTGTCCTTTCACTCAAATGTAAATTTAAAATGGTGATATCTCAATTAATTTTCATCCTAGAGAAACAAAAAATAATCAAATTTTCTGCAAGGAAAACCTTAATTTTTGTGCTTTAGCATTTTGTACGTATCTTCTTTAGTTTTTGAGTTACTGTGAAAAAAGAATTTTTTTCCATAATTTGAAAAATCATTTCAAAATTGAGTCAAACTTCTTTTAAAATCTAGACATTCTAAACCATTCAAACTTCTAGAACTTATTGTCAGTACCTAAATAAAGTGCATTGTAAATAGATTACGCTTAACTTCAATTCTTGCGGTTAAGCCATTTGTCTCATTGCTGATTTTTCCTCCGGAAAAACCATACCACCATTTTGTTTTGATCATAACTCTGTAAGTTTTTATGCTAACGATTTTTACTAAAACTAATGTTAAAGGTCTTTTCAAGTACTTGAAAAAGCATTAACAAGTTTTTTTTTAAATTTGTCCTTTTTCCGTTATTTAATGTTGAAAGGTTTGAATCCAGTTTTCGGCGACCAAACAGTCACTTTCAACGAGCCGCAACTCGGTTCGTATTGCATCTAAAGAAATTAAAATAAACTAATCAATTTGTTATTTTATAAGCTTTATTTTAGTCCTGAAAGTATTTTGATGAAACTCAAAATTTTCGAGTTATTCGTGAAAAATCGCTCTAAAACATGCATTTTTTAGACGGAAAATCAACATTTTCAATCGCGAATAACTCGAAAAATATTGATTTATCGAAAAAACTTCATACGATATTTTTTGCTTAGAATTCATCCTTGTATCGATTTCTGTGGGTATTTTGAGTGTACTAATTTCCACCCCCTAGAAGGGGTGGTATCCACCCCCAAGGTAAAAGCACACATCGGCACTATATAACTTTTGTTCCTTGTGCTATTCCCTACTTACTGTCCAAATTTCTCAAAAATCGGTATTGTCCGTAAGAATTCAGATCGAAAAACCGTCACTGACTGGAATAATACCAATTATGTAGATTTCGGGGGCAACAAGCAATTCTTATCACAAAATATTATATCCAATAATTTTGGTGTATATCCCCAATATTTAATAATTATAATTTTAAGTCACTACTTAATCGGTGCACCATATGATGTCGAATGATTTCAAATTGCAGTAATTTATTTTATGATACTACGGACTAAATTCTTCATTGAAAAGCCATGAAAACCAGTATGTATAATTATAACCATAGAAAAAAAAAAAACATCGTCATAAATAATTTTAAATTACAGTCGGCCACACAAGGTTACAGCAACAGGGTCCCTAATTTAGCCGCCTAAAGCCCTAATGAATAAAAATCTAAAATTAACACTAAAGAAACGTATTTTGAGTTCCTCAAGGTAAACAAATGCAGAACGCAGGATTAAACGAGAGAATATGGCTCGATCATCCAAATGTTCCCAATTTTCAAGGCAAAAAAATACTTTTTATTGACGAAATTTGTTTAAGAGTTCGAATTTATGGCGAAGAACTACCTCGAAATCAGTTCAAGTAATCAATGTCAAGGTTGTCGATCCTATAAAGTAAGAGTCAATAAAATTTCAGGTTAACTTTATGATAATGCAACGGCTATAATTAATAGAAAACCACCGTTAAAATTTTTTTTTTTTTAAGTAGTGAAATTACGTTTCTTTGTACTTTTTTTTGTACTTGGTTTTATTTGAATTTGAAAAAGTTTGTTTTATTTTAGAAAAGGTTTCATTTGGTCTAGAAAAAGTTTATTTTATTTTAGAAAAAGTTTCAATTGAACTTTAAAAAGTTTAATTTGAAATTGAAAACCTATATTTCTTTATTATTGGGTACCCTTTTATTTTTTATGTTAGCTATTTTTTCAAATTTTAACCTAACCGCGTTTTTTATATCTGAATATGCATGTGGCCACAATGCATGAGTGGTTCAGTTTCTTCAGATGTTTGCTTAATTTTTAATTTCTTGTTTTCTTTTAGTTTCACTTCTTGTAACTACTTTTATATGCTTGGTATCAGTAGCGGTCCGTGGGTCTTAATTCAGGGTGGGAAAAATTTTAAAATTGGTGGTTAAAATCGAAAAATTAAATATATTAGTTAGTGTCATAACCGTTCATTGCAAAATACTACAAAATTTTTAAGAATAATTATAATTTCAATAAAAATAAAAGTTTTTTAAACTAAGAGAAACTAATGGCGCGTTAAAGCCGTAGATAAATGCTTCATATCGGTATATCCTTGCCGCGTCCACACATTATGATCACCAAATAGTACACATGGAAAGCAAACAAACTTTTAAGTGTAAACTGGGAGTCAACCATTTTTTTCTTTCGAAAACCACTCTTTATTGAATTTTCTGTTTGACGCTTTGGAGTTGTTATTGATAATTACCACATTCGGACAATATGGGCCCATATTTTTTATTTTTAGTTTTATCTTCAAAAGTTAAGTTTGTCAAATTTTCAATACTAAAATCAACAGAATTCAAATTTTCGACAGACATTGTAATATAAAGCTTATATACGAACTTTTTAAAAATAACTTGTAGCATATAACAATAACGTCCGAAACTTTTTAATTAATTATTTAATTTTTTTATAACACACAAATTAGTTTCAAAATATGACAAAGGCAGCTGACTGTAATTCACAATACTTTATATTGAAAAAAAAAATGATTTACATACACTTCCTTGTATAATTTTGATACCGTAAATTTTATTTAACCCTTTCAAACGCCATTTAAAATTGACTTTCTTCCAAAAATAAAATACGTAGCACAATTATGCACTGCAATGATATGGCATTGCTCATAAAACTGTAGTGTGAACGTCAGGGATCAAATTTAAATTCTATTCAGAATGAACAACCAAACCACATATTCAAAAATTCACGAATAGATGTACATAGCTATAACAAAATTGAGAAAACACAAAATTCAAAAAATTTTGAATAATGACATAATATACATACTTATTCGCAACGTGTTGAATTTGGATTTTTTCGATTCATGTATTTCAAAATCTTAAGCACAGTATTTCGAAGAACGAATATTCAGTATAATAAACGTATGAAGAATGCAATGAAGCTAAACTAAAGTACGAACTCCATCGTAATGTTAGTTATTTGTATTTTTATAATATTTATTTAATAGGTGCCTAAGTACACCTTTTTGGGTAAGACGGGTTACTATAAATGGCCCTGGTGATAGTTAAATGACTCAGTTTATTTATCTTCGCTCCCAAAACCATCGTGTGACCAAATAATAGAAACTTGCCTATTCCTTAACCGATTTTGATGAAATTTGACATGTGCGATGGAAATGGGATTCTAAAATGTTTTTTGAATAAAGTTCTGGAATATGGCCAAGTATGGTGGAACTTGCCTATTCCTTAACCGATTATGATGAAATTTGACATGTGCGTTGGAAATGGGATTCTAAAATAATTTTAGGATAAAGTTCTGGAATATGGCCAAGTATGGTGGAACTTGCCTATTCCTTAACCGATTATGATGAAATTTGACATGTTGTTGTGAAATAACCTTGCCCTCAACCCAGATAACACATTCCCAAAAACAAAATTATCCAAATAACAATTCCCAAACAAAATCACACATCATAGCACATTTCTATGCACAAAAAAAAGCGAAGAAGAGAAAAAAATAAAAACACACAACAACAACAACTGAAATAAATTGAAAGAAAATGCAAGCGCGTATTCTATATATATAAAGACATGCAAAATGAACTTGAATATATGGAACGCGAATGATAGGCAAAAAATGAAGGACAGCAAAAGAAAATTCGAAACCTCCAATATTAGAATATATAAAAAAAATTAAAGAAAAACAAAGGAAGGAAATGTAACAAAATATGTATGTCTGGTCGAAAAAATTGCAAAATCGAAAATTAATGTTATTAGTGTAACAAACCAATAAATTAGTATATAAGCATAAAAATTAATAGCTAAATTACATCAGTCCACCGATCAAGCTAAATTACATCAGTCCATCGATCCATATACAATAGTCAACTACAAAATAATTGTATTCTAACTTTTGATCAAGCGGTTACGCTGTCAAAATTGCATCATAAATAAATATAATCATCTTAGACCAATTTAAACTAAAACTATATTATTATAACGTAAAGTGTGTATCGAAAATTACTTCTAGAAATATATTATTATAAAACAAAGTGTGTACCGACACTCAATTCGTAAATATTTAAATCATATTATTTTATAAGATAAAGTGCGTATCGAAGATTATTACTAAAAATATATTATTATAAAACAAAGTGTGTATCGAGAATTACTTGTAAAATTACATTACTATAAAATAAACTTAACGTGACTAAAGTTAAATCAAAATCTATTGTGTATTTGAGACCAAACAATAAAACTGTAGAAAAGAAAGTGTTTTAAATAAATAACCGAACTAAACTAAAGAAAGTGTAGTATATTAAATTCCGAAATTGCGACGTGAACGCCAGCTGACTTACCAACGGTAACATTGTATTTGGTAAGTATATCATAACAACATACTAACACTAATGGTCGGGATTAATTAGATTGGAAGTCGAATAAGTGGAGCTACTCGCCCAGTAACTCGATCGAATTTCTAATTAATCGCCTTACTTGCAACTAACCTCGAAACTTCTCACTATACATAAATAAGTAACTCATTCAAATTAACAAATTTGAGTTGCTTAATACTGAATTAATCCATAACCTGTACAGCCTATACTACAATACCAATAACACTGTATATTGGGTATAGAATAAACATTATTAACGAATTACAGACGAAATCGAATTACATCAACTCAACCCTAATTCAATTAGATTATACCGGCTCATGGTCATTTCACAATTAGGCTAAAAAATCATAAGTTGGGTGTTACAACGTAGTTGTGAGTAAAATTACAACAACAAAAGTAACAGTAAAATAAAAACCCATCAAAACAATGTGCGTTGGAAATGGGATTCTAAAATGATTTTTGAATAAAGTTCTGGAATATGGCCATTTATGATGGAACTTGCCTATTCCTTAACCGATTATGATGAAATTTGACATGTGCGTTGGAAATGGGATTCTAAAATGATTTTTGAATAAAGTTCTGGAGTATGGCCGTTTATGATGGAACTGGCCTATTCCTTAACCGATTATGATGAAATTTGACATGTGCGTTGGAAATGGGATTCTAAAATGATTTTTGAATAAAGTTCTGGAATATGGCCAAGTATGATTCCTTAACCGATTATGATGAAATTTGACATGTGCGTTGGAAATGGGATTCTAAAATGATTTTTGAATAAAGTTCTAGAATATGGCCATTTATGATGGAACTTGCCTATTCCTTAACCGATTATGATGAAATTTGACATGTGCGTTGGAAATGGGATTCTAAAATGTTTTTTGAATAAAGTTCTGGAGTATGGCCGTTTATGATGGAACTGGCCTATTCCTTAACCGATTATGATGAAATTTGACATGTGCGTTGGAAATGGGATTCTAAAATGATTTTTGAATAAAGTTCTGGAATATGGCCAAGTATGGTGGAACTTGCCTATGCCTTAACCGATTATGATGAAATTTGACATGTGCGTTGGAAATGGGATTCTAAAATGATTTTTGAATAAAGTTCTGGAATATGGCCATTTACGATGGAACTTGCCTATTCCTTAACCGATTATGATGAAATTTGACATGTGCGTTGGAAATGGGATTCTAAAATGATTTTTTGACTAAATTCTGGAATATGGGCAATTAGGATATACCTTAGCTATTTTTAACCGATTATGATGAATTTTTACGTTTCAAACTTATAGAAGTAAATGTGACACAAAAATTAATTTTAGATGAAATTCTAGTGTATGACCAATTTGCTTGCCTATTTCTTAACCGAACTCCATCGTAAATTTAGTTATTAAAATTTTTATAATATCTATTTACTAGGTGCGTAAGTACACCTTTTAGACTTGGTTAAATTATGTATCAAGGTAATAAATAGTTTCTACTGCCAAAATTTTAAATTATAACGTTATTTAACATGTATGCTGTTTGTAAGAAATAGGAATTTAATTCAAAAATAAATTTATGGGAATTAATAGTTATTGTTGAGCAGGGTGGCAATTGATATTTGTAATTTATTTCATAGTAATCGTAAAGATAATAAAAAATGTTTACAAAACCACTTAACCAGACGCTTTTTATTTTGTTTGGCCGCTTAGCTAGTTTTACTTATCAGTTTAGCAACCACGAACATCAAACATTTTTGTTCCTAAACAAGTTTCATTTGAAACCACAATGTTTATTTTAGATAAGCAGGGATTTCCAAGTTTTTAAACTTATTTTTTTAAGTGTCCAGTCTGCTTTTGTTTTTTTATTGCTACAATGCCAATTTACGGAATAAAAAGTGGTTATTTTAAGATGTATTTGAAATTTCAGAAATAGTTTTATTGTAAACAATTAATTTTTTTAGATTTGTTGTCTGTCACTCACAAGCGTTCAGGTCAAGCCACTTATGTATTTACCGATTTAAAACATAATAAAATATACTTTAAAATTGAGTTATAAACGTAAAGGATACAAATGGTTGTGTTTGTATGTATTTAGCAATTATTTTAAATTTGAATTATTGGAGGTGTTAACTAAATTTATTGTTTTCCGATTTTACACTGGAAATTCCTGTGTTTTCGACTAATTCATTGATAAATATGTAAATATTGGTGGGTTCGTTCTTTCTTGAATCTTTCCGGTACTTTTATCTAGTAAGTCTAAGTACAGTATAAACCCGCTTATTGCAACTAATTAAATGCAACCCGGAGTTGCAAATTGCGAATTGTTGCAAATAACGGGTATACATTTTTAATATGAAATAAATCAAATTTTTTGTATTATCAAAATAATATATTTATTATAGAATTCAAAATCTTCATTATTATAAAAAAATGTCGCTTTAGAATCGCAAAGTTAGAAATCTAATCTCGATAATTTAAACTACTCGTTTTTTCGACTCTCCTTTAAAATTATCTCAGTTAAAACAATACACCAAACATGAAAGAAAAAGACAATAGATATATGTATGTATGTAATTTTAAAGGAAAATCGAGCAAACGAAAAGTTGCAGTTATCGAGGCCAAATGTATAATCGTTGCAAAACTAAATTTCAAAGTTGCAATTATCGAGTAGTTGCAATTATCGGGTGTTGCAATAAGCGGGTTTATACGTATTTAAGGTTTTTTTACCTTAAAAATTATTCGTTTAGAAAACAGAAGCTGGACAAAGTGTATTAATTAAGAAATAACGAAACGTTATTCATTTTCGTGTTTGTCAGTAAAAATAATGTTTCAAGGATTTTTGAAAAAATATTAGAAAATTTAGAATAGAATAGAAAATTCTCCAATTTCGAGAAATTAAATAAAGCGAGAAATTACAAACTCTAATCATAGCGGTTAAAAATATTAAAGTTAAAGATCTCTGAAATTACTGCGAATAGCCTGCTCGGACTGAATCCTTTGTCCTGTTAATTTAAAATTAATCTGGTATAAACGGCAAAGTAATAACCGGTACCTTATCAAGTTGTCATTTACAAATAAAAGATAAAAATCAAAGCACATTAAGAAAACTTTCCAATTTTTCAAACTTATTTTACTTTAAGAATCGCAGTGAGCATCCGGAACAATATCTACTCTGCGACTGGTGATGGACCGGATTGAAACACCATTGCGGTATATACACAAGTAAACATTGTTATCACCATTATACAATTTTATTTATGTATTTTAATATTTAAGCTTTTTTCTAAATTTAAGTTTATGAATTTAATTATATATTTTTAACAATAATTTTAATATGGTTTACCTTTAATCTCGGTTTCTTTAATTAAACACCACAGAACATTGAAACATTAAATTGTTAGCAAATTCAAGTTATGTAAATAACCCTACCTCTTTAAAATTAATAGCTATTACTATAAAATAAATTACAAATATCAATTGCCACCCTGCTCAACAATAATTATTAATTCCCATAAATTAATTGTTGAATTAAATTCCTATTTCTTACAAACCGCATACATGTTAAATAACGTTATAATTTAAAGTTTTGGCAGTAGAAACTATTACCTTGATACATAATTTAACCACTGAGAAGTACTTTAAATAGAGAGATATTTTGTATGACTAAAACATGCAAGGAAAAATATTTTCTGATTTGTTTGCGATTATTATCGCGAAGATGTGAAAGGTATATATAAATTTTAAGCATCTCTTTCTATTTCATATGTTTTCCATTTAAGGGTACATAAATATAATTATTTTTTATATTCAATAGAGAAAAAAAAAAACAAAAAGTATTAAGGCGGCGCTTAATATTATATCCCCATATTATACGGGAATAACAATAAACACAAACAAAAATCGAAACAAAAATACACGGTCACTGACCTTTTATATTTTGATGATCATACTACTTATGTTTCATTTATTGCCTTTTCCTATCCTATCCAATGGAGATTAAAAATATACAATCGCGATACTTGCGAATGCAACAGTGTAGCTATCATTTATTTTATAGATTGGAGGAAAAATCAAAATTGATTGGCTAATTTCTTAATAATTATTTCATTTTATACATAAACATAAATCTATTGTATTTGTATTGAAAAAAAAAGATGAATATGTATGTACAAACATTTGCTTTGCTTTGCAAACACGTGCATTCACAAATTATTTCAATTTGTTTTCTATCCATCCTTTTCAATTTCTATAGAAAATGAAGAAATAGCATTAACGACCAGGTAGGCTGGCCTAAATTAAAATGTAACATTTTCTGTGTATGCATACCAATACCAATATTATAATTGTTGAAGCCGTCTACAATCATAAATTGTTTGGTTGATAATAAATAATCAAAAACCTATATAAAATTCGTATAATATGCCATCTGTGTGCGAGTATTTTTTTTTCTTTTATTTGTCAAGGTTATTAATGTTTCCTAATTTCTTCTTCCTGAAGTTTAGATTATTCATTTTTTTTTTTGTTTCTACTTTTTGATTTTTTTTTTCATATTAGGTGTTTGTTATTTTATGTATTTTTATTTATTTAATTAAAATTTAGAATAAAAAATCTAAGTTTTAAAAATGTCGTCAAGAAGGATCATCGCAATAACACATAATCATGAACAAAATGTGACAGGCAGGAACCATTAAGGGGCAATAATTAAACCAGATTTGGAAATGCACGAGAATGAATGAAAATAATTAGTAACAGAATGTAATCGAAATTTTTCAAATGTCGGTGTAAAGAAAATGCGTTTGAAATTTGTGGGAAATTTCGGTAATTCAAAAATTTATTTAAATTTTAAATATTATTAACATTTTAAATTAATTTTAAAAATTTCAAAGTTCATTCATTAAAAAATATATGTACATGTACATTAATTCAAGTTTGAGAACAAATACTATCCTTAAATTATTTACTAGCATTTACAATTTTCAATCTTTTTGCAGCCTTGGTTGCGCACGAATACGATCTATTCTGACATTTAGGTTTTTTGAAATCCCTTTTTAAATGGACCATTTAGAATTGAAGACATGAGTGGATGAAGGTGATATGTAACATTTTTTTTAATTTTGATTTTTGTACATGAAGAAGTTGTTATGTCCGTATGTGCATTCTGTCCCAATAAATCTTCGCAAAACTAGAGAAATTTAAAGCGGATGAAGACTAAACTATACTAAGAACAAGTAGTTTAAAACGAATAGTAGAAACTTTGGAACTTTTTTCTGTAAAATTATGAAAATGTTACATATCACCTTCATCCACTCATGTATTCAATTGTTTCTTGTTGAAATAAGTATAAAATATTTTATTATTTGTTCAAAACATGGATCATAATGTGTCGGTGGTAGCAGTGAATTAAAATCTCGCTCGACAATAGAAAATCATAATATTTGTAATTTTTTGCAAATATTAGGCCAGTTACATTGCTTTCTATATACTTGCTCAAAAATATTTACAATTCTGAGAGCCATTTCAGTGAACTTCTCAGTAGGCGCTTTCAATGATCCAAAATTCGATGTTTTGTTAAACTTTTTGTCGTATAGAAACGTTTCGGACGATGTGTCACTGTATCATTTTCTTTTAACAGTTTTGTTCTGCAAGTACTGCATTTAGTTTTTTTATATGCGCATAATCCCGCATAATATGCTACATCATTTGATTTAATGATGTCTATTTCACAATTTAAGATCCATGAATGATCCTCATCCACTACTTCAGAATGCGGTTTAAGAGATATTAGACTTATTTGGTAATATTCTTGGAGGTTGCTCCAGTCCAATTCTGGCATGGTATCATCATCTGGCGTATACAGTTGTAATATTTACTTTCAAACATAATTACAACTATATTTGCAAATTGTACGCCAATTTCATGACTTGTAGGCATATTATTAAAACCACCATTACCTCGCAAGCATAGAAAATAAGTTTTCTAGTCCATCCTGGTGGTTGGCTTTGCGAGTTAGTATACAATGCGATTCTGTGGTTAAATATTCTACGAGAAGGAGTTGGGAATTTATGATAATTTGGAAACCTTTCAAGAAAAATAAGTAAGAAACTGTGTAGACCACCGACGAGTAGATTTCAAAAATTGAGTATAGTTGGGTGACCAAGCGTCTTGGTTTCTGTTACGTACCTCTAACACCGACCAACACGATTTATTGGATAGACTACAGTCAGGCTATGGGAAGGTTCTTGTCGCTGTTAGTTTTAGGTACAACAAACTTTTCGTGTTGAGAGAAAAAAAACAAAAATAACCCATCAAACAAAAAAAAACTGAAATTATAGCACTGTGATCACTCCCATCGCCACACCACCATTATTAAATAAAAGAAACGCTAAATCATTTCATTTTATAACACAATAAACCAAATTTTATTTGAAGAAAACATAATTTTTAGATATGAACTCAAATAATAACAATAATTATGCAAAAATCAAAAAAAATGAAATAACACGACAAGAATTAGTAAAACTTAATAAATTCATTTAATTTTAAACAATGAGGATAGGTCTGATACACATACGAATATTGAGAAAATTGTTTGCTTTTCCAGCGATCAAGAAATCTCTTTTCTATTGAGTGAACAGAACAAAAAAATTTGTAATCCTCCCTAGAAATTGGTAGAACTTCGCGCAAAAAAAATAAAAATATATAAAAACTCACCCATAAACCTGCCGTCGAGTACTCTCCGGTTGCTCTATGCGTGGCTGAAACAAATATGGTTAACCCTATCTGTACCTCGATTTTTTTTTTTTCGTTCACTAAATAATATAGAAGTTTCACAAAATCTACTCTTTTTGTATACGTATATGTATAATTAACCTCTACTCATGCACTAACACTAAATTAAACTTAAATAACAATAAAACTATTAAAAAAAAAAACACTATTCGAACATTTGTTGTGATGAAAAAACATAGAAAATTGTTTTCTAGCTAAGTGGAACAATCCAACTTTTTTCAACACCGCACTAACGGTTTTCTTGATTCCGTTTTGATCTTTCTTCAGATCCACTACACTGGATTTTTTTTTCGGTTCGGTGTAGTTTTTCCTTTATGGATCAGCTAAAAATACAACTCCGGGCATATGGTTTTAGTTGAATCTCTCCAAACGCTTTACGCGAGGCCCGCCGCTACTCGGGGTTAGCACTATTTATGATATAGCAAAGGAAGTTTTCACGTATTTTTTTTTTTTCGCTCGTTATCACGTATTTTGTTATTTTTTTATTTAAATCACCATATCCGTTAATAGTATGCCCAAAACGTTCCTCCGTGTTTAACTAATTTATATATATGTTTTTTTTTTCACTAACTCTTATTAATTTTTCTAGTTAAACTTGTGAGTTATCACTGAAGTTAATCTTCAAATACGATTTTTTTGTGTTTAATTTTTAATTTTTATTTAAGTAGCCGCGATGGCCTCACATATACAGAAATGAAATACAAATAATTTTTTTTTTTTCTGGTTTGGTTCAGCTAATTTGTATTCATCATATTTACCCCCTTTTTTCACAAATACTTTGGACTAATTAACATCATACGATAGTATGACGTCATAAACTCTTCGCTACTATAGAATTATAAGGGAATTCCTATATACATAAATTACCTCAAAACATTTAATGTATTTATATACTTATGTATGTATGTACTATGTATGTACAATTGTTTTGGTTTTTGTACTGTCCCATGAAGGGGAATCCAAAATTTATCTTTGTTTGTGTCATCTTTACTAGAAGATTCCATCGAATTCATTAATAGATTTATGGTTTTTTTATTTTTCAACATACAAAGTTAACCAATACAAGATACTAAATAAATATTAATTATTATTATTAGGTTGGAGAATAAGTATTGTGTTATTTTATTTTTATTTTTTTTTTATTTTTTTACTAACCGCACAATTGATAGCCGTAACATTTCTTCTGACTTGTTCTAGTTTTCAAACTTCTGCGGGCGTCCAAGAAAATATCTCCTGGTTTTTTAGATAATTCATTCAGATCGCAAAATTTATTAGTAGCAATGCAAAATTGCGGAGAAATCAGAAAAATAATAACTTCGACACAATTTAAATATTTAATTTATTTAAGAAATGAAACTCCAGAATGATATGGCCCAAAAAATTCTTCAAAATGCGATTTAATCAATTTTAGATAAGGAACATTTTTAAAATTGGCTTAATGTCTCAGATCGTATCGACCATAATAATATCATTAGTACAAGTAGCGTTCCAAAATATTTCTTGCCGTTGGGCCATGTTTTATTGTAAATTCTCATCCCAGCCCTACCTTATGACAGAAAAATTCTTCAGGTCATGAAATAATGCTTCAAGACAAAATACTTCAGACATAAAATTTCACTAAAATGCACCAACAAATGTGCTTATTTTATGCTGGTGACCGAGGAGATAGCCTGAATTAGCTAAGTATGTATAGGGAGTTTAGTAAAGGCCTGGAATTGGTTATGTATAAAAAAAAAGTTGGGCAAATCTAATTCCAATAGGTGAAGGAAAATTTAAGTAAATTAAAGATAATTCTACTAATTAGAGGAAAATTCTGTTAGCTGAAGGAGGCCTCCCTACAGTACGACAACTTTACATTTTCATAAACACACAACACTTATACGAAATAAATAAAACAAATGTTTACTGATCCTGCGTTATATTTTATTTTTAGCTTGTCAAAATTCTAAGCTTTTTAGAATGTTTAGTAGGTGCTCGATGATTAGGTTTTTTTTTTAATTTTTTAAATTCACCCTTTAGGAAAGACCATTTTGAGTTTTTTCTAGTCAATACTAGAATAAAAAAATATACTAAATTTTTAATATGCTCATAACAAGGCCCTTCATCTTTTATAGGCAAAAAGCCTGAAAAATCCTGATCGACGATGCTCAAACACTGTTCGGTTATTCTTGACACAATATTTGGTAAATGGCAGTGTTTTTTAAACATTTGCTCAAATACTGCTACTAGGACGCGTGATATTTCCGCATATTCTGTCTGTGGTACTTTAAGTGACCCAAAATTTTTTAATTTATTATAATTTTTTTGAGTGATAAAATTTTCAGTTGGTGAGGTTATCTCATCATTTTGCTTAAGCAGTTTGTCGCGACATTTATCGCAATTAAGTTTTTTATAAGCACAATATCCCGCGTAGTACAATATTGCATTATCTTTAAGCACGCAGCATTTTGTGTATCGTAGACTATTTCACATTCTTCCGGCATATGCTCCTCTTCGGTTTGCAACAAACTTGTTTTGTAGTCTTGTTGAAATGTATTCCATTCGAGCTCTACCATGTTTCCATTATCAGCAAGGCAATTGGAATATTCGCTATTAAATAATAATTTGATCACAATTATATTTGCGAAGTGAACACCAATCTCGTGGCTGCTAGGTGTGTAATTAAACCCTCCTTTTCCTCGCAGCCTGGAAAAAAAAATTTCCAATCCGTCTTGATTGGTCTTTCCGACAAGGATGTAATCCACATTAAATGTCGTCTTGAGGTATTCTACTAGCATTAGTTGAGCTCTTATGGTAGTTTGAAGGCCTTTAATGAATTTAAAATAATTTTTATTTTTTGACATGATAGATAAACTGTCCAAAAATTCCAAACTGTCTTTTAGATACGAATAAACTTTATTATTTAAACTAAGAGGTTGCTCAAACGGCGAAGTCGATGAAAAATTTCGAGAATTCAAACAATCAAACATGTTATTGAACCGTTCAATAAAATGTGCTGTAGGTATTGCATCTTCTATGTAATTTCCTAAGATTTCTGGACAAGTTTGGAGTGTGGTTCTTATAGCACAACAAACTGTGTTACTTAAGAGTTGAGCTGCCAGAGATACGTTCATTTTCTCAAAACTTGAAGGATTTAAATGTTTCGATTTAAGTTTTGGTAAAATTTTGCACTTTTCATTAGTGTCCCGATCAAAAATTTTGCGTACTACATTTATATCGGCTATTCCATAATCCGTATGTGAGATTTGGTTGTTGATAAACGCATTCCGCACTGACTTAATGAGGTGAGGTGGATCATACTGAGTAAAAATTTTCTTTCCACCAAAATCCAAATAGGGCTTCTCCGACGTAACACCTAGATTCTTATATGCCTGTACATTTATTGCACCTTGGTCACAAGTTAACATCAACACGTTTAAATTTAATGTCTCTTCACATATTTTAATATTTTGGATTATCAGTTCACTTAAATTTTCAGCGGAGAACGTGTTATTAATTAGGACATAGTTTATGACATATTTCCAGTCGCCTATTATTGAGCGTACCACAAAAAAATAAAGCTGAGGTTGCTATTTCATTTTTCCTTTGCTTTCCGTCATCATAAAATCCTTCGATCCGATCGGTCATCGTGTTGTGAGTCAAATCCTGCTTGATAATTATTTCATCGAAGTTCAATACGCAGATCTTAGATAAAGCCGGCATATTTACAAAATAAAACTTATGTTGGTCCATAAGTACCTCGTTAATACCCGGCGGAATAAATTTAATAGGTGACCACTTGAAAATTGAAGATACCGATGGTAACTTTAGCTCTAAGACGTTTTTTAAATATTTGTAAGTTGCTGCTGATTTGTAATACAAACATTGAGCAAACGTTTTTTTCTTGTTTAGTGTAATAAAAATTTTGTTTTAATAATAGCTTGCTTACATTTTTGGTATTTACGTTCACTTTGGTATTGTTAATTACGTCATCGATTGTAGCCACTTTTGTTTTATTAAATTTTTGCTTAAGATTTTGCATATTTCGTCTGTATCTTCTATTAGCCACTTTTAAAATGTTCAACTTTTTTTTAAGACTTTTTAGTTTTCTATCGTACACATTTAATAGTTTTGATTTCTTTAAACAATTCTGACACTGGCTGATTAAATTTTCGTCAGTCTCGCAATGAGTGCAGTTAACAGAATTGATTAATTTTAATAGGACAGCTTCCTCGTCTATGGCTTCACATTGGGTTTCAACAGACACTAATTGTGTTTGAATTTGACTCGAATGTTGAAGTTCATCGATAATTGCGCTTTTTGAAAGCGTAACTGCTTCAACTGACGGCAAATTCATGCAAGGAATTGCATTCCTCGTAAGCCGAGCATAACCGATATGCTCTGGAGAAAAATGTTTTTGGCACACAAAATTATGAACATTTTTTAAATCCTGTTCTTCTAATCCCATGGATTTTAGCCAGGTTTCTCTTCTGGCTAAATCTCGGGGAAAGTTATAGAACTTTAGGTCTAACTGAGCAGACTTGGAGCTGCAGTTCGGAACAACACACGATACCCTTCTTTGGTCACGATTCACTAAAAAAATTGTTTAGACAGATAGTGAATTATGCTTGGATTTTAAGATTTAAATAGAACAAGGCGATACCGGCAAATAACGAAACACTAGGGTTAGACAACACACACATACACACACTGAAAGATCGATTCAAGATTAATCAACACTCGCACATGTTGCAGGCGAGTGTAAGTAGCGAACGCTGGATGCATCCTCATTTGTAGATTAACCTAAACCAAAATTCACCGAGTCATATTTTACCGCTGGTGTTTTGTCGAAGCCGGTTGTAGGTAACCCCTTGTTCTGTTTTATTCTTTATACTTACACGTATTAGAGTGCTCACTAGCCATTCTAATAATTCTACCTTAAATACAATGGAAAAAATACACAACTTGTAACAGGTCTAAAAACTTCCTAGATTGAATTCACCGCAAATTAGAACTAACTATATTTTTAAAAATTTACAGAGATAAACTGTTGTACACTTTAAAGGAGTAAAATTAACAATATTATATACTTGGACAAAACCAGCATTAATGTACTACAAACCTGATTCCGTGGTGAGGTACACAGATACCCTCTTACATTAAATCGCTTATACTTGGAAGTGTTGGTGCGAAATTTGAATTCACCAATACTTTCATGCTTAAAATAAAATTTATAATATTGGTGGCAGTCAGGGTTGTAGTACATTAATGTTGGTTTTGACTTGGACGATTTCGTCAAAATGTGTGTATTTTTGTTTCGATTTTGTTTGTGTTTATTCCTATTTCCATATAATATACGGTTATAATATTAAGCGCTGCCTATATACTTTTTGCTTTTTTCTTTCTCTATTGAGTACGTTATTGGTCCATTTTACACTTGCTTTCTTGCATTACGTTTCTCTGCTTTCAAGAAATCAATTTCATTTTACACTTGCTTTCTTGAAACGTGATTCTTTTGAATTATTTGCCTATGTATATGTATAATTATCATTAAAACAAATTTTTGAAATAGTGGTTTAGGGCTCTTTTTATTTTGAAAAACTTAATTACAGCTTTAGCTTTCGATTCCTATTCGGAATCATTCTCAAAAGCGTTATGAAAACCTTATATCAAAATTGTTTCTTTTACACAAATTTTAAATTTTGCAAAGCTACCTTAATAAACCCATTTATCATAGAAACGCACAGCCTAGACAATTTATTTGAAAATAAAATTGTACTATAATGATTTCAATGTAAAAAGGTTGTACAATTAGAATCAAAAATAATTTGTATGAGATAAAAAAATTTTTAGATAAACAAATCATATGAATTCCCAATATATGCAAAATCTTCTACTATGAACTAGAAAACTTATTTTCTATGCTTGCGAGGTAATGGTGGTTTTAATAATATGCCTACAAGTCATGAAATTGGCGTACAATTTGCAAATATAGTTGTAATTATGTTTGAAAGTAAATATTACAACTGTATACGCCAGATGATGATACCATGCCAGAATTGGACTGGAGCAACCTCCAAGAATATTACCAAATAAGTCTAATATCTCTTAAACCGCATTCTGAAGTAGTGGATGAGGATCATTCATGGATCTTAAATTGTGAAATAGACATCATTAAATCAAATGATGTAGCATATTATGCGGGATTATGCGCATATAAAAAAACTAAATGCAGTACTTGCAGAACAAAACTGTTAAAAGAAAATGATACAGTGACACATCGTCCGAAACGTTTCTATACGACAAAAAGTTTAACAAAACATCGAATTTTGGATCATTGAAAGCGCCTACTGAGAAGTTCACTGAAATGGCTCTCAGAATTGTAAATATTTTTGAGCAAGTATATAGAAAGCAATGTAACTGGCCTAATATTTGCAAAAAATTACAAATATTATGATTTTCTATTGTCGAGCGAGATTTTAATTCACTGCTACCACCGACACATTATGATCCATGTTTTGAACAAATAATAAAATATTTTATACTTATTTCAACAAGAAACAATTGAATACATGAGTGGATGAAGGTGATATGTAACATTTTCATAATTTTACAGAAAAAAGTTCCAAAGTTTCTACTATTCGTTTTAAACTACTTGTTCTTAGTATAGTTTAGTCTTCATCCGCTTTAAATTTCTCTAGTTTTGCGAAGATTTATTGGGACAGAATGCACATACGGACATAACAACTTCTTCATGTACAAAAATCAAAATTAAAAAAAATGTTACATATCACCTTCATCCACTCATGTCTTCAATTCTAAATGGTCCATTTAAAAAGGGATTTCAAAAAACCTAAATGTCAGAATAGATCGTATTCGTGCGCAACCAAGGCTGCAAAAAGATTGAAAATTGTAAATGCTAGTAAATAATTTAAGGATAGTATTTGTTCTCAAACTTGAATTAATGTACATGTACATATATTTTTTAATGAATGAACTTTGAAATTTTTAAAATTAATTTAAAATGTTAATAATATTTAAAATTTAAATAAATTTTTGAATTACCGAAATTTCCCACAAATTTCAAACGCATTTTCTTTACACCGACATTTGAAAAATTTCGATTACATTCTGTTACTAATTATTTTCATTCATTCTCGTGCATTTCCAAATCTGGTTTAATTATTGCCCCTTAATGGTTCCTGCCTGTCACATTTTGTTCATGATTATGTGTTATTGCGATGATCCTTCTTGACGACATTTTTAAAACTTAGATTTTTTATTCTAAATTTTAATTAAATAAATAAAAATACATAAAATAACAAACACCTAATATGAAAAAAAAAAATCAAAAAGTAGAAACAAAAAAAAAAAATGAATAATCTAAACTTCAGGAAGAAGAAATTAGGAAACATTAATAACCTTGACAAATAAAAGAAAAAAAAATACTCGCACACAGATGGCATATTATACGAATTTTATATAGGTTTTTGATTATTTATTATCAACCAAACAATTTATGATTGTAGACGGCTTCAATAATTATAATATTGGTATTGGTATGCATACACAGAAAATGTTACATTTTAATTTAGGCCAGCCTACCTGGTCGTTAATGCTATTTCTTCATTTTCTATAGAAATTGAAAAGGATGGATAGAAAACAAATTGAAATAATTTGTGAATGCACGTGTTTGCAAAGCAAAGCAAATGTTTGTACATACATATTCATCTTTTTTTTTTCAATACAAATACAATAGATTTATGTTTATGTATAAAATGAAATAATTATTAAGAAATTAGCCAATCAATTTTGATTTTTCCTCCAATCTATAAAATAAATGATAGCTACACTGTTGCATTCGCAAGTATCGCGATTGTATATTTTTAATCTCCATTGGATAGGATAGGAAAAGGCAATAAATGAAACATAAGTAGTATGATCATCAAAATATAAAAGGTCAGTGACCGTGTATTTTTGTTTCGATTTTTGTTTGTGTTTATTGTTAAGGCGGCACCAGACGATGCGACAATTGACAAATGTTTGTGATATGTATATAGTATGACATGTCGTGTGGACAGTTTTCATATCACCAATGTGACATTTGGTACATTGGTATATACGTTCGCTCAATAGGCGGTAAATCAATACACATCAAAGGAGACCACCAACGTTGGTTGATATACTGGTGATGCCATCCAGACGGTATGGCATGATTCGCTTTAATTTATTTTGAAATTTAGTACATTTCATAATTTTGAAAAATGTGTAAATACGATTGGGTATATGAAATTATAATTAAGAAGTCAAATTTATTTGTTTCTTTACGGCAAGAAAGTTTATAATTTCTTGTTTTAAATTATCATAGAAAATGGTTTTCAAATGTAATGTCACAGAATAATAAACAACCAGAACCGACATTACGTGTACCAAGAAATTTTTGCTCTTACCTTATATTTTACATGTACATTTTGAATTTTCAGCCACTGAACGATAATTTAACACCGAAAATCTTACCTTCGATAAACCAAGGTCAAAAAAATGAGTCGAATTTTCTCCATATAAAAACCGCGTTATGTCGCTTCTGGGTATTCTGTGGTAATGTGTTCACGTATCTGTCGAGACAAGATAAGAAAACTTGCCCGTATTTGATAAATCCTGTTTGAAATATTGTCATTTAGGTACATTCCAGTAGGAAAACATGCTAAAAAGGTTTTTAATTAAGTTACCAAAAATAATACCACAATAAAAAAATTTAGTAACTTTTTGTGTTAAATTAAAAATGTTTTTTTTTTTAATAATTTTACTTTTTGTGTTTTGTTAATTTTTGACATTTTAAAAATTTTTCTTGTGATGTTATCGGTATTTCGCATAAATGTAAATATAAAAAAAAAAAGTTTTAAGAAATGTCAAAAATTAGCAAAACAAAAAGAATAGAAAAAAAAGATTGGTATCACTGTCGTGAGATCGTACATTTTTAATTTCATGAGGCTTGTCTCATGAAAATAAATGAGCGACCCATGTACAACATAACAAAGTTAAAAAAGTGTAAAATTATTAATTTTATGGCAGTAATACAAATTCTATTTCCATAAAAATGAAAAAAATATGTAAAGCAAAAAAGAAGCAAAAAATAGAAAAAAGATTGATTTTCTGTGAAGATATTACACATTTTCAACTTTGTTAGGTTGTAAATGGGTTGCCCACCAATTTTCATGAGGCTGGCCTGAGATGGGCTAGTGTTAAGCTCGTTACGCTGCTAAAGGGAAATGAAATTTCCCATATAAAAATCATACAACTGAACATAACCTCAATAAACCTGACGTGTTGTTTAGTTTCTATTATTTTCTTGTATACCTATTTGTTTTGAAATAAATTGAAAAATAAACGTCCTTCACAAAATATAGTATTAAAATCTCGTACAAAAAACAATTTTGATAAAAGTACAAAAAAAAAATAATCTGTGGCGCTGCTCGCTATAAATGGATTCAAGAAGCCGATCGTGTAGATTGTTTGGGACATGTCGAGCTATTCTTTGTGTTTTAGCCTGCCAAAAGTAAAAAAAAAAATTGTATTGTCGATGCTCCTCTGTTTACTACGACTACGAGTAGTTTTTATAACTTTTCAACAACGAACAGAAATTCGTGTGCGTTTTTTGACATTGGGTATGGTTGTCTTTATTTTATGGTTGTAGATACAAAAAGTTTAGTTTAGAAGTGATAAAATTAAAATATTAGCCGAAAAATTAAAGTTTCTAAATTTGTGAGAATTGTTTTTTATTTCATTTTCGTGAATAATTAAATAACATGTGATGTCGACGCACTAATCAAGGTTAAAAACGTCATGGTTATAATGGGGCGGCTCATTTTTTTATCATTATGGTCCAATTTACTTTTCCACTTGTTTGGAAGTAATCGGCAAATTCTTGTCGGATGGATTGGGCCGCGCTCGATGATTTCCTACCAATTTTCTGCAGCGGATGGAAAGAACTCGTTTGGTTGGTATCTTCTCTCCACAGTCCCGGTGAAAACTCATGCCCGTTTTCCTTATCGAAAATTCCTTGTGGCGAATAAATTTGTCGCGATGTGTTACTTTTCCTAAGGAAGTTATGTAGCAATACACAAGTCATCGTTACAGTTGCAACTTTCTCAGGTTGAAGTAGCATCGGAGCTCTCAATACTCTGAAAACTGATGACATAATACCAAAGGTGTTTTCCACCACTCTGCGTGCCCTTGTAATTCGGTAATTAAAAATTCGTTCCGTACTTCCTTTAGGGTGTGTACCTGAAAATGGCTTAAGTAGTCCAGTGCCTAGAGGAAAAGCATCATCTGCTACAATTACGTAGGGCATAGGCTTGACCCGCCCTGGAAGAGGTTGTTCGGGAGGTAATATTAATTCGTTTGTTTCTAGTTTCTTAAATAAATCTGTGTTCCTAAAAACACCTCCATCACTGATCCTGCCCTGGCAGCCAACATCAGCAAATGTGAAGCAATATTTTGCATCAACCATTGCCATAAGGACAATACTGAATGTGTGTTTGTAATTGTAAAAATCACTTCCGGTGTTTATAGGTGATTGAATTACGATATGTTTACCGTCAAGTGCCCCTATACAATGTGGAAAATTCCACAACTGCTCGAACTCCTCTGATATTTGCTCCCATTCTTCTCGGGTTTTTGGGAGCTGCAATAATATATTCAAAAACATTACTCTCTAACACAAATGTATTCTTTTTGATATTTATTTAATTATTGATTTATTTAATGAGAAGAACATATGATTTAGTAGATGAAGAAGAACCTGACGAAAGAAATGAACAAATTGAACAGCCCAATGGTGAGGTTATTTTAATTTTTGTCAATTAATATAAATAACTAATATAATTGTTAAATTGCAGCATCGAATAAAACTTCAAAGCAGGTCTTCCGCACACCATTGGCAACAGCAAATAAGAAGACCAGGAACACACATGCATTGGAAATAGATTCCAACATAGAACGACACTTAAAACAGGCAACCGACACCCTAGAATTTATGAAGCATAAGCCGCCTCGAGTGCAATCCGATGAGTGCTCATTATACGGGGAACTTTTAGCAATGAAGCTGAGAGCATTATCTCAGATTACGCGAAAAAAGTTAACTAACAAAATCGATAACCTGGTTTTTGATTCCGAAATCAGGGAATTAAATTCCTCCTATTCTCTTATTCCGCAACTTTCCACTACAGGCAGTCCAATTTCGCAGACTTCATCTTCCCGTTTCAGTGCCCCAATTTCACGGCGTTCATCTTTCCGTTCATATTCCCCTATTCCACAATCTCCCACTAAAGACAGCCACAATTCAAACAGTTCAAATTCACGGCGTTCATCTTTCCGTTCCTATTCCCCAATTCCGCAACCTCACGCTATAAACAAATCAATTACACAGATTTCATCTTCTGATTCTTATACTCCTAAACTGCAACCTCCCAATACAAAAAGTCCGATTTCACGGCATTCATCTTACCATTCTTATTCCCCTATTCCACAATCTCCCACTAAAAACAGTCCAATTACCCATCCTTCAACTTCCCATTACTATGCATCTAATTCACAACCTTTCAATACAAACAGTGAAAATGCGCGAATTTCATATTCCCATTGCTATTCCCCTCTTTCGCAACCTGCTAATACATACAGTACAAATTCGCAGCCTCCTTCTCGTTTTCCCAGTCAGCAACTCCCAAATTTAAACAGGCCAATTTCACGGCCTTCTCATTCCTATGCTCCTACTCCCAGCCCACAATTAACCTACATACAACAAGCAATTAACGACAATAGTACTTCAAACCCCGATACACTAATAAACCTAAATGATTACTATTCTCAATTTTCCGAATTATTAGATAAAGACCTCATTTAAATCCCATGAAGCATGTTAATTTCATGACCTTTATCTTTCCCACCTAAGTAATTCTTATTTCCCTGATCCGTCGTCTACCAGGCAAAAGAGAAATAGAATTAATGAACTATGTATTATTAATATTTTTGAAATGAATTGTTTTATTTTTTGCATAATATTGTTTATTTTACTTACCTTTACTTCATCCTGCAGAATATCAATTAACGCATTACAAACTTCGGGAATTATATCCGAAATCAATTGTGGTGAAAATTTAAATAAAAATGAAAGACTCTTGTAACTGTCCCCCGTCGCCAAGAATCTAAGAGTAACAGCTAATCTTTCTTGAGCTGGTATAGCTTTCCTCATGTTGGTATCTATTTTGGCAATACGTGGTGCTATCTTTTTTAATAAAAATTCATAATCTTCAACCGACATTCTGCAGAAATTTTTGAATTTTAGAGATGGTTCAACTCGCAAGTCAGCTAACATATTCGACCCGTTGTATCTATAATCCAAACAAATTTAATATTAAACTATATAATTTCTTATTAAATATTTTTATAGATTGAATTACCTTGATCTACTTTTATTTAGAGATATAACCCACCATCTCCTTTTCTTTATTTTATTTTTCTTTCGATTAACTAATAATTTGGCACAACAACAATTTATAAGAACGGCATTAGCCAAAATTATTTGATCATAAATATCCGAATCCATAACGTATTTTCAAGTTATGAACAGAACGAAGTAATTTCAAATTATGAACAGAAAGATATTTTTAAAATTTAGAAAGTACTATTTAAAACATTTGTAAATATGTATTTGGTATACATTCGCTTAAATTTACATTCGATGAACATTTGACATGTCGTGTGTAGGGTACGTATGTCATGTGAACATTTGTCCACATCATATGCTCCAACGTTGGTCGACCGACATTTGTCAATTCTCGCATCGTCTGGTGCCGCCTTTATTCCCGTATAATATGGGGATATAATATTAAGCGCCGCCTTAATACTTTTTGTTTTTTTTTTTCTCTATTGAATATAAAAAATAATTATATTTATGTACCCTTAAATGGAAAACATATGAAATAGAAAGAGATGCTTAAAATTTATATATACCTTTCACATCTTCGCGATAATAATCGCAAACAAATCAGAAAATATTTTTCCTTGCATGTTTTAGTCATACAAAATCATTCTCTTTAGTATTACTCAATGCTTTAACTCTAAAAGGTTTACTTACGCACCTAGTAAATAGATATTATAAAAATTTTAATAACTAAATTTACGATGGAGGTCGGTTAAGAAATAGGCAAGCAAATTGGTCATACACTAGAATTTCATTAAAAAATAATTTTTGTGTCACATTTACTTCTATAAGTTTGAAACGTAAAAATTCATCATAATCGGTTAAAAATAGCTAAGGTATATCCTAATTGCCCATATTCCAGAATTTAGTCAAAAAATCATTTTAGAATCCCATTTCCAACCCACATGTCAAATTTCATCATATTCGGTTAAGGAATAGGCAAGTTCCATCATACTTGGCCATTTTTCAGAACTTTATCCAAAAATCATTTTAGAATCCCATTTCCAACGCACATGTCAAATTTCATCATAATTGGTTAAGGAATAGGCAAGTTCCACAATACTTGGCCATATTCCAGAAATTTATTCAAAAATCATTTTAGAATCCCATTTCCAACGCACATGTCAAATTTCATCATAATCGGTTAAGGAATAGGCAAGTTTCTATTATTTGGTCACACGATGGTTTTGGGAGCGAAGATAAATAAACTGAGTCATTTAACTATCACCGCAGGGCCATTTATAGTAACCCGTCTTACCCAAAAAGGTGTACTTACGCACCTATTAAATAAATATTATAAAAATACAAATAACTAACATTACGATGGAGTTCGTACTTTTATTTTAGCTTCATTGCATTCTTCATACGTTTATTATACTGAATATTCGTTCTTCGAAATACTGTGCTTAAGATTTTGAAATACATGAATCGAAAAAATCCAAATTCAACACGTTGCGAATAAGTATAATCCTTATTCAACAATTTTTGTATTTTGTGTTTTCTCAATTTTGTTATACATCTATTCGTGAATTTTTGAATATTTGGTTTGTTAATTCATTCTGTAAAGTATTTAAATTTTGGTCTTTGTTCATAATACATGAATAATGCAAAACGAAATACACGAAGCACAAATGAGGGGCTCAGAACCATAGTGGCCTAACCCACATTCAAAATTTCAACATTTTTTCATTTAATCGGTCATAAATGTTTATTGAAATGGTAATTTATTATTAAACAAATATTATAATAAGTAACCTGAAAATAACTGTTTTCTGAATTGGAGGTCACTATAATTAGATTCCATTTCCAAGAACATTTATGGCCGATTAAACGAAAATGTTTAAAAATGTGGATTAGGCTACTATGGTTCTGAGCCCCTCACATACAGTATTATGAAATTCAAAAATTATACCTGAGTATTTTTGATGTTTTTACGAAAAGTAGAATACAATACACGAAATTTTAAAGAGGAAAAAAATAAAAATACATTCACGAAGTTGCAACGGAATGTATATTTTTGATCTCTGGTCAAAACACAATCATGTTGAAGGCCGCTAAGGCCAATCCCATTTATAGGTTTAGTGAAAAAACAAGAAAGAATTGGATTTCTTTAGTATCAAATTTATTACACTTGTACAAAACGCTTTGAATTCAAAATGCTATGGCATACCTCCAAAAAATCCCTTCCTATCGTAAAAATCCAACATGTACTTTAATCGTTCATAAACCACTGGCTTATCGTACACCGCATATCGAGTCTTTAAAAGGTCTTCTGTGTCGGACATCAAATTTCCTACATGAAGTTCTTCTTTACCATCCATATGTCGTGGAGGCACCAAAGTCAAAGCAATAATTGCAGAACAAAGTGATTTCTTAAACATTTGAATTTGTAGCTCGATCAAATTTGGAATCCGTTTTGGATATTTAACAAGTTCGAGTGATTTAATCAATTCGGCATGATATATTTGTAGCAATCGATCCCAATCTTGTTCGAATAGCTCATTGGCCGTAGAGGTAAAAAACAAGTAGGTTAAATCCAGAGCAGGTGGTCCATAGTATCCCATTTGGTAATCAACGAAAATCACATCCACAGGAATTTTATTCTCGTCAAACTTAAACATAATATTATTAACCCATAGATCACCCTGTGTCAACGTGTTAAATGTACTGTCATCTTTGTTATACGTTAACTCTGCAATTTCGACAACATTATCCAGCCAATGTTGCAATTTGTCGTAAAAGTGTTCGTAGCCTGGCCATTTTAGGCACATTTGTTGGCAGTCACGCAAGCCGCTCGTAAATGCTGATAATAATCCTAAATTTTCACTACTAAGGATTCTTATTTTGTGTGGTTCAAATAATTCAGGACTGTCTTCATAAATCATTGCGGTGATTGCGTGCATTTTGGCCAACTTTCGTAGAATCATTGCTGTTGCGTTAAAATCTAACCCAATGTGCCGATCCATATTTCGATAATTTTGTACCTTTAGGTCTTCAAATACTAAGTAAGTGGGGTTGTCGCTTGTGGCAAAAGATCTGAAATATAATAAAAATGATTTTCGGTCAGAATATATACGCACACCTAATAAAATTTAATATAGTATAGATAAGCACAATATAAATAGTTATAATATCTAACCTCGGTGCACATTTAAATTTTGAATCAATCATATCCAAATATTTTTTAAACTTTGGCTGAATGTCGCGATAAAATGCTATCTCCTTAACGAACAGTCCAACTTTTTGAAATAAATCGTTCATTTCAGCGGACTCCAGTTTAGTTTTGATAATAAAACTTCTCTGCCTATGTACTTAACAAAAATGATATTTTATTAATATTCTTATTTAGTGGTCTTATTTTGGGTTTTACTTTGTATTCAATCCACTTTCATCTGTAAAATTTACTGTAACCCGCATTAAATAACTCGTAAAATTTTCACCTTTCGCCACAGCATCATGCAATACAAAATCTAACACTTTAACATTTAATTGATTTTCACTCGACTTTAAAATCGTTTCTAAAAATTCACTTGTCAACCATGAATGACGTTCTGCATTTGTAGTAATTGCTGCCATAATAAATCGCGTAGTAAAAAATATTCAATGTTTCCACTTAAACAATCAAACTGCGAATAAAGTTAGAGCTTGTTTCAGAGTTTAATAAAATATGTGTTAATCAATGTTTTCGTATTCTTAAACCGTACACGCACAATAAATATGTAAATATTTGTCCAAAACCGAAAATTTAAAGTTGCGTGTGACGCAATTTGATTTTTGGTTTGATAAGATATTGAACAAGTCATAACTGATTATTACTGGTGTGTTAATACTCGTATAAATATTTTCGGTGCTTCATTTTGTTTATGCTAGGTTTATTTTTGGATTTTCGTTTAGTAATGATGAACCACTAATTAAATCGTAATACGTATCTACTGACAAACTAACAACTATAGGAATAAGCATTCATAAATAATTAACTAATTTAGAATGTAACTATAGATTCGAAAAGAGAATTTAGATTATCATCGACATTTTGTCAATTTTTTACACACTTTATCACACTTTAACTAAATATTTTCAAATTTTATTCATAAAATAAAAATCCAAAATTCAGTTTTAGAAAAGCTTTCTATAATTGTGATAACTATTAAAATTTATTTATACGTAGACTAGTTTCGAGCATTACCGCTCATCATCAACTACATATTTAAAACTCACCGAGTTTTAAATATGTACTTGATGATGAGCGGTAATGCTCGAAACTAGTCTATGTATAAATAAATTTTAATAGTTATCACAATTATAGAAAGCTTTTCTAAAACTGAATTTTGGATTTTTATTTTATGAATAAAATTTGAAAATATTTAGAGAATTTAGACTTTAGACAAATGATTTGGTTAAATGTGTAGCAGAGAAGGTCATATACACTCTACGGATTAATTCATCGTACGATCTAAAAAATTGAATTTTCGAATTGGCGTTTTAAGTAAATAAATCATGCTTACTGTAAATTAAAAAGGACACAAAATAAAATAAAAATAAATATAAATTCAGTTTATTAAGCTTTTCTTCAACATAGAAAATAAGAAAGTTACAATTTTTATTCAATTGATTGCGAATAAATTCATCGTACGATTAATTTAATCATTATTCAACACAAAAAAATTTTTTTTTATTAATAACGGGTAGGCCTCCTTTGATATCTAGAATGGCTTTTAGACTGTTATTCATGGACGAAACCAATTTTTGAGTGAATTCTGGCGGCACCCGATCTCAACCATATCTTATTGCCTCTGACGGTGTGGCCTTAGATGTAATTGTGTGTTTTGACGTGATAACGTTTTACAACGCATGTTCAGAAAACTGATCCGAAATTTAGCCCTTGGTCGGCGGCAATTACTAATCAACTATAAGCACTACCTTTAATTTAAAGATACGATTGCTTAGATTGGTCCTTCGGGTTTATGTGTCACGCATAATATTTTCGCAATTATGTCATCGGGCGGCACAGGAACCCGCGCCGCGAACCTCTGATTTCGACCGATTTAAATGCTTGAACCAGTGTAGCGAGAGAATGGCCCATCCGATCGGAGATCAGATGGTACTATAGAAACAGAATGCAAAATTTGGTCTTCTTGATCTTATCATTGATCATGATACAAAAAGTGAGCATTGCCCAGTTTATAAAAGACTATTAAAACAATAACAAAATCAAACTTTATATTAGCAATTAAAAACTATAACTTGTGGGCATCTAAAGGTTGTTAATACGGCAAGTAGTGTAAATGAAATTGTAGAGGTTGAGAGAATGCCGCTGTCTGCACCTATCACTCAACCTGCATTACCGATTTCTGCTGGAGTTAACCATAATGACACGTTATCCATTTATTATCACAACTCTAGCGGTATTCGTTCAAAATCACATGAACTGTATTTATCGGTGTTGGAAAATGACTATGATATCATTTATGTCGCGGAAACATGGCTGACTCGTTCGCACAATTCTGCAGAGTATTTCCCTCCGGACTACCAAGTCTTCAGACGCGATCGTTATTCGGAGAGTGAATCGCTGGCGAGAGGTGGTGGACTTCTGATAGCGGTCTCGAAGGATATACGTGCCGATATTATTGTCCTGGAGAGTAATGGGCTGGAGATTGCTTTCAAGGGTAAGCTGTTGTTTATAGTAAGTGTTTATATGCCATGTGGGTCCTCAGCATATATGTACGGAGAGTTGTCTGCGTGTTTCTCAAACCAACTTGCAGCTGTAGCTGCGGAATTCGATTCTATGATGATTTTGGGTGACTTTAACCTGCCGAAAATAACATGGCGTGCTGTTGATGATGCTCTTCTGCCACTAAATGGCGATTTAATCTCGGGCCTCGTGGTGGATTCTATCTGTTCTCTTGGACTAAGACAGATTAACAACATTGAGAACCAGAGCGGCAATATCCTTGATCTAGTGTTAATACCAGTGGAATTACATGGCACAATCATTGCTTGTGATGATCTATAGGCAGTTCTTCGAGTATTTTTCATACACCATTACATATCCAATTAACTTTTGAGAGTTGGGTTAATGTTAACGTTAATTTTAATTCTAGTGAGTCTTTCAACTTTAAAAAGGGAGACTATCCTGCTTTAAATGAGTTTCTGGACAATATTAATTGGGATCAATATAAGATAGGTGGTTTGGACGCTTATATTGATCAGTTTTATAAAATAATGAACTCTGCAATTGAACAATTTATTCCTCGGTCGCCGGTAGTTTTGTCGGCACGCCGTGGTTTAATCGTCGCCTGTCAGGCTTAAAAAATCAGAAATCTAAAGCTCATAAAAGGTATAAATTGAATCCATCCGTCGTAAATTATGAGATATTTAGTGCTGTTATAGCTCAATTTATAATTTTAAATCGTTTCTTGTATATTTCATATATCGTTGAGATTGAATCGAATATTAGAATCAATCCTAAATGTTTCTGTACCTATGTTGATTCGAAGCGGAGCTGTAGAGGAATTCCCTCTCCAATGTCTTTCAATTCTGTGACTGTAAGTGATCCACATAGTATCTCTGACATGTTTGCAGCGTTTTTTGAAAATGTGTATGTTCCTTCTTCAAATGATGATTTCGACTTTGATTTTAGTAATAATTCTAACATTCATATTCAGTTTAGCACCGATGACGTTCTGCAGGCATTATTGAATGTTAATGTGAGTATGAGTAGTGGCCCGGACAAAATTCATCCTATTATGTTAAAAGAATGTGCTTATGGTTTGATTCAACCGCTGACGTACCTCTTCAATTTGAGTTTGGCGAATGGAGTATTTCCTTCAATTTGGAAATCCAGTTTCATTTAGCCAATTTTCAAGAGTGGACGGAGATCAGATATTGAAAATTACCGAGGTATTTCAATCTTATCGGCTATTCCTAAATTATTTGAATCTATGGTCAAAGACCGAATCTTTTACTTAATAAAAAATTCCATTTCTGAAAACCAGCATGGGTTTTACCCGGGACGATCAACTGTGACTAATCTTGTTCTGTTCGCAAATTTTTTTACTTTGGCATTAGAAGGTGGTGACAGTGTTGAAGTTGTGTTTACTGATTTTAGTAAGGCATTCGACAAAATTGACCATGTCTTACTTGTAAAGAAACTAGAACAACTCAAGTGCGACGTTCTTTCTTTAAATTGGATTTTGTCTTATTTAACGAACCGTACTCAAAAAGTTCTTTTAAATAATATTTTATCTAGAGATATAAATGTTTTATCTGGTGTTCCACAAGGTAGTCATTTAGGGCCTCTTTTGTTTATTGCATTCATAGACGTTGTGAAGCGGTGCTTCAAACATTGTGAGTTTTTGATTTATGCTGATGATGTAAACGTATTTTGCAAGGTTAAAAATGAGGGTGACCTGTTAAATCTACAACAGAAATTAAATATTTTCTGTGAATGGTGTAACCTTAATAAGCTTTGCCTAAACGTTTCAAAATGTAAAGTTATGAACTTTTCAAGAAGACGAAATCGGTGTGATAATAGCTTATTTTTAAATGGAGTTATGATTGATCGGGTCCATTCTTTTATAGATTTAGGTGTCTTATTTTCTCGAAATTTATCGTTTATAGACCATATTGATAGACGTTTCTCAAAAGATTTTCATGATCCGTATACTCTAAAAGTCCTCTTTGTGTCATTAGTTTGTTCGCACTTGGAATATGCCTCAGTTGTCTGGAATCCGTACTATAACAATTCCTCTAGCCGTGTAGAATCAATTCAGAAGCGTTTTCTGATGTTTGCTTTAAGGCGTCTCCGTCGGGAGGCAAACGCTCCTAGGTATGTGCTACCGCCATATTTGGGCCGTTGCCTGCTACTGAATATTGAACCATTGTCCATCCGTAGGCAAGTTTCATGCGCACTTTTCGCGCGCGACGTTATATTGGGCCGAATTGATAGTTCACAACTACTGTCGTTGTATTTATCAGGTGGCATTGGAGTGAAACAGGGTGAAAAGCTCTTTGTCAATTATGAATTACCATTAAACAAATTTTCGGAGGAAGTAATAGAAATGCTAAACCAAGATAAACAACTCAAACATTAACTTTCTGATTTTTGTCCACTGCATCGTACATGAACATGATATGCGACGGAAGTCTTTTTACATACCACAGAAAGTATTCCGAACTATAGCAGCTCGACTAATTCAACTGAGGGGATCAGTTTAGCAGTAGTGGACAGTAAAGGTAAAATTATTTGCAACGAGTCAATAGCTTTGGCTACTAAATTGTGTAATTATAATAATTACATTAATCGAATTTCGGAAAACCGTCCATCGATTAAATAATTAAAACGAAAAGCCAATTTGTCGGACGGTGGGCAACAAACGAATGTATTCTCCCGTAATAAAACAGTTAAATTATTTCCAAAATGTAGGCATAGATATCAACCATCCTAAGTATCATAAAGTTAAGTTAGAACCTTTTTTAATCCTGGGGGTTAATTTAGGTTTAAATCAAATTTTGAAGTTTTCTGAAAGTTTTAATGCAAATTCATTTTGTAGAATTTGTAAATGCGATAAAATAACAATTCATGCATTATGTTCACAAAACTATAGTACTTTTAGAAATATAATTAATCATGTAAAAGATTTAAATTTTTGCAATGTTGCTTTAACTATGGTATCAGAGAGGAATGTGCATTTAACGATCTTTTAAATTTTCACATTGCTGATAATTTAAGGGTATGTAATGCATATATGTAATGCATGACGTTATTGAGGGGGTTACGCATTACGACATGATAAGAATTTTACAGCAATTCATTTATGAAGATAATTTTTACTTTTCTCACTATAACGAAGTTATATTGGGTAAATATTGTAATCGCGAAAAAAATTTTGTTCCAGATTTTCACATTTCTCGACGAATTAGGTTACCAGGGCCCTATTGCACCAACTACTTATCACTTATTACTTATCAACTTATCAAAAGTTAGTTTTTTTGATTATGATAAGTAATAAGTGTTTCACCAAAATTAAAAAAAATTCACTCACTTATCAATTCAAAAACTTATCAAATTTTGATAATGATAAGTGATAAGCGTTGCACATCAGAATGTCTATAACTTATCAAATGACAAATTATCAAATTTTTATGATAAGTTGTAATGATCCTTGAGTATAATGGAACTTGGTTATTTTTGAACCGATTAGGATGAAAATCGACGGGTACAATGAAAATGGGATTCTAAAATGATTTTTAGATGAAGTTCTGGAATATAGCCAAGTCGGATGGAACTTGGCTATTTACCAACCGATTAGGATGAAAATCGAGAGGTACAATGAAAATGGGATTCTAAAATGATTTTTAGATGAAGTTCTGGAATATAGCCAAGTCGGATGGAACTTGGCTATTTATCAACCGATTAGGATGAAAATCGACGGGTACAATGAAAATGGGATTCTAAAATTATTTTTAGATGAAGTTCTGGAATATGGCTAAGTCGGATGGAACTTGGCTATTTATCAACCGATTAGGAAGCTGGCGGTGTTTCTGAAGCTATTGGCTCACCTAATCAATGGTTAAAATCAAAAACACATAAACGTAAAGCACCAGAAGCGGCAGAGACAATTAACTCTTTGAAAATAAAATTGTTAAAAACAGAAATTTACAAAAACCAATTGGAAATATTAAAACTGGAAAGAGAAATGAAAATTCCATTAACTATTTACACTCAGAATTTGCTTAATGCAAACAGTAGTAGTGTCGGTGTTCGGTGACTAGCAGCGGTTAAAGCAGATCATGAATAACCTTTTAAATAATTAGTTCTCTTTCCAATTTCAATATTTCCAAATCATAATTATATATTGTACTATTATATCATTCTTTCATATTTTTAATATTATCTTTAATTATTTTAAAAAATCAAATAATAATAAAATTAATAATTAAAAAAATTAACTAAACTCTGAAGAACATTATTGTTTACTTCCTCATCGCCATTTATAGCTTCGGAAATACTGTCACCATCGTCGTCATAGTTGTCGTCCGGCTCAAAATCACCCAAATCATTGCTGCGCATTTTAATCGCAACATCGTGAAGAATGCAGCATACTAACACGATTTTGCCTGCAATGGTTGGATCCACCCGCATATGATTTAAACAAGGAAATTTTTCCTTCAGAATTCCTATTAACAAACAAATTGAATTTAACTTTAAAAATTTCAATCGTCATATACAAACCAAAACTATTTTCCACTATTCTTCTCGTCCGCTTATGAGCACGATTAAATCTTTGCTCTATTGCATCGTCTGGATTTCTTCGCAATGGTGGGATAAGCCAATCTTTAAGGGGGTAAGCACTGTCACCCAAAATCACAGCACCGGGGAACGAACGAAAACCAGACTCAAAATTGCTGAATAGCCTTGTATTTCGCAATATTCTGGAGTCATGGACACTACCGGGCCAATTTGAATTTACTGCATAAAAGCTGCGGTCTGGGCCACACACTATCATTACATTCAGTGTTTTCCATGTCGATTCACAAAGTGTTCTTCATTGACCGTAGGTGCATCTATATTAATCATTGTTCCATCGATGCAACCAGCTACCTGAGGGAAACCACCCATCTCAAGAAACTTCAGTAGGATATCCTGGATATTTTCAGGCCAACACACGGTTTCCGCCATCATACTATCGATGATAGTATCTGCTACTCGATGAATAATCCTACCCACAGTCGATTTAATAATGCCGTGCATATTGCCAATCCCGTGATATTGCGCGCCATTTCCTAACCAATGCAGTGTTGTTAGTATCTGCTGTAGAGGACTCAACGCATAATTTCGATCGCTTCCATGGCGCAAATTTGCTCCTATTTTTGTACAATTTGTACAAAAATTTTCTAACACTCCCGAATCTAGAGAATAATTGGTTCTGGCTTCCATTGCACGATTTCTTCTTTCGTTTTCATCCTCGAATAATCTTTCGAACCGATGCATTTTTTTATAAAAATTATTTGTTTGTTTAATAAACTTCAGTTTTGTTTACTAAAGTTGATATACCTATATTTGAGAGTTTTATATTAATTTTAAAATATCGAAAAACAACTGTCTTACCTCTATGATAAATCGAACAGAATGAAATTATCCTTACACTTGTAAACACATTGTTACATGTATTGTCATTATCATTTGATTGAAATTTTAACGATATGTTGATCGATACATTATTTGTGAATTGCTTTATTAAAATCGCATTTTTAAGGTACTGAGTAATAAATTCACTTAGTATAAGCACAGATAAGAATAGACAGATGTGGATCTTGTATGGGCCATATTTACATTCCAAACTTCAATGCAATAATTTTGAGACAGAAATGTAAATTTTATTTTATAATATGTATAGGGGTTTCCAATAAGAGGTTTCATTTTGATATTAAAAAAAACAAGTATTTTTTAAGAGAAATCAATAAATGTTTATTTCATGGTAAAGAGGAAGATATGCCATTAACATTTGAAAACGATATCAGCCAAATGGCCGCCACGGCTACGCTTGCAGCACCATATCCTTTTCGAATCCCTTTCCAATCTTTGAAATCTTGAATCGATTGTGGAGCATTGGCATAGACCTTATCTTTCACGTGGTCTTTGGGACCAAAATGTGTAAAGTTGTTAAATTACAAGATCTCGGTGGCCAATTGTAATCACCTCTTCGAGAAATAACACGGTCAGGAAGCTTTTCTTGCAAAATTGCGATTGTTTCGTTGCTTGTGTGGCACGTAGCGCCGTCTTGCTAAAAATAAACGTCGTCCACATCAATATCTTTCAATTCCGGCAATAAAAAATCATTAATCATAGCTCGATATAGCGCAATCCATGCACCGTAACAGTTACACCAGCCTCATTTTCGAAAAAGTAAGGTCCTATCACACCGCCAGGCCAAAACCGCACCAAACAGTAACACGTTGAGGATGGAGAGGGTTTTCAATAATCATTCTTGGATTTTCTAAACTTCAAATGCGACAATTCTGCTTATAAACGTTGCATCCGAGGTAAAAAATAGTCCTGATCACTGATGATGATTTTTCGATGAAAATCCGGATCATTTTGATGCATTTGAAGGACCAAATCAGTGAAGATACGACATTTATGGTGATCGACCAGCTTGAGTTCTTGTGTTAACTGCAATTTAAAAGCCTTAAGACTATATAAAAATCATCTTAGAATCCCATTTCCATCGTACATGCTCAATTTCATCAAATTCGGATAAGAAATGGCCAAGTTCCTCCCTAATTGGCCATATTCCAGAACTTCCTCTTTAAAAATGTTTTAAGAATCCCATTTCCATTGTGCACGCTCAATTTCACCAAATTCGGATAAGAAATGGCTAAGTTCCTCCCTAGTTGGCCATATTCCAGAACTTCCACTAAAAATCATTTAAGAATCCCATTTCCATCGTGCATGCTCAATTTCATCAAATTCGGATAAGAAATGGCCAAGTTCCTCCCTAATTGGCCATATTCCAGAACTTCCTCTAAAAATATTTTAAGAATCCCATTTCCATCGTGCATGCTCAATTTCATCAAAACCGGATAAGAAATGGCCAAGTTCCTTCCTAATTGGCCATATTCCAAAACTTCCTCAGAAAATCATTTTAGAATCCCATTTCTACCGCCCATGTCAAATTTCATAATAATAAGAAATAGCGAAGTTCCACTTTGGTTGGCCACATTCCAGAACTGTATCCAGAAATCACCTTTGAATCCCAATTCCATCGCTCACGTCAAATTTCATCATAATCGGTCAAGAAATAGATAAGTTCCACTTTAATTGGCCACACACAACAGGGGAAAAAACGTTTTAACAGACTTCCGTCATGTACACTAGAGATGTGTAACTGATCTAATTTTTAAAGGCCGAAGATGAAAAAATGGTAAATACGACTTTGATTTCTGCTCAACACGGGTCAGTTCTAAATAATCAAACATTATTTATGAGTCTGTGATTTGGTGGTATGAAGATTTAATTGTCGTGACCAATTGTGATATTAGAGAAGAGGTCTCCAAATTTAAGAAAGGCCGTGACATATTTTAGGGACCTTGGCTGCCAAAAATATCGAAAAATATTTGTAAAATATAAATAGTTGGTTTGGGGATCTTTAACGGATGATTTCTGGGAAAAGTGTCGTTCGAGGAGTCGGATAGACCCAATTTTTTTAATTTGCATGTCTTCAATGGAAGGACAGATCTTTTGATTTTGGAAAATCATTAAATAAACCGCCAGAAATTAAAGAGGTATCCTTACTTTACGGCAATAAATTAAGGTATTCAGCATCAGCAGCAAAGATGAGCAATTTAATTATTTATTTTAACTATTTGGCTGGCGATTTAGTTCCAAGAAAAAATATGTATTGGAGTTTGTATTTGAGTTTAAGGCAAATTTATTCGATTCCTAATACACAAAAATCTCGATTTATGGAAATATTTAATTGCACATCATCATGAACAGTTCTTGCCGTTATTTCAAGAACACTTACGACCCAAATTTCACTTTTGCACCCATTATTCATATATCATGAGCATGATTGGGCCTTTAAAAAATACAAGCTGTATGCAGTTTGAGGCCAAACATCAGCAGTTCAAAAAAGTAAGTCGGGTAGCAAAATGTAGGAAAAATTTATTGTATACTCTTGCTTTGAAACATCAGTTGAAGATTTGCTATATTCTTTTTAATTATAATTCATTTAGTAATCATTGTCGAACTATAAACGTAAGTAGTAATAAAACACAGGAAAACAATAACCAGAATATTAAAAAATTTAAAATACCCTCAAATTCTTATAAGTTGTTAGATTGGGTTGAATTAACAAATATAAAGTATAAGCCTGGATTGCAACATACATTTGAAAATTATGAAGATGAAATTCCCTTTTTTCAGTTAACAAAATATTTAATCAAAATGATATATTTCTTTGCTGCCAAGTGTTAGAAAATATACATTTTGATCCTCACTTACAGGTTGTTTTGTCCAAAAAACGAACGAATTTTCTTTTATTTTATTTGAATCATTGAAGGTTACAAAAACATTTAATTTAACAAATATTAATAATAAATTCCGAAAGTTACGGGCTATTATCCCATCTAGAGAGGACTGGATGATGGATGCAGTTTTAGAACCAGGAGTTTTGAACTTCTTACTTCTTCACTGATGGTTCAAAACGGGATAGAGGAGTAGGGCTGGGGTGTTCTGCGAGGAACTCATGTTAAACCTCTCCTTTCGTCTCCCTGACTACTGCAGCATTTTTCAAGCTGAGGTAACTGCGATATATACAGACAGTCAGGCAGCCATTAAAGCTCTTCAATCACACCTTCTCACGTCGAAAGTAGTCCAGAACTGTCTCTCATCTCTTAACGAGATGACAGATCAGTTCAACATCCATATCATATGGGTGCCAGGACATTTCGTTAGTATAGTGAACATTTAAGCCGATGAACTGGCTCGACGTGGTACAACGGACCACATTTCAAACAGCAAAAAGGATATTGAAATGCCTCTTGCGGTATGTAAACTGCTGCTTCAGGAGGAAGCCAGTAAGTTGACGAATGACAGATGGTCAAATAGTACCTCATGCGTAATAACTCGGCAGATCTGGCCAAAGTTGAACTTGGCGAGATCCAAACAGCTGATCTCACTTCAGCGGAGTCAGATCAGTGTGGTTGTTGGAGTGATTACGGGGCACTGTCTCATAGGCAGACATGCGAGTAGACTTGGTTTCTTCTCACATTTCTACTGTCGCAGTTGCGAGGACGAAGAGGAGGAAGAGACAGTAATTCATCTTCTTTGCACCTGTCCTTGTCTGGCACGAAACAGACTGAATTTTCTAGGGGCACCCCTTTTCAACGACCTGGCGGAGCTCAGCGAGAAGGACGTCAGGAGTATCCAGCGCTTCATAGCAAGCTCAAAGTGGTTTCAATGAGTTGGAGGAAAAATTTTTAATTTGTGGTATGGCTAGGGACCTTTTTGTGTCTATGCCTGGTCCTGGTGGACCGCCACCCAAACCTATATTAAATTAGCTGTAAATAATTTTTAAAAAAACTCTGTTAAAAATATGTGTATAGTATATAAAAAAATGGAGGTGTGGCCAACACAAAACTTTCTTCTACGAACAGCGAATTTTAAAAAACTTTTATAATGCAAATTTCTTGTAAACTTTATTAAGATTATTTTTATTTTTTCATGTTTTCTGTAAATTGTATATTTTTGAAACATTTGTAAAATAAATTTTCTGTTTTACGGAATCTGGGAGCTGGAACCCGAAATATTATGTAAGAGATTAATGAAGATATATCTGTTTTGAGGTCCCTTGAATCCGAAAAAGTCGGTTTCGAAATGATGTCTGTCTGTCAGTCTGTCCGTTTGTCTGCTCGTCTGTTTGTCTGTGTCTTCTCTATAGCCCAGATGGCTTAACCCAGGGGCGTCCAAGCCAAATGAGTATTTTTGACAAATTTTCAAAATAACTAGAATAAAAAGCCAACTGGGCAACGCGGTAATTATTTATGTATCCAGGGCCAAAGAATTTATCACTCCGGAATAGATGTGAAGATCACCGCAATAGTTGTTACATATTGCAGCATGCGGCCCGCGGGCCGTATGACTCAAAATGGAATAAAAATTGCGGTGGTCTTCACACTCACCCCAGAGTAATAAATTCTGTGGCTATGGATACATAAATAGTTACCGCGTTGTCCAGTTGTTTTTGTTTTCTAATCGCAGTTTTATTGCTGTAGTTATATTGAAAATTTGCCAAAAATACTCATTTGGCTTGGACGCCCCTGGCTTAACCAATATAACAAAAACTTTAGATTTAAGCTTTACTTATGTAAAAGAAAGTAATAAAAAATAATAAATTTGTAAGAAGTTTGCGTAATTGGTGTCTCAAAATTCCCTGTTCGTAGAAGAAATGTGTTGGCCACACATCAATTTTATTTTTTTTATAAAATTTTTTAATTTTTTTTTTAAATTTTTTTTTTTTTTGTAAATTTTTTATTTTTTATTTTTTTTACTTTTAGTTTTTGGAAACTTTTTGTTTTAGTAGTTTTTGGTAAACCTTATACTTTTTCAGATATTTGCAAAACAAATTTTCTGCCCCACGGGAGTGGCTACTTCCGGTTGACCGATTTGGAGCAAAATTCACTGGGACCTCCCAATTTATCAAAAAAGCTTAAATCTGAAGTTTCAGCTGGATTGGTTAAGCCATCTGGGCTGTAGAGAGGACACAGACTGACAGACGCACAGACGGACAGACGGACAGACTAACAGACAGACATCATTTCGAAACTCACTTTTTCGGACTCAGGGGACCTCAAAACAGATAAATCTTCAATAATCTCAAGGTCGAAAATTTTCATGATTACTATACTTTATTTTACTTACGTAAAAGAAAGTAAAAATTGTTGAATTAATAAATAAAATATTATTAGTTACTTTACAATAAATTTATTTATGTTTTATTTTCATCAAGCATAAAATAAAAAAATTCTAATTTGGTGGGTATGTGGTAAATAGTATTTGCTCTTGCGGCTCACATTTTGTATCTTTAGAACAACAAACTGAAGAATTTATGAAGAAACGTAATTATTTGTAGGACTAAAGGGTGTCTTAGAATAAATTCTTGAAATATTTGTGAGCTATACTTATTAGGTATTAATACTAAAGTAAGTATTTGTGGCAAAATTGAATATTATTTGCCTCTTACAATAAAGCTGATTCATCCCAAATACATTTTCCAAACACTTTGGGTATTTCCTATAAAAAGCGTTTGGGAATAGCTAATATTTGTTTGAGTGTAGAAATTCCTCCATACATTCATGTGTTTTCTTTGAAACTTGTCCAGATGAACTGTTAAATGCTTTTCAAGTCTAAAACCTAGTTATTCTACTGGAATTGACAACGGCAGCAATATTCTTGTCAAAAAAATTTCACCTTGTATTGTTAATGTGTTTTCATGCATTGTAAATTTTAATTTTGATTCTGCGGTATTTTTCCAACTAAACTGAAAGAGAGGTCCAGTTATCCCTATTTTTAAGAAAGGAGATAAAACTTATATTATGCAAATTACAGGCCGACTTCTCTATTATTAGTGTTTTCTAAAGTTGAATAGATTAATTTGAAAACGAACAAAGCCGCATTTCTAAAAGTGCTACTTTGGTCAGTTTCAAAAGTATCGATTCAATTATTTAAAAAATAACTTCATCGAAGAATAAATAGTTTTTTGAATAAAACAAATTGTTTGCATAGCATGCAGTTTGGGTTTAGAAAATCTAAAAGTACTGAAGGTGCGTTGTTAGAATTCACTATTTTCCTGTATGTCTTGATAAGAAAAAATTAGTTGCATCGATTTGTGTGGATTTAACTATCGCCTTTGATATGGTTAACCATGAAGTATCATTTCAAAAACTGATGCATCCTGGCTTTCGAGGTGTCACTTTGCGGTGGTTTCGATCTAGTTAAGATTGGTGATATTTTTAGTGAATGTAAAATTATCGCTGATGGTGTTCCTGAAGGTGCCGTATTAGGCCCCAAGTTTTTTATATCTACATAAATTCAATTTTTCATTTAAATGTTTCTTCAACTTTGATAGCTTTTGTCAAGAATATGGTGACTAGCTCATACTATGTTTCTAAGCATAAAAACTAAAGGCATGGTTTTTTAAATTTAATAATAATGTGGTTATTGACCCAGATGACGTTTACAACGATTTAAACTGTGATCACATAACGGGTTGTGCTGAGCAGATTGTTTTAAAATTGAATTTGTCTCAAAGTTGAAATACCTTGTGTTCGCGAGTTAAAGGGGGCTTCTTTATACTCGCAGTTTTATTAAATAAAGAATCACCCTATCTTCACAATTTTATATTTTATTTATTTTTTATTATTGTAACTTACTTTACAATATCTCTTTCTATAATGAATTTTACATATTTGTAGTGTTCCATTGGAAACAATTTGCTACTTGCAAGTACTTGTGAGTAGATGTCCAATGGAACGCAAATTTTCGTGATAGTAGTAAAACATAACCTCAATTTAAATAAAATTGGTAGATTTTGATAAAAAACACGTTGTTCCATTAATAATAATTAATAATAATAAGTAATAAAACATTAAACAACAAAATAATTAAAATATTTTTACTATTTAAAAATTGCCGTGACGTATCACAAACATAAACAAAATTTTTTTTTTTAACCCTAATCCAACCAGCATATTTTTGTTTTCAGTAAATTCAAATTTTAATCAAATAACTTAATAAATTTTTGCAAAGAATGCCAAGTACGTTGTATGCAAATGATTCAAAATAAAATACATACAAGTTTATAACTAAATTAACATTATTTTGAAAATCAATGCATTTATCAAATGAGCCAATAGGCACACCTTGGTTGATTAGGGTTAAAAGAAATGACATTCCCCGCAAGCAAAATGGGTATAGAGTCATCTATTAGAATTTTGTAAACTAAAATCCATCTGCCGTAAATTTTGTGCATAACTACTTCTCAACTACACCATCGTTTGAGCATGAGTAGTTGCGAGTAGATACAAGTACTTGTGAGTAGTTTACTCAGGCCAATGGAACACAGCAATTATTGAACGGCCTTTTATACAAAAAAAAGTGTTATACAAGCTAATTATACCGCCATCTATGATTTTACATATTTAACTGTTATAATCAAGTTGATATACTTGTTTTGCTATAATTATTTACAATTCATTTTAAGATTGGTACTAGTGATCATAGCAAATAACCAAGTGTCAAAACGTGAAAAAATAAAACAAACAAAAATTACTTCTATGCTTGACCATCAAAGATGTTGATTTTCGTTATCGCTGGAAAGTTGTAAGTAATTATGTTCCAAACTATTCTTGTGGTTTTCTTATATTTTTAGGTGCTGCAGATGATAACAAACATTCTCTGCCCCGTGAACGATCAACATCGTTAACTATTATCCTGTGCTGGCAGCTTACATAGTTTGACAATGGGTCGCTTGAAAGTCGATTTTGATGTTTTAGCGTTACGACTCGAACAATTCCCCGATCATCAGGATGTAACTGAATAATTTTGCCTAGCGCCCATTTGTAAGAGTGCAAATTATCCTCTTTTATCAGAACAACATCGCCAATGTTAAAATTTTCCTGTACTTTGCGCCACTTTGCTCTTTGTTGCAGATTGTGAACATATTCTGTGCTGAATTTTCTCCAAAACGACTGAACGCGTTGTTGCACAAATTGCCATCTTGTAAGTCTACCTGCAGGTATTTCTTCATTTATTTCTTCTTCTGGCAAGTAAAAATTCGAAGAGCCAATTAAAAAATGCGCTGGGGTTAAAACTTCAAACACGTCGTCATCTACAGTTGCATAAAGTGGCCTAGAATTCAAAATTGCCTCGATTTGACTCAATAAGGTAGTCATCTCTTCAAAAATTAAGTGAGTATTAGATGTATACCTGATAAGATGCGTCTTGACGCATTTGACGGCTGCCTCCCATAAGCCTCCAAAATGTGGTGAAGCAGGTGGATTTAAATGCCATTGTATCTCTGATTTAGACAAATATTCTGCAACGAGACAATTATGGTTATTACTAGAAATTGTTTCGTATACCTCATTCATCTGTCGTTTTGCTCCAATGAAATTCGAACCGTTATCGCTGTAAATATGAGCGGGTGCTCCTCTTCTCGAAACAAATCTTTTCAAAGCGGCAATAAAGGCATCAGTTGACAGGTCGCTCACAGCTTCTATATGGACAGCCTTTGTCGCCATACAGACAAATATGGCGATATAACCCTTTATCAATTTAGCGCCTCTCCCTCTTTTAGACGCTAGCTGGATTGGCCCCGCATAATCCACACCACATGATGTAAATGGCCTCGCTGATTTCAGTCTCGCTATCGGTAGATCTCCCATCAGCTGCTTGGAAGCCCTCGCATTGCTTTTGAAACATATGATGCACTTTTTAACAATATTTCGTATGATGCTTCTTCCTCCAACTATCCAGAATTGCTGCCTGGTTAAGTGGAACGTTAATGATGGACCCGGATGCAGATTTTGCTTGTGCATGTATTCTACAATAACGCGACTAAATACATGGCTCTTTGGTAAAATCATTGGATGCTTATAATCGTATGGATAATTCGAGTGCCTCAGCCTACCGCCAACCCTTAATATTCCGTTTGCGTCGATAAATGGTGCCAATGAGACAATATCACTGCTTTTGCCAATTTCAACCTCCCGACGAAGGCAACTAATTTCGCTTGCAAACGATTCTTGTTGCACGTATTTAATGATGGCATTTCTGGCATTTTGAAGCTCCTCGACTGCTAGGAAACTTAAATTTCTCTCCCTCTTGGACAATCTCGCATTTTTTAGAAATCTAGAAACGTAAGCCAAAATTCGAGTCATCTTGGTGTATGCTGACGTTTGTTGCATCAAATGACTTATTACGTCGTCTTGTTGATGTGTATTAAATCCAAATAGTTTTGCTTTTCGTTCTTCTACCAGATACTCTACCTCGTTGATATCTTCTTTATTTGGTGCATAAACAATATCAGGCTTTTGCAACCATTCTGGACCATTCCACCATTGAGCTAAATTCACCAATTTTGATGGAAGTACTCCTCTTGATGCGTAATCGGCTGGGTTCTGTTCTGATCGTACGTGATTCCAATAATTTCGCGGTATTTCATTAAGGATCTCTGAAGTACGATTTGCCACAAATGTTTTCCATCTAGCTGGATGGGATGATAGCCACATTAACACGATAGTGGAGTCTGTCCACGCATAACATTTAACAGGTCGTTTAATAGTCTCTTTCACCAGCATCAGAAGTTTGGTAACTAAGTATGCTCCACACAACTCTAGTCTAGGAAGAGAAATCTGCTTGATTGGCGCCACCTTGGTTTTGGATGCCATTAAACTCACGTTTACTACGCCATTCTCATCAATAGTTCTACAATATACCACTGCACCGTACGCCTTTTCGCTTGCATCCGAAAAACCGTGTATCTCAATTTGCTCGTTTTGCGGAATAACTCGTTTGATTTTTAAGTTTTCCAGTAGCTTTAACTCATCTCGGATTTTTTTGTAAATTTTGGAAATCTCGCCTGGTACTTCATCATCCCAGCCCAACTTCATTAGCCACAGATTTTGGAATACTATTTTCATCAGGATGATCGATGGAGACAACCAACCCAAAGGATCAAAAACTCTTGAGTATTCAGATATGATTTGACGCTTCGTGGTTCTTTTGTCATCATCCAAAACCAGTCTAAATGAAAAAGCGTCCTCAGTGGCGTTCCATTGAAGTCCTAATATTTTTGCTTCGATAGGGCTCTGAAATCTTGAAATCGGATCTATATCTTCGATCGCCATAATGTCAGATAGATTTGACTTCCACTTTCGTATATGAAATCCTCCTGTTCGCAATACATGAATAATCTCCTTTTGCAGATGTTGAGCTTCCTCCATCGTATCTGCTCCTGAGATGAAATCATCAACATAAAAATCTTCCAGTATATGCGAAACGATGTTTGGATGGTCTTGCTGGTTATCGTAACCTACTTGCTGTAAGGTCCGTATCGCTAAAAATGATGAACTAGCTAAACCGAAAGTGACTCTGCTAAGCTTGTAATGCTTGAGTTCGTTTGATGGTTCACTTCTCCAAAGCATGCGTTGAAAATTCGTATCTGGCTCAGCAACTGCAACTTGGTTGTACATTTTCTCAATGTCGCCGATCAATGCTACCTTGTAATATCGAAATCTCATTAAAATAGACCATAGTGTGGGCTGAATTGTTGGCCCCACCACCATGGTTTCATTAAGAGAAACTCCAGTCGACGATTTCGCAGATCCGTCGAACACCACTCTTAACTTAGTGGTCTCGCTGGAGGCCTTGAATACACAATGATGCGGTAAATAAAAACATTTGGAATCTTCAAAGCTTTCACCAGTTTTAATCGGCTGTAAATATCCCAAATCTAGATATTCGTTTACGACCTTAGTGTATTCTTCTCTGATCGAAGGATTTGCTTGCAACTTCCTTTCCAATGCTAGAAATCTCCGTTTGGCTGCGTTCACTGAATTACCAAGCAGACCTGCTGTTTTTTTAAACGGAATCTCCACTATATATCTTCCTTCTTTGGTTCGCTTGTGTGTTAACCTGTAATGTTCCTCGCACTCAGCTTCCTCTGGGCTCAACATCTTGTGACTTGGAATTTCTTCTTGCTCGAAAAACCGTTTCAGGGTGGTATCAATGTTGACATCCAAATGAAGATTAAAAGTGCAAACATTGGTATGAACTGTCTCGCTTCTCTCGATGTTGCTACTGTCTGTTATCCCAGAAACAACCCAACCGAAAATTGTATTTTGAGTAATTAAAGCGCCATCCAGATCAGTGACTCGCCCATTCCTGATAACATGAAAGAATCTATCGGCTCCGATTAAAATATCAACTGGCCCAACTTTGTTATAATCAGGATCAGCCAGTTTCAAATTATTTAAAAAACTGCAATCTTGCAACTTGAAATCAAAACTAGGTAGCTTAGTGGGCAGTTGATTGATTATCAGGGCATCTATTATAATTTCATCTTCTGAATTGTGCAGTGAATGTACATTAACTGAAGCTGCTCCTCTGGTAGCTATTTTTCCTGATGTTAATCCAGATATTAAAATGTTTGCCCTTGATCTAGGGAGTTTCAATCGCTGCATGCATGCCTCTGTTATAAATGATGCCTGTGATCCGGAGTCGAGCAATACTCGACATTTTAGCAAATTCCCGAATCGATCCGCAACTTGAACCATCGCCGTTGGAAGTAATGATTGAAAACTCGGTAAAATATCGTTGTGATTTTGGACCTTATTGATAACATTCATCTCAGAAATGTTTATTGCGTTGCCGTTTAAGGTTTCATTTGATTCTGTTGGCTGCACATCTTCTGGGTGTAAAGTCAAATGGTGCTTCCTATGGCATTTACCGCATCTGAATTTTGATCTGCATATACCTGCCTGGTGGGTTGGAGATAGACAGTTAAAACATAACTTTTTATCCGACACAAAACCCCTCCTCTCATGTATGCTTAACGAAAGGAACTGGTCACATTTGCTAAGATAGTGGTCTTTAGAGCAATTGACGCACATTAGTTCTATTGGAGCGGAATGAAGGCTTTTAACACGATTATTCGCTGGTTGTGCCAATTTATTTGAGTCGACCGTATCCAAAGAATCACTTCGTCTGTTCAAGAATCTGAAAAACCTTTCCAAAGAGGGAAAATCCTCCTCAGCAGTCTCAGTTGCCCAAGCTTGTTTAGTAACCCCGTCCAATTTATTCACCAAAATGTGGATTAGCCATGGATCTCTTCTCTCTGCTTCGGCACCTAATACCTTTAACCCTCTTAAAACTTCATCGGATAAATCAGACATCTGATGAAGGGCTTTCGCTGATAATTTGGAGATTGCTGGTTGATCTACAAATTGCTGAATCAGCGTAGAAATCACAAGCCTCTTTTTGTCATACCTCTGCTTTATTTTATCCCATGCCTCAATGTAATTTGCTTCAGTTACGGCAATATGCCGAACTAATGCGGCAGCTTTACCCGTTAAAAGACCTTTTAGGTATTGAAATTTATGTACCGTCAATATTTTGGCATTACTGTCGATTGAGGCTTCAAAAAGATCTTTAAAAGAGGGAAATTCAGAATACTTTCCAGAAAAGGTAGGAATGTTAATTCTAGGAAGCCTAACTTCACTTTCTCTTTTATTTAAAACCGAAACTTCTTGCAGAAACGATTTTTGATTGGCCATTAGCTCATCCATAGGAGCATTATGAAAATGCTTAGATGTTTCAGCTCCCCGCTCCTTTCTCGCTCGCACCAACACTTGCTTAAGCTTAAAAAATAACGCTTCTAAAGAGTTTTGTTGCGCTTCATATTTATTCGACTCATCAATAAGCTTTTCCAGCTCACGGTACTCTTGCCATTCGTCCTCGAATAATTTAATATTAGTTTCGATCTCTTCCAATATCGTGTCTTGGCTGAATTTCGCGGCAGCTGTTTTAATATCCTCGCACCGAGTTTGAATGCGCTTAAGCGCTCTTGCGGTAGACATTGGGTTTTGATTAAACGTAACAACGTCACAATTAAATTATTCAATCAGAAATATTTGCCTTTGACACCAAATATGCCAAAATGACGCTAATATTTCGCAAAAAAAAAAAAAAAATTAAACTTTTGCCGGAAATCCAAAATCGCCGTGTAATATTTTTGGAGATTCGGCTCGAAGGACCAATGTTCGCGAGTTGAAGGGGGCTTCTTTATACTCGCAGTTTTATTAAATAAAGAATCACCCTATCTTCACAATTTTATATTTTATTTATTTTTTATTATTGTAACTTACTTTACAATATCTCTTTCTATAATGAATTTTACATATTATTGAACGGCCTTTTATACAAAAAAAAGTGTTATACAAGCTAATTATACCGCCATCTATGATTTTACATATTTAACTGTTATAATCAAGTTGGTATACTTGTTTTGCTATAATTATTTACAATTCATTTTAAGATTGGTACTAGTGATCATAGCAAATAACCAACCCAAGTATAACAAAAATTGAACTCATTCATAAGTTCCAAGTTTTTTTCCATTTATCAAAATTATCGATGGAACTTACGTAACCCCCATATATCAAGTTCCATCGGTTTAGTATTTTTGTTTCACTTTTCATAGGAAATCTTATAATATAATGGAACTCAAACTAGTACTCAGTTCCATCAAAATGAATCATTTAATTGAAGTAGTGATACTTGGGAAGTGTCAAAACGTGAAAAAAAAAACAAACAAAAATTACTTCTATGCTTGACCATCAAAGATGTTGATTTTCGTTATCGCTGGAAAGTTGTAAGTAATTATGTTCCAAACTATTCTTGTGGTTTTCTTATATTTTTAGGTGCTGCAGATGATAACAAACACCTTGGACTGTTTGTGGACACTTCTACATATGCGTTGGCTACTACATATCGATACTCTCCTTAATTACGAAAATTGTATATTTTGGGTTCAGCGTGTCCGTTAGCAATCTTAAGAAAAATTTATTTTGAGCTGGTTGAATCAAGATTATCCTATGGATTAGTATGCTGGGGGCGGACTTATAATTTTAGAATTCATCCACATATTTCTTTGTAAATAGTGTAAATAATGTTGATTATCAATCGAAACTGGATTTTATGATCCACAGGTATGTAATGTATTGTGTACTGAATATAGTATAGGTAGACTTTTGTTGACGGATTCGGATCAAGGTGCGAATGAAGCGGGATGAAGTATTTCTAAAAGCTTTACATTTAAATTATAATAATAATAATAAACCTAATCCAAATATACCCAATGATAATTATTGATTGTTAGGAATTTCAGCTCCAGAAGTCATTTTCCTAAAAATGATACACTTTCAAAGAAATCTTCAAACACAATAGTTTTGAAATTTTTGGGTAGAAATTAATTTAATTTTGTATTTATAAAATTTATTGTACAAAATATTCAATCATATACAAGTGAAAATATTATGGCAGTGCCTCAAAAAATCCCTTCCTATCGTAATAATTCAATAAATACTGTAAACGTTCATAAACCTCCGGTTTATCGTAAATTGCATAGCGAGTCTTTAATACGTTTTCTGAATCGGACATCAAAAGTTCAATATCAGATTCATCTTTACTATCCATGTGACGCGGTGCTACTGCAGCCAAAGTAAGCATTACGGAACAAAGTGATTTCTTAAACATTTGAATTTGAAGTTCGATTAAATTTGGTTTTCGTTTTGGATATTTAACAAGTTCGAGTGATTTAATTAATTCGGCGTGATATATTTGAAGTAATCGATCCCAATCTTGTTCAAATAACTCGTTAGCCGTAGAGGTAAAAAACAAGTAGGTTATATCGAGAGCGGGTGGTCCATAGTATCCAATTTGATAATCAACGAAAATCACATCCACAGGAGTTTTATTCTCGTCAAACTTAAACATAATATTATTAACCCATAGATCACCATGCGTCAACGTGTTAAATGTACTGTCATCTTTGTTATACGTTAATTCTGCAATTTCGACAACGTTATCCAATAAATGTTGGAATTTATCGTAAAAATGTTCATAGCCTGGCCATTTTAGGCACATTTGTTGGCAGTCACGCAAGCCACTCGTAAATACGGATAATAATTCTAAATTTTTATTACTTAGGATGCGTACTTTGTGCGGTTCAAACAATTCGGGACTCTCATCATATATCATTGCGCTGATTGCGTGCATTTTGGCCAATTTGCGTAAAATCATGGCTGTTGCGTTAAAATCGAATCCAATGTGACGGTCCATATTTCGATAATTTTGTGCCTTTAGGTCCTCAAATACTAAATAAGTGGGGTTGTCGCTTGTGGCAAATAATCTGAAATGATGTAAAAATGATCATTGTTCGGAATATACGACTTTAGGTAGAACGTAGAGCTAATCATAAACTCATCGACAAAAATCATATAACTGTAAACGATTATACAGAGAGTGCCATAATTAAATGAACGATTTGGTTTTCGAATAACGTAATAACTAATAACTAAAAAAAAAAAATCTGCAAAAACACTATTAGCATTGATGAAAACTTCGGCCCGTTTTTGAGCACTTCGAAGTGGTCGAAATGTCGAGGATTTCCAGATTGGTAAGAGATTGTGAACGATTAAGTCTAAAATAAGCCTAATTATGTTCAGTCGGGCGATATGACATCGCCGAATGTCGATAAAACACGTTCACGTAACATTTGCCGCAAAATGGTGGCACCTAATTGTTCATGACGGTTTTCTGCGATTTGGATAATGTTTGCTACGGTATGAGCGTAATTTTAACGTTGTTGCAGATCCAATTCACCCTTCTTTTTTCATATCACCCTTTAAAGTTCGACGCAATTCGTTCATGATCAACATTCGCATTTGAGCGACCCGTACGCTATCTGGCGCTATGCTTTGCATCTGTAAAAACATTATTTTGAAGAAACGCTGCAGATAAACGTCTCAAATTGCTTTTGGAGTGCAAACAATCGAAGATTTATTTTCATAAAACTATATTTCTGCTCACCCTGTTGCAGTATCGCTCTATAACAAATTGTACGTGTCTGTAAACAGAAATGTGAAGAAATACCAAAATGACGCCACTTTACGATCGTTCACTTAATTATGGCCAACTTAAGCTAAATATAAATTTTAAAAGGTGAGCGTAAACTTTTATTAACTAACCTTGGAGCACATTTAAAATTTTTCTCAATCATACCCAAAAATTTTTGAAATTTTGGCTGAATATCACGATAGAAAGCAATTTCCTTATCAAATAATCCAATATTTTTAAACGCATCATTCATTTCAACGGACTCCAGAGTAGTTTTGATCACAAAACTTGTTTGCCTATTTACCAAAAAATAAATAAATTAATTTCAATAGTGCGTCGTCTTATTTTAAATTATACTTTGCATTCAATCCACTGTCATCTGTAAAATTCACCGTAACCCGCATTAAATAACTCGTATAATTTTCACCTTTCGCCACAGCATCATGCAAAACAAAATCTAACACTTTAATATTTAATTGATTTTCACTCGATTTTAAAACCGTTTCTAAAAATTCACTTGTCAACCATGAATGACGTTCTGCGTTTTCTGTTGCTGTTGCCATAATTAAACGCTTACCAAAATATAATACTCAATGCTTCTCAAACACAATAAGGCAGCGAATAAACTTGTAATGCTTTTAAGGATTGTAAAAATTAAGCAGAAAAGAGCCGAAAAATTAAAATAACGTGTGGCATACAGCTACAATTTTTATCATGAAATATTATTTGAACTTGTCGATAAGACATTAAATAATCCCCATTTCGGTATCAGTGTCATTGAACTACTTACAATTGATTATGTCACTTGTTTGTAAACGTAAATATTTGCGATAATAATTTCATTATTTGGTCATCGTAACACTTATTCGTATTTATGTACACTTTCGCTGAGTAATCGTGAGAGCTAAAAAAATCAAGTCACGTATGTATTGCAGACAAACAACTTAAACGATTAATAAATAATATTCGTCATTGACTTGACTTGCTGTCTAATTAGCTTTGAAAAGAGAATACAAAGATTTTTCCAATAAATGAACGTTATGTTAAAGGATTTTAACAGTTTATATTCCTTAACGTTATAATTTTAGAACTATGTATTGTATAAACAAAGACGGTGAATCTTTGTAGAACGATCTTCTTATATTAGGGGTATATACGTCCCAAAACAAAAACCAAATAACACAAATTTATGAATATCAATCAAATGTTCTTCTTACTGATGATCAGAATATATGTAATGAATTTAATAAATTTTTTATAAATGTTTCATCCGATATAACTTCCAATATTTTTCCTAATAGTACTAACAGTGGAGAGCAGAAACAATTTATTTTTGGAAACCGAGATAGTTACTGTACTTCTTGTTATTTCGATGAAATTAATTCTTTGGAGATTATTTCTGAAATTCAGAAGTTAAAAAACAAACATTCTAAAGGATTTGATGGAGTAGATAATATCATTGTTAAAAATTGTGCCTGGTATTTGGTTGATGTATTAAAATTTTTATTTAATTTAAGTCTAAAGAGCGGAATTTTTCCAGACGCCTTAAAAATAGCTGTTGTTATTCCAGTTTTTAAAAAGGGTGATGCTCTGCAATTAAACAATTACCGACCGATCTCACTATTGAGTACTTTTTCCAAATTATTTGAGAAATTAATTAAACGACGATTAGTCTCTTACCTTGGTAAAATAAAATTTTTTAGTGATCACCAATTTGGATTCATAGAAGGAAAATCTACGGAAGAAGCTCTTTTAAATTTTCTGAGCAATATTTATTTAGCAATTAACAACTCTCAGAAATGCTCAGCAGTATTTTTGGACATTTCAAAAGCATTTGATACTGTTAACCATGACATACTCATAATGAAATTGTCAAGTATTGGTGTTAGAGGCAAAATATTAGATTGGTTTATAAGTTACCTTCGTAAGCGTAGTCAAATTGTAAAAATTAATAATGTGAATAGTCCTCCAGGTCTTCTAAAATGTGGTGTTCCTCAGGGCTCAGTTTTGGGGCCCTTATTGTTTTTAATTTATTTCAATTCTATCTTTGAAATTAATCTTAGAGGGTGTGCTACAGCGTTTGCAGATGATTTGGCTTTGACATATGCGTCTAATGATTACGTTGATATTCAACGGTTTATCTATATTGATTTATGCACTCTAAGTAAATGGTTTTTTTATCATCGGCTTGTTGCTAGTGAAAAATCTAGAATTATGCATTTTAGACGGCCCGACATAACAGTTGATCAAAACTTTTTCAAGTATCACGTATACCCGTGTGATAAGAATCCATGTTTTGGGCAATGTTTTGATTTGCCCTGCATAAATGAGTTTAAATACTTAGGTGTAACAATTGACTCACAGCTAAATTGGACCTCCCACCTAACTAATATCAGGAAAATTGTTATTACTGCAGTGCATAAATTTTATAATCTTCGACCTTTGTGCCCTTCTTTTATTTTAAGAAGGTTATATCATGCTCTTGTTGAATCTATCTTAATGTATGGTATAACTAGTTGGGGTGGAATTTACTTTGCTAATATTGCAGATCTTTTTGTAGCGCAAAAAAGAATTATCAAATTAATTTATGCTTGTCCAAGGAATACACCCACTATTCCGCTTTTTCGCGAGTTAAACTTGTTGCCTCTAAGGTATTTGTATGTTTTTAAAGTATTGAAAATGTTTTTTGTTCGTAGCAATAGTTATCATAGTCGAATATACCACGTGTATAATATGAGAAATCCAAACAATTTTGTCGGTCTTCGTTGTAATAGTGAAAGGTTTAGAAGATTTTATTTATATATGGCACCTTATTGGTTCCATCTTTTACCTAAAAATGTCAAAATGCTTCCATCTGCGCAGAAACATAAATTTAACAGGGAAATTCGGACTTGGTTACTTGACATCGATGATATCGAGCAATATTTTTAGTATAAATGTTAAATTATCATACATTATGTTCTAATGTGCCGTCGTGTAGTTAAATATATCTATTTTAATAACTGAGCTTGTATTTTGTTGAAGATTATTGTTAATTATGTAAACAAAGAATATTATATAAATTTTAATTAAAATTTGTTTTAAATTGCTCCACTACAGACATAATGTCTATAGGAGCTGTACTTTATTTCATATTTTATAATGTTGGTTCAACTAGATTTTAATTTTGTATTTATTTTATTGAAATAAAGATAGTAATAATAATAATAATAATAATAATATTTCAGAATCGGCATTCAAAATATATTATATTTGAAGTTTTTATAGCTTTTAGATAAGTAAACAAATTAGGCGTGTGGATATCCAAACATATCTTGGAACAATCCATCATTCTCATTCTCATACGCAGGGAAAAATTACACAGGTTGAGTTTTTTACAAAATGCCAGGCTTTTATCTCGAGAACGGTGCTAGATAGGAGAAAATTAATTAAAATGAAATTTATTAATTGTCGAGGGGGCATCGGATGGTGACCTTCAATTCAACCTTGATATTCAAGGTCAAATTGAATTTTTTAAATAGGAATCCCTTTTTTTACTCCGTTCTATTTTTTTTTTTTAGAAAAAAAAGGATTTCTATGTAAAAAAATTAATTGTTCCGCTCGAGCCTTAACAAATTTTATTATAAGCCTTTAATTTTCTTTTATAAGATTCATATTCCATGTCATCATAAAGCACCCCAAATTTATTTCGGATTTTAATTAGAAAACATTATTTGGTTCAAGTTATACTTAACAAATCGTCTGCAATGTGAAGTAATTGGCAATAAGAAATCCAAATTGTATCAAAGTGGCATCTGGTGTTTCTCAAGGATGACACATTGCACCCTGGATGTTTATTGTTTTCATTAATCAATAAATGACCAAGATCACACAAATAATCATGACCATCAATTGTCCTTCGAGCCGGATTACTATACGTGTAGCAACCACATTTTATTGACCTAGTGACACGCAGGAACGTTCCAGAACATAGCAGTAAATTGCACACCACGTGCAATTACAGATAAGTACAAGCCTTATTACATAATTTATATTGTACATTAAATCTAACTTTCATATCTATTGCTATAATTGTGGTAAATTTAGACTATCGACCCATTTAACGCGGTTTTTGTTGTTCAGCCATATAAAAAAAATCGTCTCATTTTACGAAAAGCTTAACGAAAGCATACTGTTGCGAGGCGTTCATGGTACGGCGGTGATGGCTGATAACTCCATGAATGCGGATTCGCATGAATCCGCTGGAATTACTGCTCCAACACTAAAACTAGCTAAATTACAGATTGTTCAATTTTCTGGGGACTATACCGAATGGCAGAGTTTCTTCGATATCTTTGCCTCCAGTATTCAAGAGAACGAAACAACCATCCCACACTGAAAAAAATCCTACATCAATGCAGACAAAATCTGCATTAATAGTAAGAATAATTCGTTAAAATGGAGCCAATACGACCCTTCGTTAATAGTACGAAAATCATACGTTAATATGGTGAAACACAAAAAAAAATATTTTAACCTTCACAACTTACGTTGTAATATTTATGAATTGATTCATATAAGATACGAAAAATGTTATAATTTTAATGCAGTTAAAAGCATTTGTGGATGAACAAATTCTTATTATTAACGTAAAAAATTAAAGATTATATGAAATTTTTCGTAACATTAACGAAATGTTACATCATATTAACGAATAAATTCATACATATAAGTTTAGAAATTCATTATTTTGTTCATTTGAAATATTCGTATCTTGGAAGTATGGAATACTTAGTGGTTATGAATAATTCACAAATATGATGACGGCTTTTTTATAGACAATATATTATTTTGTAAATGACATTCACTGTATTTCCGATTTGGTAAATGAGAAAAATAACAGAGGCCAATCACTTATAATATCTACCAATCAAATTAGAAATATTATCCCCTTCCCTTTCTCGCAGAGTCAATACAAAGTGTATCAACTCTCAAAAATTAGAAATCTCTTTGAGTTCTTGTGTTGGTCTTTGTAGTTCGATTTCATACAAAAAAAGTAAGGTCTACTCTTCAGCTAGCTACGACCGATCTACAAAAATTCAACTCTCGCTTTATATATTATATATAAACTAGAGTGCATCGACTTAGTGAATTATATTCAACTAAATCAAAATCAAAAACCCAAGCAGAAATATAATTTGTGTGTATCATTATACCAAACGAATAATTATCAGATTCGTTAATATGACGAATTTCGTACATAGTCTCATTCATAAATATTATGAATTGTTCATAAATATGATTTTTTAATAAAATGATGCAAGTTTCACTAATACGCAAACAACATGTGATTGTATTTTACGTATAGTACAATAAACTAAACAATTTTTTAGTTTACGAATTATGATTCTTACTATTAATGCAAACATTCTTATGATTTTTTTCTAAATTTCATTTTTTTACGTAAATATAGCAATTTGTACATTAATAGTACGAATTGTGGTTAACGAACGCCATTCGTAAATAAAACGCAGTATATTTTTTTCAGTGCAACCGTGTGAAAATTTCAATATTTGGAAACGTCATACTATTTATTCGTAAGTTTTTAGAGCAGCCCAATATAACAGCGTCTAGTTCTGACGGTATTGGGAAGCTATTAGATACATCCGATGAGATCGTGCGTGGTTTTAGAACGTTGAACGAAAATGCAAAATCCAGGGATCCGTGGCTGATATACCTGATGCTACAAAAACTAAACGGCGAAACAAGAAGTCAATGGGCTAAAAAACGACTGTAGGAGAATACCCGACATTAAAACTGCTGTTCGATTTTCTCGCCAAACGAATTGATGCTCTTGAAATGTTGAGATGTGATCAGGTACGACCAGCGAAATCAACCGCACAGTTTCATCCAAAAGGAGATTACGCGACACTAACGAGCTCGACGTGCATCGCTTGCAATATTAGTGATCACAAACTAATCGATTACGATAAATTCAAAGGACTCTCCGTGGATGAACGAAGAAGCTCAAACCATACAATATACGATTGCAGAGCCAGAGGCAGGTGCCGTCAATGTTCACGGAAACATCACTCCTTGTGAAACGCTGATACGAATCCATTGCCTAAATCCAGCATAGCAGCAACTTGCCACCCGCCTCCCAAAATATGAAATCAACATCAAGTTGAAGCAGATAAAATAGATGAAGTATCTATTATACCGACCGCTTTAATCAATGCAATCGACAGCAACGGTGGACGGAGACCTGGTAGGGCGAGTTAAAATTATTATGGGCGAGTTATTAAAAAATAAATCAATGGCTGAACCCGAACAAATTACCAAATTAAACTTATTATTGAATGTTTTTAAATTAACTGACCCTATCAAATCATTACCTACATTCTCTGGAAAAAATAATGCACTCCATGAATTCATAAAAAATGTGGATGAAATCATTAACCAAACCGAAAGAATAATGGGAGTATAGGTCAAACACCTGTCAATTTTGTGCGGGCTATTAGAAACAAAATAAACGACGAAGCGGATATAGCGTCTTAACCACGTATGGGACCAACGTAAATTGGGCAGAAATGAATGCTAACCTCATATCACATTACAGTGACAAGAGGAATGAAACTTCACTAATAAGGGACCTACATACAATATATCAGGTTTTATCAGGGGACACTATCGAAATTTTCTATACGCAAAAGTTCTACGTATAAGTTGCGTAAGATTGTCCAGTTCAGAGGCAATAGTCAAAACAACGAAAAATGTTTATACAGAGAAATGCGCTTATCGACATTTCTCGCGGATTTAAAAGATCAAGTATACGATCCAGAAATCCGATGACCATCTCGGACGCATTCAATTTATGCCTACGAGAACAAAATATGTACTATATTCGGAATTACAAAGACGTGCCCAGTAGCACACATTTCGTTCAAACGAATCATTTTCAGAGACCTTTGCTATACTACAATCACAAACCATTCCCTTTTAGGCCTCAAGGTCAATCTATATTCAGTTCACCACCTTTTCGCCAAAATTTTGGACAACCAATTCCAAAACCCTTACCACCACTACCCAGGCAAAAACCTCCTCCAATCCCGAACAGAAACAACAGACATTTTTCCTGAAAAATGCGAATTTTAGAGTTATTCCCTTATGTCATATTGCCACAGTATAGTACGGGACTGGGACTCCTATAAGGAGGACCTAAGAAAGTACAAAAAAGAATTGAGGAAGGCACAGAGGGGATCTTGGAGACTCTTTTGTGGTAGAATGGAAGAAGTCTCTGAGACTTCCCGCCTTAGGAAGATTCTACCTACTAACCCAACTAGTCCTAGTTACTTAATTAGACCAGACGGGTCATGGACAGCTTCAAGTGCGGAATCGTTGGAGCTTCTCATCGATACCCACTTTCCGGGAAGCTTTGATGACTCGATGGAGCCTGGAGCTCATCGAGGAACACCTCCAATAGATATGGAGGGCATATTGGATAGAGAGCGGATCCGGTGGGCGCTGCAAGGTTTTAAGCCTTATAAGTCGGCGGGCCCGGATCGGATTATACCAGCAGAGATTCAAAAGAACTCGGCAGCCATCATCCCCTGGCTAGAGGTTATCTTCAGGGGATGTTTGAAACTAGTCTATATTCCTAGGAATTGGACAGAGGTCAGACTACTTTGTCTTTATTCCGATATCGGGAAAGAGCTCACATGCTCGTCCAAAGGACTTGAGGCCTATAACTCTATCATCCTTTCTGCTGAAAACCCTGGAAAGGTTGATAGATGTGTTTATTCGATCAAGAATTGAACCCAGGAATTGGGCAATGTCGCAGCATGCGTACTGTAAGGGAAAGTCGGTGGACACAGCTCTGCACGATCTAGGACGCACAATTGAGAAATCAATTTACTTGCAAGAGTTTTGCATGGTAGCATTTCTCGATATTGAGGGTGCTTTTAATAATGTAAAAACGGAGGCGATCATGGAAGGATTGTCTTTTTTGAAGGTGGACTGCTCTATAAGTAGGTTAATAAATCAGATGCTGGTAAGCAGGACTATTACCTCGGAGCTGGGAGAGTCCAAGATTAGAAGACGGGTGGTTAGAGGAACCCCACAAGGAGGTGTGATGTCCCCCATTCTCTGGAGTGCAGTGATTAATGGATTGCTGCTGGAACTAGAGAGAGAGGGGATAGGGGTTGTAGCATATGCTGATGATGTAGCGATAGCTGTCTCAGGCAAATATCTAGATACGATTAGGGATGTTATGCAGAATGCACTCCTGATTGTTACGAAATGGGCCAGCAAGTGTGGATTGGGGATTAACCCTTCCAAAACAGAGCTGGTACTATTTACTAGGAAATATAAAATTCCGGTGGTTAGCCCTCCTATCATAAACGGCAGCGGACTAGTTTTTGCTGACCGAGCGAGATTTCTGGGCATAATCTTTGATAGTAAGCTCAGCTGGAAGCCTAACACTTTGGAAAGGGTGAATAAGGCTATTATAGCCTCATACTCGTGTAGGAACGCAATAGGTAAGAGATGGGGCTTGAAGCCGGAGCTGGTATACTGGCTCTATACCGCCGTGGTAAGACCTGTGCTAATGTACGGGGTGGGCATTTGGTGGCCAGCTCTAGATAAGGTAACATATAGAGGTATGATGGAGAAGGTGCAAAGAACGGCCTGTATGCTTATAAGCGGGGCGCTTAGGACAACACCTACACGCGCTTTAGAGGTTATGTTCCACCTTATTCCAATCGACCATTATGGTAAACAGATGGCAGCCAACGTGGCTACGAGACTCTTGGCTGTCTCTCAGTGGAAGTGTCTTCAGGTGGGACACTCGACGATAGGTAGATTCGCTGGCGAAGAACTGGCGAATCTGGATTATATTACACCAACTTTGTGCTTCGATAAGGGTTTCCGTACCATCTTTCCCTCAAGGGAATCCTGGAGAAACGGATCAATCTTGGAAAACGAGGCAATGCAATTTTTCACGGACGGCTCGAGGCTAGACGATAAGGTAGGAGCCGGAGTCTTCTGTGATAAACTTAATGTTAATATTTCTGTTCGTCTCCCTGACTACTGCAGCGTGTACCAGGCTGAAGTGGTGGCGATCGGGGAAGTCATGACATGGTTGAAGCATAATGTGGTATCCGTGAGGGATATCGCAATTTATGTGGACAGTCAGGCAGCGATCAAGTCACTTGAGGCAGTTTGTCTGAAGTCGCGGGTGGCGCTGGATTGCCGATCATCTCTTAACGAGATGAGCGAGTATTTCAGCATCCAGATAATCTGGGTCCCGGGTTACTCGGACGTCACGGGGAACTGCAGGGCGGACGAACTAGCTAGGTACGGTACGACTCTCCAGATGCAGCCGGAAATGGTAGGTCTGGGGAGGCCTATGGCAATGCTAAAATGGGCGCTCAATAAAAAGGCAATCGCCTTGACAAATGAGAGGTGGATCAACACTCTCACGTGCAGGGTAGCAAAGCAGGTTTGGCCAAAACTGGACTTGCGGCGCTCCAAGGAACTAATATCCCTAGGAAGACAAGAAATAGGATGGGTCGTAGGGATAATGACAGGTCACTGCCTTTTTGGGGAGCATGCGAGAAGGCTGGGGATACAGACGAATGACTTTTGTAGAAGTTGCATGGACGAAGAGGAGGAGGAGACTTTGGAACACTTCCTATGCTCATGTCCGGCGCTATCATACAGAAGGCATAAGTATTTGGGTGTGTGTACGGTATGGACAACCTTTCGGAACTCGCGGACTGTGGAGTGCGAGATTTATTACGCTATATAAATAGCTCTGGTTGGTTTCAACGGGAGTAATGGGGAGATGGGATCCTGTGGTATCACAACGGGCCATTGCTGGCCTAAGTGTGCGATAGCAGCCACTTCAACCTAACCTAACCTAACCTAATTTCAAAACCCTTACCACCACTACCCAGGCAAAAACCTCCTCCAATCCCGAACAGAAACAACAGACATTTTTCCTGAAAAATGCGAATTTTAGAGTTATTCCCTTATGTCATATTGCCACAGTATTTAACGCGGAACAATATGGAGACCAAAATACCCAATATTATGAACAGTTCGAGGAACAAGCAAATTATCTTCCAGACCTGGATAGGTATCAACCACCTAATGAAGAAACTAATCCAGAAGTTAGCCTCGAAGGATCCGACGAACAGGTTTTTCGGCAAGTTGCCTCAGAAAACCAATCGGATATATAAATTCCCACTATACAAATAAACCAATGATGCCCTATATTGAAATAACGGTAAATCCTTTACTAAAATTAAAATTCTTGATAGATACTGGATCCGATTCGAGCTACATAGATCCCAAGTTTATCATACCATCAAAAATAAAAATAATAAAACCTTTGTTCGTGAAAACCCTCTTCAAACAACACGAAATAAACCAACAAGTCATAGTTCCAGGCTTTTCCGAATTCAAGACAAAGAAACCATTACCCTTCTACCTTTTTAAATTAGACAAATACTTTGATGGATTGATAGGTTTATATTTACCTAATCAAACAATTAAAAATAAAATTAGATTTCCACAAATCATTATTGGAAACTGATAAAGTTTCTATTCCTTTCATATATAGACCAAATTACACATCTCCAATCCATAAAATTCCTCCACGGAACAGAATTCTCATTCCCATTCCAGTAGATGTAAAAGAAGGAGATCTGTATATTAAACCCTTTCAAATAAATTCTCAAACAATTATCCCCGAGGGAATTTGAAAAAAAACAAGAAACTTCGAAATTCTAGGTGAAGTTGTAAATTTCTCTAATAAAGAGCAAACCGTTATATTCGAACAACCAATTAACTCTGAATCAATAACCAATTATTTCTTTTTACACTTTCTGCCGTAGGCACTTGGCGAAACACACTTAATACACACATTTTTAAAATTTTTTAAAAACACTTGTTAAATATTTCGCAAAATTACAAAAGGTTTAAAAAATCACTCGATCGATTTCGGCTTATTAGGCCATCATCAGGAGTATCTACTAAACTGTTTAGTAGATACTCCTGATGATGGCCTAATAAGCCGAAATCGATCGAGTGATTTTTTAAACCTTTTGTAATTTTGCGAAATATTTAACAAGTGTTTTAAAAAAATTTTAAAAATGTGTGAACCAATTATTTATTAGAAATAAATTATTCCTCAATTTACAAAGTTTCTTCAAATATCCAAGATATCAGGGACCTAATTAGAACTAGTCACCTGAACTTTGAAGAAAAAGTAGCAATTGAAAAATTATTTCACGATTTCGAGAGTATTTTTCAAAAAGAAAATCAGGATTTAACATTTACCAATGCGGTAAAACACTGTATAGATCTTAAATCAAGAAAAACCTATTTTTACTAAATCCTATCGCTATCCTTACATACATAAGGAGGAAGTAGAAAAACAAATCTCTAAAATGCTTCAAGACGGAATAATTCGGCCATCATTTTCCCCATGGTCCTGCCCAATATGGATTGTGCCAAAGAAGAGTGACGCTTCTGGCAAAGTAAACTGGCGTTTAGTCGTTGACTATCGCAAATTAAATGTACAGACCATTGACGACAAGTATCCTTTGCCAAACATCAATGAGATTTTCGATCAACTAGGGCGATGCAATTACTTCACTACGCTATATTTAGCATCTGGTTTCCACCAGATTGAACTGAATCCCAAAGACATCCCCGAAACTGATTTCACAGTAGATTTTGGACACTATGAGTCTGTAAGGATGCCTTTTGGCCTTAAAAACGCTCCATCAACCTTTCAAAGGGTTATGGATAATATTCTGTAAGGACTTCAAGGATAGTCTTGCCTCTGTTACATGGGTGACAAAGTCATCTTTAGCTCATCCCTTCAAGAACACATCACAAACTTAAAACAAGTGTTCTTGAGATTAAAAAATGCAAACCTGAAAGTGTAAATGGACAAAAGCGAATTCTTGCATAAGGAATTAGCATTTTTGGGCCATATCATTCATATCTGAGGATAGTATTAAACCAAACCCAGAGAAAATAAAATCAGTAAAAGATTTTCCATTGCCTAAAACAGAAAAGCAAATAAAATCCTTCTTAGGGTTACTCGACTATTATAGGAAATTTATAAGGAATTTTGCCGATATAACTAAGCCATTAACAGCTTGTCTTACAAAAGACAAAAAGATGGTATTAAACGAAGAATACATCAACTGCTTTAATATGTATTGTATATATTGTAACAGACCACAAACCACTTCAATGGTTAATGATTCTAAAAGAACCAAACTCCAAATTGGTCAGATGGAGGCTAAAATTAGAAGAATATGACTATGAAGTAATTTACAAAAAAGGCATATTAAACAGTAATGCAGACGCATTATCTAGAATAAGCCTGGAAATCAATGTAACCACCACAAAATCCCATCAAAGTGAATTTGAAGGATTCCCAGGAGGCGACTCCGATAAGGAATCAACAACCACATCAAGTGATTTTTTAGGATTCCCAGAAGACAACCACGACATAGGCAATCAAGTACCAAACCCTGTGAATTCACAACTGAATCTTTAGAACAAATAGGAACAACTCGGGTCCAAAAAATGACAAACTAGAAACACCAATACCCCAAAATCCTGAAATAACCATTCACGCAACAGAAACCCCCTTAAACGAATTCAAGAATCAATTAATCATTAAATTCGTAACAACACCAAATGAATATAGGGAGTTCCATAAAATTATTGTCAAAAATAAACAAAGAACTACTATAATTTTATCAAAAACCAATATATTTTTGGAACTATTATAGACCATATAATTAAAGCCCATATTTCTCCGACAGGCAACACCGCGATAGCATGTGGTGATGAATTTCTTGAAAACTTTCAATCCAAATTGAAACTTTCTCCTTTCACACCAACGAAATGTAAGATTCTGCGAACTAATATTTTGTTAACGGACATAGAAGATCTAGAACAGCAACAAATACAGATACACAAAATTCACCTAGCAGGGCAACACCGCGGTTCCGAAGAAAACCATCTCCAATTACGATGTACAATATATTTCCCCAACACGGAAAGAATTATACAACAATACGTTAACAAATGCCATACATGCCTAGCAAACAAATATGACAGACTAAATAAGAAAACCTAACTAGAAATAACAGAAACTTCAACCAAACAATTAGACATTCTTCATATGGACACATTTCATATTGAAGGAAGGAAATTTCTCACAATATTAGAAATATTAGAATTCTCAAAATACGGACAAGTAATACCGATAACGGACGGAACAAGTAACAGTACTCTCAAAGGACTAAAAATTTATATATCAATACATGGCATACCTCGAAAAATTGTAACCGACAACGGAAGTGAATTTATACCTATATCAAACAATTTTAAGTCCTATTATTCAAGCAAAGATATCGAACTACATTTTACAACCCCAGGTAATTCAACTGGAAACTCGGCTGTGTAGAGATTCCTCTCAACTCTAATAGAAATCTATAGAATTAAAAAGAATACATGCATAAACCCAAACACAGATATTAACGAAGTAATGATGGACGTATAATAATAACGTACAACAATACAATACATTCCACCACGAAAATGACTCCCTTAGAACTAAAAAACGGACATTATTCAAAATTAACAATATTTCCTAGAACCAACCAAGACAAGACATTAGAAGAACAAGTACAAGAACATAACAACCTATATAAAGAAATTACCAAACGAACGCATGACAACAAGGTAAAACTCATACAAAGAATAAACAAAAATAGGGTACCTCCAAAATCGATACATCCTAACGATATTATTTACGAAAAAATGAAGAAACAGCGAAATAAAGACCTTCCACGCTTTAAAAGACATACGGCCACGAAAAACAATAAAATAACCATCACCAATGACCAAAATAAAAGAATCCATAAAAATAAAATAAAACGAATCATTCTAGGGCATCACAACAACTAACAGCCAACTAATAGAGGTAACTGACTACTCCAATAACAACGGTATCATACCAATACAATTAGGCAACGCTAGAATTATTCAAGACTATACAAAATTGCTACATATAATTAACGTACCAACGTACGAGCCACTAATACCAGGAATCAAAGAAAACTTAGACAAACAACGAGAGATCTTCGAAAGCCATTTACCATTCGGTAATTTGAGCACGCTATTTACTACACTCTTCAAGATAATAACCAATAAAGCATCCATATTGAACGATTAATTAAATCATATCAAATTAGGACAGGTAAACAGATCAAGAAAAGAAATCAATGCTACATTCAGAAACCTACCTGGCATCGATTATACGATAATACAGAACGCGTGCAATAACATACACGGAAAAGCCGACAACGGAACAATAATGAAATTTAGAAACACAACCCAGGACAAATTAGAAACTTACCCTTTCGAGCAACTCTTACTTAACACTGAATACAACATAGAAAGATTATAGTTGGGGCCCTATTGCTCCAACTACTTATCACTTATTACTTATCAACTTATCATAATTTTTAATAATGTTCTGTTGTACCAAATTGAAATTGAATAAGTATTTTATTGAGTTATAACAATGAATAAGCACTCACTTATCAAAACTAAGTTGCACCAATTCGCGAAATGATAAATGATAAGTAATATTTTGATAAGCGATAAGTTTGAGGTTATTGATAAGTTTTTCGTAGTTCTGTTGCACCAAAAGTTTTATGTTAACTTATCAATAATCGACTACTTAATTGATAATTATCCAAAATATACTCAAATAAATTGATAAGAGCTACATATTGTAGTGGTATGACGGAAGTCGGTTAAAAACATTTTTTTTCCCCTGGTATATGGCCAATTAGGAAGGAACTTGGCCATTTTTTATCCGATTTTGATGAAATTGAGCGCATGCACGATGGAAATGGGACTCTAAAATGATTTTTAGATGAAGTTCTGCAATATAGCCAATTATGATGGAACTTGACCATATTCCAGACCTTCATCGATAAATCATTTTGGAATCCCAATTCCATTGTACCTGTGGAGTTCCATCCTAATCGGTTGAGAAATAACCAAGTTCCATCATACATGGCCAAGCGATAGACGTCAAAACAGAAAATTTTGCTCCTAAATTTAAATACATATTTATTAATTTATTAAATTTAAATATTAATTTTTGTTGTGACTAACGCTGTAAATTGTGTGACGATCAGTTTTTAATTATATTGTAATTATGACAAAGATTTGCGTGAAGTGTAATAACACCAAACGGAGCAGTGTGCTTTTACACTGTTTTGGGCCGTGCAGCAAATTCTACCACGTAGACTGCCTGGACTGGAAGTTTTCTTCGAACGACAGTTGGATCAAAGCTGTTAACGACTGCCCGTATGCAGTTTTTATGTGCCTTGAGTGTCAGCGCACATTTATAGAGGGTAATTGTATGTCGTTGGGTACGATGAAATCCTCGTTGGACAATATGGAATCCAAGATATCAATTATTGCTGACACCACTATGCCCACCGTTAACACGATAATTAGTCAGGCCGCTGAGTCTTTGGCTAATTCGTGTGCTTCCAGCCTGTCATTTGTCTGAAGCAAAATTGGTCACCAGATCGCTGAACAAATCCGCGATTGCTTCGCCCAGGTGTTAGCCCAAACCGCTCATACTGGCATAACTTCTTCCGAGACGTCGACTCCAACTCTCCCGGGCATTTCATCTGCAGCAGCTGCCATGCGTCGTCCATCAAACGCCTCAATAAGTGGAATTAAACCATGTTCTCTGCCTAACAGTATCCGGATGATTAAACCGAAGTTTTGGTTTCATATGTCGCAGTTCGATACCGCTGTTGAAGACGCTGCTATTGCTAATTTTGTAAATAATAACTTTGGTATTTCTAATGCTGTGGTTACTAAGCTAATACCAAATGGGCGTAAACTTACCGACATGGAGTATGTCTGTTTCAAAGTGGGAGTTGATGCCGATTTAACAGCCAAAGTTATGTCCACGGTGAATTGGCCTAATGATGTGTGTATTAGACCCTTCCATAATACAAATTTTCGGCAGCGCCAATCACATCGTATGCAAGCAATGGGGAAAGGTGCATTTCAGAACCAGCAAATATCGACCCTGAATCCTCCAGCGGTCATTACGCAACAAACCGTGCCCCAATCCGCCCAGTAAGCTCCAATCGTTCCAGCTTTACCTCAATTTATTACCACAACGCCTCTAGCATCCGAGGTAAAGCCAAGAATTTTCGCTTAGGCGTTCTGGACAATGATTATGATATCATAATAATCTGTGAGACCTGGCTTACTGTCAATATGTATTCTGGTGAATATTTCCCTCCGGACTATGTCGTTCACAGGAAGGACAGATATGATTTTGACACCAGGCTTAGAGGGGGTGTGGTATTGATTGCGGTTAAAGTTTCCATTCCGAATGAGTTGGTTGTCTGTCATCCTAGTCTTGACGTCATTGCTGTTCGTGTTAAGGTGGCCAGTTCATCTATCGTCATCATCGCAGTGTATGCTCTCAATGGTTCGAATTTGGAATATTTTGAAAGGATAATCAATTTCATCGACTCAGTTGTGATGCCTTCAGTGCGTCCTAATGATCAACTTGTAATTGTGGGCGACTTTAATCTGCCTGACATAGCTTGGCTTGATGTTGATGGTGTCTTTACATCGCTTTCCACTGACCAAAGGGCATTATACATTATTGACTACTTTGCTAGCATCTCAACCAAGCAGCTGAATCGTACTAGCAACAGTCAAAGGAAACTCCTGGACCTGATATTTGCCAATGACGTCATGCATTCGGAGGTTTCATCATGTTTGGATTTCACCGGCTCCCAGAGCATCTACCACACACCAATTACGATAAATATTTTTCATATAAATTGTTCAATTGATTCCTTTTCTAACAAGTTTTATTTTAATTTCAGAAATGCCGACTACGCTTCCTTAAACGAGTTCCTCAGTAATTCTGATTGGGAATTTTTGCAACGCGGCGGTAATTTAAATGACATCGTTTTGATGTTTAACGACATTCTCAAAAGTGGTATTGAAAGACACGTTCCGTTGGTTAAAAAAAAAACCGGCTTTCGGAAGCCCTGGTATAACAATAGATTGTTAAATCTGGAGAATCGCCGCAATAAGTTCCATTATACATGCGGTAAGGGGTTCAATTTTATCCCAAATTTGATAATGCTCGCAAAGAGTTTAAAAGTTTAAATTGGTTTTTATACATATAAACAATACGTTGTGCGAATCGAGGAGGGATTAACATCAAATCCAAAGGAGTTCTGGAGTTTTATGAATAGTAAGAGAAAAGTGGTTGGTTTCCCTACTCCTATGTCTTACCAGAACTCCGTCGCTAGTCAACCCGCGGAGATCTGTAATTTATTTGCTAGCTATTTTGCCTCAGTATACGAACCAGCCACGATGTCCCTACCATTCCTTCATGCGCTAACAGTTTCGTGGAATTTAATTATTTTAAATTTACTGAGCAGGAAGTTTGCGATTGCTTGCTTAATCTTGATATTAAAAAGGGCGCTGGTCACGATGGTATTCCGCCGACCCTTATTAAGCATTGTGCCGAGAGTTTATCCCGCCCAATTACCTTCATGTTTAATGAAAGTTTACGTATTGGATTTTTTCCTGAGCCTTGGAAAATTGCATGCCTCCATCCCATTTTCAAGGCGGGTAGAAGAAACGAAGTAAGTAATTATCGGGGGATTTCCATTCTTTCCGTTATACCCAAACTATTTGAATCTATGGTTCACAAGGTCTTGGTTTTCCATACCAAATCATTAATTTTTTCTGCTCAGCACGGATTTTATCCAGGCAGATCCACAGTGACTAATCTGGTTTCTTTTTGTGGCAAATTATTTAGCAGTTTAAACTCCAGGCAGCAACTGGATGTTATTTATACTGATTATGCGAAAGCTTTCGATAAGATTGACCACTCGCTCCTGATCTTTAAATTAAAGAACTTAAATTGTCAGTGCATCCCAATTGAATGGTTGCAGTCTTACCTTTCCGACCGTTGGCAATTCGTTAGGATTTTGGATTCTAGTTCACAGCTATTTCGCGTGACATCTGGCGTATCTCAAGGAAGTCATATTGGCCCTTTATTATTTATATTATTTATCAACGATATTGTTGACTGCTTTGAGTTTGCCAGCTGCCTCCTGTTTGCCGATGATATGAAAATTTTCGCCCGGGTCAACAGCGTGTCCGATTGCGTAAAGCTGCAAGATGATTTGGACAAATTTTGCAGTTGGTCTATTCGCAATAGATTGGGACTCAACGTGAGTAAGTGTAAGAGTCTTTCATTTTATCGTACCCGGTCACCTCTGTCCCATCGTTATCGTCTGTATGGTGAGGATGTAGTTAGAGTGGAGTTTATATCTGATCTGGGTATAATTTTTTCAGCTGATGCAACCTTTACTAGACATATTAACACCATTATACATAAGGCATACATTATGTTGGGGTTTATTAAGCGGAACTGTAAGGACTTCATCGACCCGATTACTCTAACATCACTGTACGGTTCTTTTGTTCGTTCTATTTTACAATAAGCATCGCCGGTATGGTCACCATCTTACCACTGTCATTCGGATAGAATAGAAAGTGTTCAGAAGCAGTTTGTTTTATATGCACTTCGTTGTCTACCGTCTACACGGTCTGTGGAATATGTTCTTCCTCCCTACCAAGATCGCTGTAACCTATTGAATCTGCACCGATTAGAATGTCGACGGGTAGTAGCATCGGCATTGTTCATTTGCGATATTTTCAGTTCTCGAATCGATTGTACTGAGCTGCTTTCACGCTTAAATCTTTACGCTTCGGTGGGTCAAATGCGCCCACGCGATGGACTGTTACTCATTAGCCAGGTATCAACTAATTACGGTCTTTCGGAACCACTTTTGAGAGCATCGCGAGAGTTTAATTCAGTTTATGATATTTTTGATTTCAACTTGTCCAGAGAGTCGTTTAAGAAAGCTTTATTTAAATTTTTATGTAATAATAACTAAATAGTCGGCGTTTTCTATCTATATTTTATTCCTTTTGTGTTATATTTCATTTTTACAAATTAATTTTATAATTTTTTTTAACATGTTTGTATAACCGATTGTAATCACTGTAGGCTATACATGATAATAAATAAATAAATAAATAAATTTCAGAACTTCATCTAAAAATCATTTTAGAATCCCATTTTCATTGTACCTGTCGAGTTTCATACTAATCGGATGATAAATAGCCAAGTTCCATCCTACTCATGGAATCTTTACAACTTATCATAAAAATTTGATAATTTGTCATTTGATAAGTTGTAGACATTCTGATGTGCAATGCTTATCACTTATCATTATCAAAATTTGATAAGTTTTTGAATTGATAAGTGAGTGAAATATTTTTTCTTTTGGTGAAACACTTATCACTTATTATTATCAAAAAACCTAACTTATGATAAGTTGATAAGTAATAAGTGATAAGTAGTTGGTGCAATAGGGCCCAGATCAATGGCAAAGCATTGCATACGGCCATCTAGGTTTTCAACGAAATAGATCATTTACGCTTTACCTCCTGATTCACCAAATGGAAGCGATACTGTTAACTGAGAGGACTCCTTTTGGTCTAAAAACGTAGGCCAGACCAATGACAAATCATTTAGCTCAATTTTACAAAGTGATGAATGAAATTTTACTCAAAATCATAGTCTGGTCATATAACTTTACAGTGGAATGGAGCCTTTATACCCTGATTCTCCAAATGGTAGCGACACATTGAGATCAATGACAATCACGGGAGACAATTTCACAAAACGATGAATATCAAGTTAACACTCAAAATTGCACATGGCCTGGTCGGACGGAGCCCTTATCCTCTGATTCTCCATATGGTAATCATATATAGTTCACTGAGAGGACACCATCTGAATTAAAAAACGTTGACAGAACCAATGACAAATCATTGGGGGCAATTTGACAAAGTGATGAATATCAATAGCCTCTAGGTTTTGTAATGGAGCCCTTATCCCCTGATGACAAAATGGTTAAAGCACAAGGTAACACAATAAATCAGCGTTTCCCATTAGATCCGAGAGTACTGGAAAACTGTGAGATTGTTTTTTTGTGTCTTCACAATTTTTTCATCGGTGGTTGCGGCGGGTGGAGGGGGGCGCAACATTTCATTCTATCATCATATTCCCTGCGGTCACCCAAATTTGTACTAACTATAGTAAATGTTGCTTGACGATGTCGTTGGAATTGTTGCGTCTCTTTTCCTCGTCTACTCGTCACCACAAGTAACACCATCTATCGTAAATAAATATAAACATTTATGAACACATATTTGATCTCATTGAAAATTGTAGTTGTAATATTTCACAACAAAAATAGATAAACTCACCTGAAAAATAACGATCTTATTAAAATGAATCTCTATGAACTGTCTTTCTTTTGTTAAAGATTAGATGGAACCTCAGTAAAAATAATTTAAATTGGTTTGAGTTGCAGGTATGGATTCCAGATTTAATTACCAAATATTTGTTCGTCTTGAAACATTTGATATTTTTATCTGTGCTACAACATATAAAAAGCAAAGTAGATTTAACAGAGAAAACGGGTATGTGGAACTTATACCAACAAACTAATCTAAATTCTTTTGAATACACCACAAAATTTAAAACTGTATTTTAAGTTCCGCAATTTAGATTCTTGCCAAAGGCTGAGGGATTTATACAACTAATTTGAGATATTTTGGCTAAGTGAGATAAAGAAAATATTTATTTAGCATACATCTTTATCAGGTCAATGAATTAAAACAATTGCAAATTTTTTGTTTAAATACCGTCACAGAGACGATTATCGTGTAACTTGTTCTTTATCAAACAGTTCAAATATTATGTTAGATGATAGCAATACTTATTTGATGTGGGTTTAGGTACCATATAAAATAATTATTATTATCACTAAAAGTAATGTTTGAACTGTTTGATAACAAAGAAGTTATACAATAATCCTCTCTATACGTCAGTAAATATTTACAATTTTACTGTGCGTACTTATGTTTTAGGTATTTGTATTCTAAAAAAAAATAATTGGTAGCTAATTATTCTAAACCCGAATTTCACAGACAAGGAAGTTCATTAATTTTCGTCACGCTCGTAATTATGGCAGCATTAACACTAAACGCGGAACGTCATTCATGGTTAACAAGTGAATTTTTAGAAATGGTTTTAAAATCGAGTGAGAACCAAAAAAATGTTAAGTTGGTTGATTTCACCTTGCATGATGCAGTGCCAAAAGGTGAAAACTTTTTTAGCTATTTAATTCGGGTTACTGTTAATTACATAGAAGAAAATGGATTGAATGCGAAGTAATGGGTTTCATTTCGAAAAAAAAAACACAACAGGATTTAAACTAAAATGTTTTTTGTTTGATTGTTTCAGAAAGACAAGTTTTGTAATCAAAACCGCTTTGGAGTCCGATGGTATGCACGATATATTAAAAAGAGCTAGGATTTTTGATAAAGAAACAGCATTTTACCGTGATATTCAGCCAAAATTTAGAAAATATTTGGACACATTCGACAGAAATTTTAAATGTGCTCCTAGGTGACTAACCGAATCCTAATTTAGACTAAGTTTTAACATTTACAAATTACACGAATCTATTAATTGATTATTTTATTTAAGATGTTTCGCCGCCAATCATAATCCTTTGTATACAGCACTGGAGGATTTAAAGGCACAAAACTATCGTAATATGGACCGACATATTGGATTAGATTTTAGCGCAACAGCCATGGTGCTACGAAAACTCGCTAAAATGCATGCAATTACTGCGATGATATATGAAGAAGACCCCGAATTATTTGAGCCACATAGATCGCGCATCGTAAGTAGTGAAAATTTAGACTTTTTGTCCGGATTTACGACTGGCATGCGAGACTGCCAACAAATATGTTTAAAATGGCCAGGTTATGAACATTTCTACGATAAATTTCAATATTGGCTGGATAATACTGTCGAAATTGTTAAATTAATATATGATAAGGATGACAGCACTTTTAACACGCTGACACATGGTGATCTATGGGTCAATAACATAATGTTTAAGTTTGACGAGAAAAATTCTCCGGTAGATGTTCTGTTGGTTGATTATCAATTAGGATACTATGGACCACCCGCTCTCGATTTATCCTTTTTGTTTTTCACATCTACAATGAATGTTATATTCGAAGAGGACTGGGATCGGTTACTACAAATTTATCATGTCGAACTAGTTAACATACTCCGCCTGCTTAAATATCCAAAAGTCATACCAAGTTTGAACGAACTACATATTCAAATGTTTAAAAAATCAATTTGTTCCGCAATGCTTTCATTCACTCTAATATCTCCACGTCATATGGATAATGGTGAAGAGGCGAATCTTGAACTTATGATTTCCGATTCGGAGGACAAATTGAAATTACGACAAGCGGTTTACGATAAGCCGATAGTTTATGAACGGATACAGTATTTATTGGATTACTACGATAGGAAAGGCTTTTTTGAAGCTTGTAGCCTAAAAGTTTTGTAAATTGTAAATTTAAAATTTTGAAACACAACTATTGAGCATTAATGTAAGAGAATTTTTTTTCACATTTGAAATTTCAAAACAATTTATTTTGTAAAACGGTGGTATTTCTAAACAACACAAATATTAAAAAACTAAATGCAAAACAATGGATTTTACCCGATTACGCTTACCCGCTAGTTATGATTATTTTTTTGACAGTTGTATTATTGAAAGTATCAATATGTTTAAGGATTTAGGTATAACTTTTACTCCGAATCTATCGTTTCATAAGCATATTGAGGGTTGCATTTCTAAAGCGAATTCTATGCTTGGGTTTGTTAAAAGGTTTTCCAAACATTTGCAGGATCCCTACGTGATTAAAACTTTATACGTCTTGTTTGTTCGTTCATTCACAGAAAAAAAATAAACTGGTCCTCAGCTAAGAAAACGAACTTTTAATTCAAGAAAATTTACTTTTTCTTGATTTAAAAGCTAATTTTCTTATTTCTTTCGAATTTTTCTTCATTTCAAGACACACAATTCTTACATGAAGAAAAGCTCGAAAGAAATAAGAAAATTAGCTTTTAAATTAAGAAAAAGTACATTTTCTTGAATTAAAAGTCCGTTTTCTTAGCTGAAGACCAGTTTATTTTTTTCCCTGTTGTTGGAATATGCTATACTATTGCCGTATGGAGTCCGTATTATATTAAATATTCAAGAGAGAGTACAAAAGCGCTTTTTAATGTACGCTCTACGAAGGCTACATAGAGATACAAGCGTACCTGCTTTCATACTTCCAGCGTATCAATGTAAATGTAAATTAATAAATATTGAGCCTCTTTTTATTCGTAGGATTGAAATTAGCGCAAAGTTTGTTCGAGACTTACTAGTATCAAAAATCGATTGTTCAGAAATATTGTGTAATTTGTGTTTGCTCGATATATATACTCCTTTACGTGTGCTGCGCGATAAAGATTTCCCAATCAAGCTTCCACTTTGCAGGCAAAACTAGGTAAATGTGAGCCGATTTATCATTCATCAGCCTCTTTTAATAAAGTACGGTCGGCTTTTGACTTTAATCTGTCTAGTGATGCATTTAAGAAATTGGTGTCGAAGCATCTGTTAGATCATTGGTAAATTTTAATTGTTTATTTAATATAATTTAATTTATATAATTTTTATATAACCAGTGTATAATAAATTGGTGATAAGAGAAATAAATAAATAAATAAAAACTCATCATAATTCAATGCTTCAAGTGAGCAATCCCAAAATGGAACTATTCTTAATTAATTTATTAAATTTACTTCATCAAAAGTGGATAAAGCGTTGTTTGTCACTCGTGTCGTGAGCAAAAAGATATTATCCATTTGGGATAATGTGACTATGTGTTTATGATGGATTGCTTTTTAAATTTTGAGATAATGAATTTTTAATTCCGTCATGTTGACCCGGTGAGACCGACTGATTTAATGAGACAATCGAAGTATAACAAATCTTAACTCAGTTGTGAGTTACATCATTTTTGGTAAGTTATACTGGAATTTGGTGGTTCGTAGGGGAAAATAGTAAAAGGGTTTATTACTAAAAAAACGAATGGGGTTACATAATGGGCAAATATTTGGTAAAACATAAAATCAAAAATAGAGGTAAATATTGTGACGATTTTGGTCATCATACAAGAAGCTCACGTTATGAACAGTAATAGCTTAGATGGTTAAGTGTTATAAACACGACGATGGTTTATTTTAAATCGTTAAATAAAGAAATAAATATGTTGTCAATGTTGTCACAGCCCCCACCAGTAGCAAGCGGACATATTTAAATAGTAAAGTCAAATCAAATATCAAAGTGTATAAAAGTAGAGTGAAAAAAGTACACAGTGTTTTTAATTTCAAAATCCGAACGAACTCAGAAGCCCAGTTCGTAAAAATATTTTTGCTATATGACATGGTTTGTTTTTTTATTTTTTGTATTTTAAAAATGATGATCATTGAAAATTTATGGTATGCAATTACACAACATTGGGAAAAGTCGGACGCACAGAAATATTTAGCCTCAAAGATGCCGTGATGACATTTTTAACACAGCATACATGTAACGTGAACACTGAAAGTACTCTCGTTAGGGTTTTTGTTTCTATTTTAATATGATAAATAAAAAGAGACGAAATATTTTTATTTAATATAACATTTTACATAACACGCAACATTTTAACGTAACATTTAACATAACATTATCTAACGCAGCGTGTAATATGAACTCAAAACTAGCACCCTAAATGTTTTACCAAACATAAAAGATATTTTCACGTTTTTATTTTTTATTCGTCATTTTTAATAAGACATTACCATTCGGCGACTAGTTTTCAATTTTTCGTAACAATATTTTTGATTTTTGTAAGTGACTCTGTGATCCTAAAAAGTGTAATATTGTTACGTTTTTACCTTGTCAATCAAGGTTCGTATCACTGGATTGTGAATAAATAACAACACATCAATTAATCACCAACGATCTTATTTATTAACACCAAAAATTAACACAACACAATTTATTAACAAAAATTCACAAAATCACTTATTATACTTTTTAACACAGTTCCACTGTTGTCTTACAACTTTTATTTCACACTAAAACACTTTTATAGGTAAAACATTTAGGCTGCTAATTTTGGGTTCATGTTACACGCTGCGTTAGATAATGTTATGTTAAATGTTGCGTTGAATTTGTTGCGCTGAAATGTCATGTAAAATGATATATTAAATAAAATATTTCCTCTCTTTTTATTTAACATATTAAATTAGAAACAAAAAATACAAAAAACAAAGGGAGAGTCAAGCCGCACGCCATATTGATTTATAACTATAAAATAAAAATAAAAATGTTCAAAAAAATTGTATTCTCATTATGTAAAATATTGCGTACATTTTTGGATTTTATATGCTGTATAACCTATGCAATCCTATAAAATGTATAGTTGCAAAGATCAGGCCGAAAATATTTTAGGTTTGCGAGTTATGAGACTTCAAAGTTTCCGAGTGACCCGAAACATTTAATACGTCATTTGAATCGTCAATATTTAAAAATAAATGATCTAGTAAACATTTATTAATAGTAAGACATTTCCATTTCTGTGACATTGACATTTCTGTGACGTTTCATTGACTTTTTGTGACATCTTAATGATTGAAATTTCAACGATATATTGACGATACATTATTTGTGAATGCTTTATTAAAATCGCGTTTAAAGGTATAATATTTGAGTGACGAGGAGATGGGATTCGGTGATAAATGATAATTAACCTTAATTGTGATTTGGTATTATTGTGTTTTTTTTATTTTGTATTCTCGAATGGTCCGCAGTGATGCCAAGCACTGAGTGAAGATAATATTGTGAAACGGCACAAATTTTCAGAAAAGAAATTTTGAACATTGTGGATACTCTCTAGAGTAGTAATTTAAATTCTTAAGGATTTTCAACAGTATACTAGAGATGTATAATTGTTAAAGGTCGAAGATGAAAACACGTGTCAGTTAGGCCAAGAAGCCTTTTTAATGTGTTAAAACAATCCCTTAATTTAACCTCAACGCTTTTTTGGATGATATATCCACTTCTACTCCATTTTTCTGATAAAACAAATTGGTAATTATTCCTCATAAAAAGTACAACTAATCCATTGTAAATTAGATTATAATGGTTGCATCTCTATTACTTTCTTTTACGAAGTAAAATAAAGTACAGTAATCATGAAAATTTTGACCTTGAGATTATTGAAAATTTATCTGTTTTCGATTAACTGAGTCCGAAAAAGTGGGTTTCGAAATGATGTCTGTCAGTCAGTCTGTCCGTCCGTCTGTCTGTCTGTATGTCTGTCCGTCTGTGTCCGCTCTGCAGCTCAGATGGCTTAACCAATCGAACTGAAATTTCAGACTTAAGCTTTTTTGATAAATTGGAAGGCCCCAGTGAATTTTAGTCCAAATCGGGCAACCGGAAGTGGCCACTCCCTTGGACCAGAAAATTTGTTTTGCAAATATCTCGAAAAGTATAAGGTTTACAAAAAACTACTAAAACAAAATGTTTCCAAAAAATAAAAGTAAAAAAAAATAAAAAAATTAAAAAATTTTATAAAAAAAATAAAATTGATGTGTGGCCAACACAATTCTTCTACGAACAGGGAATTTTGAGAAACCAATTACGCAAACTTCTTACAAATTTATTATTTTTTATTACTTTCTTTTACATTAAGTAAAGCTTAAATCTAAAGTTTTTGTTCGATTGTTTAAGCCATCTGGGCTATAGAGAAGACACAGACTGATAGACGGACGGACAAACGGACAGACTGACAGACAGACATCATTTCGAAACCGACTTTTTCGGACTCAGGGGACCTCAAAACAGATATATCTTCATTAATGCCTTACATAATATATGAGGTTACAGCTCCCAGATTCCGCGAAACAGAAAATTTATTTTGTAAATATTTCAAAAATATACAATTTACAGAAAACATGAAAAAATAAAAACAATCTTAATTAAGTTTGCAAGAAATTTGTATTATAATAGTTTCTTAAAATTCGCTGTTCGTAAAAGAAAGTCGTGTGTTGGCCACACCTCCATTTTTTTTACGGGATGAACTTACACTTTTGTCACAAATTAACTGGTGGTTTTAACGCCTGTTATGCGCGTACGATATAGAAGCGCCCACTTTCCCATTCGAATAAAACACTCAACAATTTATTAGATTTATTTGAGGAAAATATTGGCACAATCACAACAATTTCACAATACACCATAAAAGTTTTTAGAATTTAAAACAATTGATTTATTGAATTTATTCAAATATATAATATAATTTATAGAATTCACAATAAGATTTTGTTATTTATTAATTTATATTATTTTTTACAATATCAAAGTGCCATTTTGGCAAATTATTATTACACGCTATATTTTAATAAAAATATTTATTACCAAAATTATGCTGACCTTACCCGTCGAAATATGAATCCAAAAAAGAAGGAAGTAATGACAATTTAGACACAATTATTTAATCTTTGTTAGGAGTAGGTTTTATAGCAGAATATAATATTATACCAAATTTATAACACGATCAATGCTATAACCCCTTCGTACGAGTGGTCACATAACACCTCCACCCGTAATCTTAATATACAATATTAAGTCTGAACGAGTTCAGAGAAAAAAAAACTTAACTATTAAAATTTAGATTGTGAAAGTTCAAAATATAATTCAATAAAATGTTTGCTTAAATGTCGTAATTCGCAAGGAAATATTTTAATTTATTTAAATATAATAATAATTATAATAATAATAAAATTTCATGTAGAAATGTTGTTATTTTTCTTTTCTTCAACGTTTATACTATGTGATTTATGGTTCTGATTTTTCGTGAAAAGGTTTGAACCTATTGTTATGTATCATTTTAGTTGAGTTTCCAATTTTAATTGAAGTATTTTCTGGTGAATTTATCTCTTGGACTTCGTAAGGACCTAGCCTATACTTTGACAATTTAGAATTTCTAGCTTCATTTTTCAACCAAACTAGATCACCAACATTAAATTTAACTACTTTAGAATTTCGGTCGTAATAGACTTTTGATTTTGCTTTAGAATCAAGTAAGTTATTTTTAGCGATTTCGAATGATTGCTGAAATTTGAATCTGAGATCAAAGTAATAATCATCATAGTTGTACACCGTATCACGAGAATGGGTGATGGAACTAGGAATCTACGGTTTACATCCAAAAACAAGTTCGAATGTCATAAATTTCGTGGAAGAATGAGGAGTGGTATTATAACAGAATATAGCAAAAGGGACCTATGAATCCCAATTTAGTGGATCCTGAGTGCTATAGTGACGTATATAATCTATAAACGTTTTATGCGATCTTTCCAGAGAGCCGTTGGATTGCGGATGATAAGCTGTGGTATTTAACTTTTTTATTTTGAATAATTTAGCTATTCGTTTAAATAAATCACTCATGAAGTTCGACCCTTGATCAGTGAGAATCGACGAGGGAATACCGAAAATACAAACAAAGTTTTCGACAAATGCTCGAGCCACGGTCTCTGTCTCTTGGTTTGGAATAGGTACGGCTATTGAAAATTTTGTCAAATCGTCTTGCATTGTCAGTATGAATTTGTTATATGAATGAGATATATTCAACGGAACAACAATATCCAAGAATAAGTTTTCAAAGGGACGAGATGACGTAGTCGTAATTTTCATGGGCATTTTGTCCGAGATACCAGATTTATTAGTTTGGCAGGATTTGCAATTTCTTATTGTCTTGGTGACTTGGCTTAACATATTTGGGAATTTATAAAATGTTTTTAGTCTATTGCAAGTTCTATAAATGCCTTGATGACCTCCAGAGGGACTGTGATGAAATTATTCAATTACGGTTGCTATTTCAGATTGGTCCGTCAATTCAACGATATCCTTCTTATCGATCGACTGTTCGTTTACCGAATTGTGACCTTTATCCTCAGTAATAGATTGACGTAACGTTTGTGCTCTAGTTAGAACATGGATATTGGTGTTTGTATTGGTTGTTTCTATTGGAATGCGGCTTAAACAATCAGCATTCGTATTGAGTTTTCCTGCTTTATGTACCATTTTAAATTGATATTCGTCTAGTTTAATTCGCCAACGTGTGAGTTTTGAGGACGGATTGGTTATACTACATAACCAGACCAAGGTTTATGATCGGTGACTACAACGAATTCTCGTCCATAAACGTATGGGCGAAAGTGATTAACGGCCCAAACAACAGAAAGCAACTCCTTCTCGATAGCGGAGTAATTCTTCTCAGCTTTATTCAAAACGCGGCTAGCAAAAGCAATTGGCATATCCTTACCATCTATCTCTTGCGACAGTACAGCACCTATGGCCAAATCACTAGCATCACAAGTAACTGTAAATGGTTTTGCGTAATCAGGTCGCGTTAATATTGGTGGAGAGCAAAGCGCTGTTTTTAATTTGTTGAAGCTTTCTTCACAAAATACATCCCATTTGTAAACTACATCTTTTTTTAAAACATTAGTTAAAGGCTTCGCAATACTCGAAAATTGATATGAAACGTCGGTAGTATCCGGCGAAACCCAAAAAACATTTAATTTCTTTAGCAGTTTTTGGAATTGGATATTTAGTGACTGCTGTTATTTTATTGGGGTCGGGTTTTACTCCTTCCGGTGATTTCTTTACGGAGGAACTGACATTTAGTTGGATTAACTTTCAAATGGTGGAAACGAAAGCAATCAAAAACTTCTCGGTTTTTCGAGTTATGTTCAGTTAAATTACATCCGTAGACAACCACGTCGTCAATGTAAACAAAGCATTTGATACCATTAAGCCCACTTAACACACAATTCATAAGACGCTGGAAGGTCGCCGGAGCGCCTTTCAAACCAAAGGGCATTCTTGTGAACTGATAGTGCCCAAAAGTGGTGCTAAAAGCAGTTTTCTCTCTATCTAGTTTATCTAATGGTACCTGATGGTAACCGTCAGCTAAATCTATTGTACTGAAGTATGAACTTTTCCCAAGTTGATCTAGAATATCCGTGATATTCGGAAGAGGAAAACTGTCGCCGAAAACGATGCGCCATTTCTTCTCATCCGTATTCGATTTTTTCGGAATTACTAGTAGAGGGAAATTCCATGGTGATTTACTAGGCTCGATTACTTTACTTTTAAGCATGTTTGAAATTTGCGAATCTATCTCGGATCTTTGAGACTGCGGTAACCGATATGGGCGAACAGTGATTGTACTACTATTAGCACTAGTTTGAATTTTGTGTGTAATAGTCTCGGTAACCGTTAATTTATCACCAGGTAAAAGAAAAATGTCGTTATATTCCCGACATAATTGTATAATAGAAGATTTTTCTTCGGAATTCAAGTTTTCAGTATTGATACTGTTTTCTAATGTGCTTAGCCTATTCCCTAGGTAATCATTTTGTGATTTAATTTGGTATACATTATAATTTTCTAAGGGATAAAGCGTAAGAGGAAGCTCGGTAAATTCATACGGTTCATCCGTAGTATTTGCAATGCTTGTATAAAAAAAATTAGTGTTACTTTTAATTAAGGAATTCCCAATGTAAATTCCTGGAATTATTTCTTTCGAACAACATAAATATTCCTTATTTTCTTTATTAAGGGAATTGATTTGAACCATCTTTTCAGATCTGGCCGGAATAAAGTTTGAGGGAGCATGGCAATTTAAGGACAGCATCCTTTCCTCAACTGGAATTTGGATTGAATTAGTCTGAAAATCAATGTGACATTTAAATTTGGATAGGAAGTCTTTTCCCAGTATACCACAACATGATATCGGAAAATCATCCTTCACTATATGGAACCGATGGGCAATTTGAGTTGAATTGGGTAGTTCAATTTTTGCATCACAGGCAGCCAGAGTTTTGATATGATCGGTTGAGATACCTTTTAGAAAACATTTTAATTTAGGATGGCAAATAGTGTCTGATTTGATGAAACTTTTTTTGATTAGACATATGTCAGCACCCGTATCTACTAATAAAAACAGTGATGTACTACTAGCAATATCAAGTTTCAAATTAACATATTTTTTATCTAAGCTTGAATTTGTTAGTAAAATGGATTTGATGGTTGAACTTAACTAATTATTTGACTGAGTTAATGAATTGGAATTTCGACACGAATTTAAAGTTGCTGAACCGGACAAGTCGTGTCGTTCGTTATCGGTTCTTGCCCGTTTCCCGTTTGATTGGTTATGTTATTTGGATTATTGGCGTTAGCTTTTCGTCGCTTAAATCAATAATTAATACGATGTCCTGGACATTTACAATAGGTACAAGTAAAGACTGGTTTAGCAGGTTGATTGGATATGTACGGTAATATCTGAACTTTAGATGGAACATTGGAATTTCTGAATTGTCCCATAGTTGAGCTGGATGGCCTTGTGTTTATGATGAACTAGAAAAATTAGGTGGATTAGAAAGTTGTCTAGGATTCCTAAGATAACAAGTAGACGCTGTATGACCTAATTTAAAACATAACTGACATTTTACTTGTTGCTTAGAAGAATTGAAAGAATTTGTTTTTTGTCTGTGAAGTTGAAATGCTAATCCTTCCTCACAGGCTTTAGCTACAGCTTCTTTTAAGCTAAGAAATCGACATGCTTTCACTACTAATTTTATATGAGTGTGGAGACCTTCTTGGAAAGCTCGTAAAGCGGTTTTAGAATTAATGCTTTTTATAACTTTCGCCGCGTCAATGCCTTCAGCACTGATGCAAGCTTCGTTTAGTTTAGATACAATTTCGTGAACGCGACGGGCATATTCCCCTGACAGTTTCATCCCGCTTTTGAGAAATATTAACGAGCTCCATTTGCAAGTGTTCACATGAATATAACTCTGAGAATTCGTTTTGTAAATCTGATTTCAAGTCGTCCCAAGAGGTATATTCAGTGTACTTAAAAGTTTGCTCGAACGCTAAATCTAAAAGTTTTGATTTTAATAAGTCTAGAAAAGAATTAACATCCTTTTCGGCGGCACTTTCATAAACTGAATCACAACAAGCAATAAAGTGTTGCAATTTAGTAGAATCACCGTCAAAAGAAGGGATTAATTTTATTGCTACTTCTAGTTTAAATGGCATGGTTGTTGATTGTTTTTGAAATTTAACTAATTTAAATTGTGAAGTTGTTTGAGATATGATACACGTTTGTTTTGGAAGTTCACTAACACTAAGATTGAATACCTTTTCGGTTATCTGATCAATTATATCAGCAATATCTTCACGAGAACCTCGTGTTAACATTGGTCACAATGTTGCCTTTAAATGATTGAAATTTTACATAATTATGGGTAGGACTATAACACGCGAATGCAAACAATTGAATTATAATTTGAAATTTCACTAACCTTTACATAAAAAATTTTCTTGTTTTTTTTATTTTATAGATGTGGTATTCCTAACTCAGCGTTGTCCAATTTCGGCAATATAAAATGATGATCAGCTAACGGTTGAATTGTTGACGCTGGTTTTGGTTGTTCTGATTATTAGATCCGCTTATGTTGTGTTGTGATGAATCAAGATTAATTTAGTTGAGTCATAAAATGTATCATCTTTCCCGCAATGTATATGGAACAGTTAAACTGTTGAGCGCATGATATATTTCGATGGCAAATCGTAGGCGCTATTATTTAAGTACAGTTATTTTATGATCTTTAGATTCATAATAAGTAAATGAGCCGTAAAAAAAATTTTGTTTTTATTTGTTTTTATTTATTACTTTTATATATTTTTTTTTGTTATGATTTTTGTTGTACTTGGGTTTCATTTATGGTATGTTATTTTAGCAAAAGTCAGCATAACTTATGAACGTTAATTAAAGCTTAAAACAATTTGAAACTATGGTATGGAAAAAAAATTGTTATGATTTGGTGCCAAATTGCAACAAATTCGGGTTATCTTATAAAATTAAATCAGTTTTCTTTATAGAACTGTGTGCAGTATTGTTTTATTCGAATTGTTTGAAAAATTTTAGGCAAAGCTTCGCTATCACTTTGCATCAACAAAATTTGTTTTATTTTGGTATAGAATCCGTTAGCATTTTTCGACCGTGGGATCCCTCCGCTGCCACCAATTTGTTATGTTATGCGCGTACAATATTGAAGCGCCCACTTTCCCATTCGAATAAAACACTCAACAATTTATTAGATTTATTTGAGGAAAATATTGGCACAATCACAACAATTTCACAATACACCATAAAAGTTTTTAGAATTTAAAACAATTGATTTATTGAATTTATTCAAATATATATAATTTATAGAATTCACAATAAGATTTTGTTATTTATTAATTTATATTAATTTATACATTGTAATAAAAATATTTATTACCAAAATTATGCTGACCCTTACCCGTCGAAAGATGAATCCAAAAAAGAAGGAAGTAATGACAATTTAAACACAATTATTTAATCTTTGTTAGGAGTAGGTTTTATAGCAGAATATAATATTGTACCAAATTTATAACACGATCAATGCTATAAGCCCTTCGTACGAGTGGTCACATAACACGCCCAAATAGTGCTTGTTGCAAAAATGGTTTCGTTATTGTCTTACAGAGTACGATAACTTACAATGGTTTTTATAATTTTTTGAATTTGACAGTAGGTTCCCTTGTAAAATTATTTATGAGTCCGTATAAGAGTAGAAGATTTATATTGATGTGACCAATTAAGATATTGGAGAAGAGGTTTCCAAATTTAAGAAAATGCCTGCCCAAAATAACAGAAAATGTTTGTAAAATATAGATGGTTGGTTTGGTGATATTTAACGGGCGCTTTATGGGCCGGATAGACCCAATTTTTATTTTTATTTTAAAACGGCATTTCATTGCGGCATAACGAATTGGGGAAATATAATATTTAGTATGGTATAAACAATAAATACCTATATAAAATAATAAAAATTATGCACAACGGGTAATCAACGTTTAGGCTGATACAGCCTAATGCATAAAGATGGCATGGAGCTTGAACTTCATCCGTTTTTAAAGCACTCTTTAATTTCCTTTTTAATCTTCATTTATCGCTTACCAAAAACTTAGGCCCGATTGTATGAACGCGGATAGACGATATAACCTCGGATTTATCATCGTTAGCATTGTATGAATAAGCAAATAAATCATTGGATTCTGTTATATCCTCTGTTTCTATCTTCTCTTTTTGGTGGATAGAACAGAGGATACAAAATGTTGTTGTTGTTTTTTTTTTGACATTTCAAAATGTTCACAGTTTGTTGTCGTGTTATAGTGACGATAATTAATAATTATACTTAACAAATAAGATGGAGTCAAATAACAATACACCGATTAATCGTATGAAAAAGCAAGAATTTGAAAATTTATTTTCAATTAAATAAAACTCAAATAAAAACTGGTCTAAAACTGCAATAAAACAGAGAATAGAAGGATATTTAAGATTTTTCATACAATAGGAAACAAATTAAATTCTCGGATAAAGATATACATATCTGTACTTTCGGATTTTATTTTTTCTATCCTCGTTCATACAATCGGGCCTTATTGTTCTAATACAAATTCGTTTGCTCCTTATATACTCAAACCAAAACTTCTTGAAATTTCATGATTGTTCCAAGACAGTTTAGAAATATTTAGAACTGTTTGGGCTTTATTCAAGTGATAGTGCTAAAGAATGTGTTTGCATACTAAGCAACGCATCATTAGGGAATAAATGGAACGAGAACTTCCTGATCATTATAATATAACATCTCCTTAATCCCAAATAGTTTCATTAGTCATAGGAGCTCAAACGCCTCAACGGGTGTGAAATTTTCGACAAAAACTCAAAATTAACAAAACATGTTCGTATACAAAATTTGTTAAAATAATAAAAAGCTGTGTATGTATTGGTAAAATAGCAGGCAAAATCAATGTTAGGTATAAAAAGAGGGTGTAAAGGAATTCAAGTTTAACTTTGAGCTACAATTTAATCAAAAGCACCATAAAAAAAGGAAACCCATTACAGGATGTAATCGCCTTACCGGCATCTCAACAATCCGTCTATATAATATCTATCTAAGTATACCATTAGGCACCAATCCTAAAATAAAGAAGGATAAACAAATCTTTTAAATAACTTAATAATTGGACAGCCAGTCATTCAGTCATCTCTTTGAATTTATTTGTTACCAATAAATACAACTGCCGCCCCGGGGGCACAGTTGTTAGTATGCTTGCTTTAAGCTCCGGAGGTCCCGGGTTCGATTCCCGGCGGGTGATGAAAAAATCTCGGCTGGTTAATGTAAGGGTCAATGAATTAATCACTCATTATCCGTTGTAAAAATGATTACGAAACTTCACTATGAAGCGGCCAAATCCCTCTATGGGAGTAGCGCCAGCGAAAAAAAAAAAAATAATAATAATTGGACTTGCATGTAAGGTACTTTATATATGTATATTCAAACAAAATCATTTTCATTCATTGAAAGGCAAAACAAATTCTTGAATATAGTATCAGAACCATCTTGATGTAAATGAACTTAAAATAAGGGATATAGAAACACTAAAATTCAATTATTTTCATATAGTTTGTAAGAAAAAAAGCAATTTCGATTGACGACAAAATTAGAATTAAAATTTAAACCCAGTTAAATAATTTCAATGTCACAATGTCTTACTCATGTAAAACACAGATTCTCAAATTTCCCTACTTTCCAGCAATAATCAAAAAAAAATAAGGGAAGTTAAATTAAAAACCATTCTACAACAACAGCAATGTGTATTAAAAAGAGAAAATTCAGTTTAATGACGTGATCCTATGTCCACATCTAAAGCCAATGGTAAGAAACAAGACAACACGTCTCCGCTCAACAATCAAAATTAAAATATATCAAACAGAGTCAAACAGAAAAAATTAAATCAATATAATGAGCGTGAAGAAAACAAAAAATCAAAGCAATCTAGCAAGCTTTGCAAATTCAAAATAACTATAAAAACATATTCGAATTCCAATTTGAATGGAGGGAATGAAAGAGATGATTATTGTATTGTTTATAAATTCCATGTTATGTTTATGACGTATATTACAACAACAACAATATTATAAATTTCAAAAGTATCTTATTTTTCATGACGATTTTCACTAAGAAATAAACATTTTCATCGCTTTTTCAATCAAATAAATTTACATGTTGCATGAACATTTTCGTATAAAAACAATACAAAAGCTCACATTTCTAATAAACTAAAACTGTAAATGAAAATAAGAATTTCTCCAGATAGTTTCATTGTAAAGAAAAAAATTGTATATACCTTATTTTAAGCTTAGTAAAAATTACAGTCGATACTGCAGGCTCTTATTTATGTAGGCTCTGCTATTATGTACTCTAATTGTTTTTGTTTTCTACGTGAATGTATTGCAAAGGAAATCTGTACGCGTCTATAACTTTGGAATCCGCCCACCTAAAGATCTTAGCCATACCATGTTTTTCTTATCTGATCAAGGTCTATAAGTCTGTCTTTGTTTCATGAAAATGGGATAATTACTTTTCGAATTACTATTTGATAACCAACAACAATAGCGGAGATATAAGGCATCTCTCTAGCTCTAGCGCTTTGCTTGAGTTGAGATGCCTAAAACCGTCAGAAATAGGCGCTGAACATTGTAATTTAACGTTAGATTTTTTCTGTGCTTTTCTCTGTGCAAAAGCAATAAATTGTGTGGATGAACTATTCCGACAGTTATGTCCTATTCCTATAGTGTGTTGATATGATATGATATGATATAGATCTACAGGCCAACCATAATGATGATCCTAGGTATGTATAGCATATTCCTGGAGTATACCTAACCCACTATCAAGAAAAGATACCTGGGAGCACCATATTCCAGAATTATGCGGGCTCAGGCCCTGCCTGCATCCTCAATACAAAAGGTTTGTAAGGATTTGGGATGTTAATCACAGATATAACTTAGGCTGTGTTCCAAACGAAAAAAATACCGCATAAAAAGTTAAAATTTTAACTTTATATTCACCACAAATTTTTTAACTGGTCGCGGTGCAGTTAAAAATTTTAATCATATATTCCTTTGACGTTTTGTGCAACCACACAAAAAAATGGAAAAAACAATTCAAATCTAAATTTTAAAGATAACGAAAATAAAATAAAAAGAAAATGGCAATTAACGATATTAATATATAATTAAATTTTTTTGCTTTACAAAACTAACAAAAATAAATAAAACTTAAACGTCAAAATTTTAACTTTTTAACTAGTTGCATTTGGAACAGCAAATCAGTTAAAAAATGAGGTAAGTTAAATATTTCTTAACACAGTTAAAATATTTAACTTTTTAACCGATTGGAACACAACCTAAGGCAGTAATCGCAGCAAAGTTATTTTCTAACTACATAGTTAATTTATTAAAATAAAAAATTTGCTAAATATAACCATTCTCACACTATAGATTTGGATTTTGTTAATTGTTATTATATGTTAGTAGTGAATAGGTATAGGTGTTGCTATAGGTTTCATCAATATGTGTACTCAATACTTAATAACCAGGGTCTTCTCTTCTCGTGCTGTATATAAATATGTGTCCCTATCTCCCACCATCACCAATTCTCGCGGTGGGTGCATTTGTCCGTTAAGACTCGACAGCATAATCGTTTGCACATATTGATGACCTAATGGTTGTTTAAGTCAGTTAAGTAAGACTTCACAGTAGAGTCATATATATTTATCCTTATCATTCATTCAGTCTATCTAGTATTTATTTATCATTAAGTTTATCTGTTGTCACTTTTGAAAAAAAAAAAATAACATTCAAACAACATGCAACCTATCTCTGTATATACCGTTCACTTCGAAAATTGGTGCAAGTCCAAAAAAGAAAAAACTTTGTCAATGATATCAATAGAGATATACCGGCAAATAACTTATCCCTAATTTTAATTTATGCAATAACAAGAAAATTCAAAGTCCCATATATCTCATTTATTGATTCTCAATTCCTTCATTCCCTTGTTTCATCAAGTTATGGACCCACACCACCTCTAAAAAAAACCGTTCATTTTATTCAGCAAAATTTTATTCAGAAAAGAAACCACCAGATAAATATCCGGTCTTTTTTTCAATGTTCTGTTCAACTGGAGAGATTTTATAAATATAAATATTCGTAAAGGAGAAAATATAAAAGCAAAAAACAAAAGAAATAACCAAAACGAGTTGAACTCAACTCATCAATAACTGAAAAAAACCAAAAAAAAATATATACATATATCATTTCGCTTTGGCAATCAAAACAGCAGCTTGTACAAAACAAATGCCAATTCTGCTCAAAAATAAAACTGAGAACAATTATCCGTCAAAAGTTAATGAAAACATCAAAAAATCTCCAAAAATGTCTACACCAACAAAGCTTGGTTGAAACCATTCGGAAAAATTACACGGCACTATTTTTACCAAATCCGCTCCAAAAGTGCAAAACAATGACGCTTCCCTAGAAAAGTCATCCCTAATTACAAAATCAACTTTACCAAAATATTGAACCAAATAAGCATCCGTGCCTTTACAACCAAAACAAAAACATTTTCAAACTTCAATTGTTTTATTTTAAGCAACACACTCCATTCCAATCCAATGCACCGGACAAAATTCAAAATACGGCAAAAACTATTTTATTGCCTCTCTCCCTGGCACCGAACTTCTTAGACTTGACGTTTGTTTATTTCTCCTCTATAGCTTCTAGCTCTATGATACATACATACATATATATTACAATCACACACCATACTACAATAAAGACACTTGTGTCGATTATACTTAAAATTAAATACAAAACATTCGAGTATGGGTAAAAAATAAAAATTAAAAATTAAAACTATGCGTGAAACCATCCCCAATATGGAATGTTTTGTATTTTAAAATCTTATGCACAACCACACGAACCTAAAATCATGCATTATTTGTGAGAAATCAAGAAATTTGACTTCCCTCACTACAAATTTAAGATATTCAAGAAAGATATTGCCTGATAAATGCATTCCGGTGGATTACATTTTCCCATATTTAAATATTTAAATTTTAATTTAAAACACTTCACACACTGAGACTGAGTTGTGTCCATCCAAGTTTGTGTACTTAATTTTAATTTCGGTCATAATTTTTTCCTTTACTTTCAATTCTCTCGTGTAAATTTTTTAGGTTAGAAAACAGCCAAAAAATTAAAATTGCAAAAAAATGGAAATAATTAACTTCACGTTGAAGTTTTTATTGCAACGGGTATAAAACCCAACAATACAACAAACTATTAACTTTTTTAAAATTAAATTACAGTAAAAACAGGAGAAAATTGATAAAAATTATTTCACCTTAGATTAGGGTTTTTTGTCAAGGTTTTCTCCTTTAGCACCGTACTTTAGCCTGTCCCAAAAGACCACATTCTGCCTAATGGTTCCAGTTACCAGTGGTTGCCGCGAGGAGGCAGTACGTACACTTGCGAATTGTAATCAGGTTACCCCTTGCATAATTGTACCCATCACGCAGCTGCTTGATACATGACCAAACCAAAACAACTTACGTGATGGTCACCCTACTGGAAGGTTACGGATCTGGTAGATTAATCTAGCAACTTTGCCCCCCCCCCCACCTACAATAGACGCCAAACCACCACTAAAGGCCAATAACATAAAACGCTTAAATTTGACAATGATCAATACCCACATTTAGTTATAAACCTAATTTAATTATATAAGCTTAATCAATTTTTAGGTTTGAGCAATGGACTTTTCATTGCGTTTATCACAATAGTAAAATGTTACCTCGTAATTATTTACAAGCTAGCTATTCGATGCTACTAGTTTTTTTAAAAGGTAACATTGAAATGTTTAACATTTATTAAATCAACCAGAGTTCTTTAAATATAATTGTATTACTTTCCATATAGTTTCTATGACCGTTGCTTCTTGCTTTTTGCCAAAGTTCGTATATTAAAGCCAAATAATGAACGACAACCCTTCTGTTTTATTGCTGCAAAACTGTGGAAGCGAATAAAGCATGGTATTGTCCAATATTAGTTAAGAAGACTTAGATTCAATTTTTGACAACCTTTGTATGGTCACAATGAATTTAACAAAGACAAAATGATACAATTATTTATTTTAGCGATAGTAAACCTGCAATCAATTTTAATCGATTTCCAAAAATCCTTTCCGCTCGAAATAGTCCAATAAATACAGTATCCGTTCCTTCACAACCGGTTTCTCATAAAGCTCATGCCGCACTTTTGCGTTTTCATTATCAAATTTAAAAAAATTAAGATCGGCGTGCTCAGTTTTCTCCAATTGGCGTGGAGCAGGATTCAAAGAAATCATAACCGCATATAAAGACCGTTTCAGCATTTGGATTAGAATTTCGGTCAAAGTTGGTATGCGTTTCGCGTAGCCAATAGCTTTTAACGTTGTTACCAATTCGGTATGATAAATTTGAAGTAATCGATCCCATTCCTTTTCTTTAATATTATTTGCAGTTGAGACGTATAACAAGTATGATAAATCAATGGCCGGAGATCCAATGAATCCAGTTTGGAAGTCAACCTGTAATTCAAAAAACAAAAATTTAGAGACCAATTTGTATTTTTTTAAATAAAATAACGCTTACCAAAATTGCGTCAATTGGTTTATTTTCTTCATCGAATTTAAACATAATGTTATTGCTCCATAGATCACCATGGGCAACAACATTAAATTCAGCTTCGTCCGTCTCGAAGGTTGTTTGGGCTTTTGTGAAAAAGATTTTATTCAATTTTTCAAATTTAGACGATAAAAGTTCATAGCCCGACCAATAACGACTAAGTTCTTCACAATCCTTCATGCCACACATTAATATATCGACTATTTGAGTAAATTCGGGATTCAAAATCGATGTCTTGTGCGCATCGAACATTTCCCCGGAATTTTCTGCATACAATTTAGCACCCATCGCATGATATCGCGCAACTTTTTTTAAAACCATCTCGGTTGCATGAAAATCTAGTCCAGTTCGTCGATCGAAATTACGATACCCATCCGGTTTTAAATCTTCGAGCACAATGTAAATGGGATTTTCGCTTACATCGTAACACCTCGGTGCAAATTTGAATATTCCATCAAATGATTGGATGTATTTCATCACCCTTGGTAGAATTTCTCGATAGAATGCCAACTCCTTTACGAATATTGAAGACATATCGAAATCGAGTAGAACTTTTGATTCACCACTAAATGTTGTTTTAATGATATACGACTTTTGTTGTGCATCACTTTCTTCACAAACACTATAATTCACAAGAACACGTAACATTTGACTTCCGTAATTTTCACCTTTTCCGACCGCATCCCTCACTTCAAAATCAATAACGTGCGCATTTAATAAATCTTCACTCAAGTGTAAAATACGTTCGAATAATTTATTTGTTAGCCATGGATAGTTGTCAATGAATTTTGATGATGACATCGCGCGCTAGTTGTGCAAATCGTACTATTCACTTAAATTGTAAATTAGATTCTAATTTTATTTATAAAATTGTCTGCGGTTGTAACTCTCATGTATGTTTAGAAGTATCAAGTATAATATCTTTGTGGTATTTATAAATTCATTTTTTGGTTTTAGTATGACAATTTTGAGATAGCGTTAGGAAGATTAGATAGCAAATGATATCAAGATCTTTATTAGAAAATTACTCTTGTGAAAAATGCACTTATTTTATATAATATAGCATTTCAGGTTTAAATATAATTGAAGGTAATTTAATTTATGATATTTATTTCAATTTATGTAAGATTACTCTTTACGTTTATTTTCGATTGAAATTTGTATGATGAAGGTAAACTATAGTATGTTGCAGGAATAAAGAAATTGTGGAAACAAGGTTTTTATCCAACGTTACCAAGTGGAAAGGGGTGATTTTCGCTAAAATCAATCAGGAATATATTTTCAAATGACTGTACCGTAAAATGAATGTGAACGGTTTGAAGTGAATGCCGGAAAAAAATTATCTATTTGAGTCTTTAGCAAACACGAATTTAGAGGAGAAAACAAGAAAAGAAATTACCAGTAGAAAAAATCATAAATAGCCCGACTGGCACACCGTCTGCTGCGAACCCTCCTTCGTCATTGGGCCAGTGTAACTAACCTCCCTATATCATCCCGAACTACACCCCGAAACTACTCACAAATATTCATACTTGCAGCATAATAACGATATAACGAGGTGAGAACAATACGAGGAAAAATGTGATATGAAAGTTGCAACTATAGAATCGTGATTGGGATTCGAATCTCAAATTCTAAATATCAAATACAATCGGACACAAAGAAAATGAATAAACTTGTTTGAGTTAACCGAAAAAAAAAAAATAATCTAGAAGTCGCCTACACGACCTTGCGTAGGTTTAGTGAACGTCGAAGTTTAACACGCGGATGATAAAACACTGATATCAAATTCTATACAACAAACAAATAAATAACACGTGACTGAGAGAATGGCGATAGCTAGAACGTTATATAGTTAAAACAATTGAAACATAATCACGTAAAAAAATTATTAAGCATTACAAGAAAAATCTTATAATTCGGACAACAGGCGAGAAAATGGGTCGTTGATAAAAAATTTGATTCACAACAAAAAAATTGAAAACAAAGACAACTAACAATAAATAACAACCATTATAGACTAACAATAAATAACAACCATATTATAAATACAAACGGTTTACTCCTTTTATCAAACGAAACCGGTGTGTATGATTCTATTCATGGATGAACGTTCGACGCAGGTAAACGTCACTCACAGAGTCCCTACGCTAGGTTGACAAGTTTGCTGCTTACTCGTGGAATCCTACTCATGCGTCGACTTGGTAATAACGAATGACTACCAATAATATACCGAAATGAAGTACCGTACCGTACAACTCAGCAAGCACCGATCTCAACGTGACAAGAGATCCGCCCGCCGGCAACTTTCGTCTCAATGGTAACCACTGACACACCACTTGATACTTTCAACAAATGTTTGATCACAATTCACTAATCACTTTGTTTTAGTACTTAGATTAAGATGGCCAATAACGGGAATAACAACTGCTTGGCTCAACTGAGTTTAGAATTTATTTATATACCTCTTAGGTTATGCCGTTACCACCAAAAAAAAAAAAAAAAAATTCTCCACATTGGGCGATGATCCCACAACATATTGGGTTTAAAAATATACTGATACAAAAATGATATTGGTGGCAGCGAATACAATTATTAGTAGTGCTCAAAGTTTAAGTGTAAGTGTAAAGTATTTCTAAACGTTATTTGAACATATGTACCTACTCTGATAATTTTAAATTACACTTTAGTATGCGGTTTCGTATTTTCGTGAGATTTCCTGTTAGTGGTTTATGGTCAGTAATTTTAGTAAATTTCCTATCATATACTTAGGTAGATAAGGTCTAAAATTATTCACTGCCCAGTATGTGGCAAGCATTTCCTTTTCTATTGTCGAATAATTTTTTTCAGATTTACCTTGTGGTCTACTAGCATAGGCAATCGGAAACTCTCCTGACAGTTACACTTAAGATAGGATTGTTCCTAAACTATAATCGCTAACGTCAGTGGTAGGTTCAGCAATAGGCTCGACAAATCCGGGTATTTTAATACTGGGGGATTTGTTAAACTGTGTTTCAACTTGTTTAGTGATTCTCTATACATTGTTCAGAAAAGTTAAAATTTGTGCCTTTCCTGGTTAATTTTGGTTAATGGTTCTGCTATTTCTGAGAATTTAGGAATGAAACGTCTGTAGTAATTTGCTAATCCTAAAAACGACTGTGTTTCTCGGATATTTTTCGGTTGCGGGAAATCTTGTACCGCTTATATTGTTTTAGAATTTGGTTTGATATACAGTCTGGCGTAATTAAATGACCGAGAAAAATGATTTTCTTTCTCGGAAATTGACATTTCGCACATTGTAATTTTAAACTATTGCTTCAGCATATTTCCAGGATGTCGATTAACATATAAAAAATATGTATGTATGTGTTTGTACAAATTGCATTAATTCAGGCGATATTTTGTGCAACAAAAGTTGCATATAAATCCCAAAAAAGTTGCTTTTAAAATAAGAATCACAAAAAAATTAATATTAGGGTTGGCTAAATGCCAACAAGCCTATAGGCTTTGAAATAAAAATGCCAAATGGTCGATAACAGGGAATAATTGTATGTATGATGCACCAAGTTTCAACGAAAAATTTGTTCAACAAAAGTCAAAAGATGCATATACGATAAGGGCTTCTAAAATACCTACTATTGAAAAAAGAGTTGTCTGGAGGAGGCTCATTTCGAACAGTTTTGTTTTATCAATTTAAATACTCTGCCTGAAACATTACGGAAATTTTCATAATATACAATATTTTCGTAATAAGTATGTAGTAATGGTGAAATTCTAAATTAGTATTCTTGAAACCATTACGAAAATTACGAAGAGAGAAATAAAAAAATAAGGAGATTTCGAAAGAGATGATTTAAAATGTTAGTTAAACTGGACTGGGATTTTGCACACAGCGAGTCGCCTTTTTTGAGCGACTTTTAGCTAAAGGCGAGAAAAAGCGATTTTGCACTGTGCGAGTAGACACTCGCTCTCGCTTTTATTTTCGACCATGTATGTGCTTGGTGAGAAGTAGGAAAAATGAATTTAGGTTGAGGTTTTGCTGCCACATATCTTATGAATGTTATGTATGAGTAAAATTAATGTTTTAATTATGGAATTTTTTCACTTGAACCAAACAGAACAAATTATAAAAGGAAAACTAATGATAGAATTTATGAATTTTTTTATTTATGAATATTATGAATTAACCAATTTATGTGCTTATTAGGAAAATTTAACTAACGATTATTACAATAGAAACTATCATCGCCAAATACATATCACAGAACAGGAGGAAGAGGAAAGAATTACATAATTAATAATTTAGCAAACAACACCATAACATTTCCCTGGCTTAGCAACAAACAAAATCACACTTGAAATAGGACAACGGACAACCCAAAATTAAATATTGAACGAACTTTAATTTTTTATGACACAAAATTCATTATTTATTTATTTTAAATAGCATGATTTTTTTTGTTAATACGAATTTTTATCAGATGCAACGACACAAATCTTAATAAACTTGTCAATAAAATGTATTTTTGACAAGTAAATTAAAGTTGCTCAAAGTTTCTCGCATTTTATTTTGTCCATTTGTGCAAAATCGAAAAAAAACTGTCGGACAAAATTGAAAGGCGAGAAATCAAGCGAAAACTCGCTTCTCGCCTTTTGTGCAAAATCCCAGTCCTGAACTGAGAACATTAAGCGAAGCGGACGCTTTTTTTTTTAATGTTATAATTAATATTTATTTGAATTTTTGTGAATTTAGCTTAACTGTCTAATACAGTCAAACCTGTTTTTATGCGGTCTTTTTTATGCGATTTTTTGTGCGACTTTTTTTTGTAAGCGATTTTTTTTGTGCGATTTCTTTTTATGCGGTATATGAATATCGAGATTCTGTTCAACCATTTTCATACCTATTGCATCAGCCAAGTTCATTAATCATTTTAGACATGCTCAATATTCTTATATATTCCATATTCCAGTAAATTTCAATATGTAATAATTACCTATTATCTTGCACACAAAGAATATAATTTAGTTAATTATTTATTTTGTTTGGAAAGCAGTTTCTCGCTATTTCGTAAAACTTTGACGTATGTATTTTCTAAGGGAGACTTTTTTATGCGGTCCCTCTTCACCGCATAAAAAATTTTTTTTTGTAATTTTTATACAAAATTATTTATTATAACGATTTATGGAGCTCATGAATATTTATTTTTGTGCGTTTTTTTTGTTCGGTCCCTATCTACCGCACAAAAACAGGTTTGACTGTATTAAATTATATACATGTTAAAAATGATTGTGTATGCTATTTTTTTACAGTGAAAATTACTTCGGTTTAAAACGACCAAAGTACTGAAATCCTGTGAAAATGACCAAAAATGTGGATGGTCCAAAACTACTTTTCTTGGCGATAAAAAAAAAATAAAAATATGTCCGTCCGTCTGTCTAGATGTTTGTACCCAAGGTATCTCGACTCTCGAGAACGGCTTTTCAGATTTTGAATTTTTTTTTTTTTTTCAAAAGTCCGTTTCCATGTCAAGGCGGAGATTTGAAAAGCTTTTGGAACGAGTAAGGCAAGAGTGTCGGGTATCTGCCATACTAGTTGGCCCAAGACCACCGTGTTATACAAATATGTATGCATTTACCAATTTTATATATGCTGGTTGGAAAATTGAGTTGCGTTGGGCGTTGAGTTTGCCGGATGACACCGGGTATACCAGATAGTTTATTACATATGCTGGTTTGAGAATTGAGTTGGGTGTCTAGTTTGCGGTTGAGTTTCCTTTTTTTTTTTTTCCTTTATTTTTTATAAGACAATTTAAATTACATTCGCTTTATATTAAATAATACATTTTTGTTATTTTACATAGAGTTTAGTAAACAGATTGCATATAAAGCTATTTCAATAGTTATTTTTTTTTTTTAGTTGCTCGAACCATCGAGGGTTATAGCGCAACTACATATATCGCTTAAACAGCTGACTACCGTAATAAAAACTTTTAATAGTTTGCATTTAAATCACATACTAAATATATAATGAAAAGTAATAATAATACTAAATATAATACATATATAAATATTACATATTCATACAAAATCATAAATAAATAGAAAAAAATAATTATAATAATAATACTATAGTTAATAATACAATTGAACAATCACACAGTGTTAGAATTTAATTTAAGAAGCATTACGTAGTTCCATTTTTTAGATAATCAATGATTTTCGACTTAAAATTATTTTGGGTAGCCGAATTTCTTATTTCCGCCGGTAACTCGTTAAATTCAAGCAGTCCGCGATAAACAACATTATTTCTTGATGCAGAACTGGAAAAAAAATCTATTTGAAAATGCGACGGACGTCTCGTTTCATAATTATGCATGTTCGATAATTTTGTTATCTTCATATTGTGTTTGATTAATCGATTTACTATTTTATAGACCAAGACTAGCAATTCTCGCTGAAACAGTAATCTAACCGATAAAAACTCATCAAATAATAATTCCGTTGGATATCTTATTGGAACATGTAAGATATATTTCAATGCCCTCTTCGGTAATATTTCCAATTCATCTAACTTGTACGATGCACAACCACTCCAAATCGGGCTTAAATATGTTAAGCGCGACTGAATGTAGGCATAGTATAATAGCAATAGGGACTTCTTAGGTAGTATATGTTTTATCCGATTGATAGCAAAAATATATGGCAGGATCGCCTTTTTTATTTTCGCTGTATGGGAACTCCAACTAAGCTTACTATCAATCATCAAACCCAGATAGTTATACTTAATAACTCTTTCAATTATGAAAGAGTTATAAGTAATTGAGTTTGCCTGTAAAACTTTCTCATCCAAAGTCCTATTTTCAAAGACCACAAGTTTTGTTTTGTCGTGGTTCAGCATTAAATGATTTAGGTTAAGCCAGTTTCTTAGAAGAATCATATCTGAATTAATTTCGCTGAGTAAATCTGCTAGGTTCTCTGACTTATATATAATAACCCCATCATCTGCAAATAATTGAATTTGTCCATGCAAATTAATAGAGGTTATGTCATTAATGTATATATTAAACAGAGTAGGTCCAAGAACAGATCCTTGGGGAACACCCCTATTCAATTTACCAGATTTACTTCTGCAGTTTCCTATTTGGACTATTTGCTCTCTGTTTGAAAGATAGGATTGGAACCAATTCAATTCAACTTCAGTAAGACCTAGTTTTTTCAATTTAATCATCAGTATTCCTGGATGGACAGAGTCAAATGCCTTTCGAATATCCAGAAATACGCAACCACAAAATTGTTTCTTTTCAAAAGCTCTACTTAACAAATCTGTCAAATTAAGACAAGCAGCTGCAGGGGCTAGAATTCGGAGTAAATCCAAATTGGTTATCCGCAACAACATTGTTACTAAACAAAAATTCACTGAGCCTTTGAAACATAACTTTTTCAAAGATCTTTGAAACGCTTGATAATATGGAAATTGGACGATAGTTAGCCAACTCCATCTCATTGCCAGATTTATATATTGGCGTGACCCTTGCTTGTTTTAGGGAGCTGGGAAATTGGCCAGAAATGAAAGATTGGTTAATAAACTTTGTAATTACTGGTATCATATAATTTGAGGTGTATTTTAGAAACTTCACCGAAATTTTATCTTCTCCAGTTGCAGTGTTTTCTTTCAGCTCAAGTAATATATTTTTAACTTCAGCGTCGCAAGTCGGGTTTAGTAAAAAAGGTAGGTACTGTTATTTGGTACTGTAGATATCCAAAATCATCAATTGTTGGATTTGGAAAATTTCTTCCAATGTCAACTGTGGCATTAATACACGGAGAAAAAAAATTACTGAATTATTTACTATATAATATAGTAATCGAATTATAGCAAACTGTGCTATGTATTTCTGTAAAAGCTACTATGTGTATGGTGGACTTTATAATTTGCATAGTAGTGTGTTCAATATAGGAATCATTACCATAATCTACAAATTAATTATATAATATAGGAATGTTGCCTATAACCAATAGTAATTTTTCCTTTTTGTCAAGGTAAATCCCGTTATTTTAAACTGATCAAAACGCATTCCTTTTATTCCTTCTTTACAGTCGTAACGTAGACCATAATGGTGTATAGTCAATTTTATTTTATTTCGTAAATACAAAAAAAAATTTGGATCGTTTCGAGTAATTAAGTTTTATGTTATTAAAAAAAATATAATAAGAAAACTGTGTCAAAGCCTCTTCTATATAAAAGCCGTAAGTATCATACCAATTTTAAAAGAAGTTTAATTTAAAGAAGATACATTTTATGATTCCTCATAAGAACTCATGTAAAATTGAACATTTTTGATTTAAATTTTATTAATGAAAAATACTCGTAACATAAAACAGTTTTAGGTTTATATTTAAATCAAACTTTTAATTATAACATATTTTGAAACCAATAATTTATATTAAGTAATTTGATTAATGTGATTAAAATAAAATTGTACAAATTTAAATTTTCTTTGTGCGTCTGTGTGAAAAAGATAGTGCAAACTTATAAAAACAAAATCAATGACGTAAAATCTTGTTCAGAATGGCTTTCCTGAATGGTGTTTTTTGCGCTGTAAGTAATATGAGTGATTTATTTGATGAAAAATTATATCAATTTCTAACATTATGATTGTCTTATTCCAGATATGATTACAAGATGATTGTGTGATATCAGTGCTTAATTATTTATTTGACGTATTTCGTAACAGCATGTATTTGACGTTTTTTCACTGGATCTAATAGATCTTAATTTGTTAAAAACAACAAAAGGAAGTGTTTTGATGCCAATTGTAATTTTAGTTTTACCTGTTTTTAGTTATTATGTAAGTCATTTAAATAATTATCCATTTATCATAGGTTCAAAAAAAAATTTATTTGCAATATTTGTGAAAACGAACGAATTTTTATTAATTTCAAATGTTTGATAAATCATATGTGCTCATTAAAGAGAAATGGTTGTAATCGATATTATTTGTACATTAAAAAGTTATTCCCGTTAAAAACGATAATTCGGAGGAACTAACGTTTTTTAAAATAACAGGATTTTTAAAAATTGAAAATAATATAATATCCATTTTAAATACTATGTGCACATGACATAAAATATTTCGATTTTCACAAGTATGCATATGTTGTAAAAAATCCTAGAGTTAACTAATACATTAAATGAATTAAATTCCAAATCAAATATTTAAAATTAGAAAAAATAATAATTATAAATTAATTATATTTTAATATTTTATTTTTATTTTGTGTAGACAATAAATTGAATGAATATTATAATATGTTAAATCAAATAAATTGAAAACATTTTTTATTACACAATGGAAAGCATAATGTACTATACTCTAAAGTACCCATAGCTATATTACAGTGTAAACGATACGATAATAATTATTTGTGTGTACTTTTCATAATGGTAATTGTTACTATATTGTTATAAGATATTTTACTATTTTTATGGCAACCGGTACCATACACATCATTTAATATTTTCGTAATATTATATAGTAAGCGTTCCGATAATAAGCCACAAATGCCTGGGCTCCTATAATTTATGGAAATGTGTACTATAAATTTTTTTCCGTGTAAAGTAAGAATTAAATCGCTCTGCGACCTCCTGTTGACTTGTTACTACTTCACTACCTATTTTGAGATACAATTTTGATGAGGTATTCTGACTTTTATTATAGATGATTTGTTTGAAATAATTCCACAGTTCCTTTGGTTTATCAATATTTCTAGCAATATAGTCATTAATCCACTTAATTTTCCTTGCTATAACAGTACTAATAGATTTGTGTTTACGAGCTATGTAATTATCACTAGGATATCTTTTCTTTAATTTAAATAATTTATTTCGTTCGTATATTAGGCTTTTGATTTCTCTGGTTAAACATGTTTTATGCCCGCTTGGTGAGCATTTTTCCAATATCTCTAAATTCCGTGATATGACCCCGGATAGATGGTGTACGAAATCGTCAATATTTAAACTATTTAATAGATAAGCCCAAGCCGAATCTAAAAACACTTTATTGTAGTTAAGAACTTGATAAGTTATACTTTTTAGCTGTTTTGATATTTCTGTTTTGCTAACTTGCAAAAATAGTAACTTATTATCTGATAGTGCCGTATCAGAGATATTTAAATCGTACTTGTAAACAAATATGTCAGTTAAAATGTGATCTATAATTGTGTTAACCGAGTTTTTAGATCGAGTTGCATATTCATTTTCCAATTTGTTTATGAAAAGAAATCCTAATGAATGGACTGTTTCTATTATAATTACTAACATCAGTATCATCAGGATCAAGCAAATTAATATTGAAATCACCAAAAATTAAGCAACGCGAATATTTTCTTAAATATTCTTCAAGAATTGAATAAAAATTTTGTAGCGAATTTCTTTGCGATCTGTATATTGAAATTAAATTTATATCTTTATCAATTAGCTTGATTCCAAGTACCTGACAGTAATCAATATCTACAGCAAATAACTTAAGTGCTTCAATATATTCTTTTACATAGATAGCGGTACCACCATACCCTCCTAATCGGTTTGAGAAAAAAGAATTAAAGCCTTTAATATTAAAGAATTTATTTTCTTCTTCCACTAACTACAGTTCAGTTATTACCAAAACATCAATACAACATGTAAAATTATTCACAAAAACTTCAAGTATAATATTCTAAAATCTGCATTATCGACTATAACATTATTGTGATCTACCCCGGCCACGGTATTGACAGAACGTAAACAAACATCAAAATTAAAACTATCCGCGTCCAGCAAAGTTGTGGCGAAGCAATGATATTGTTTCTAAACAGTGAATATAACAATAATAAAGTAGTGTTATGTATATTACAACCGTGTAGTCGACATTTTTAACATTAATTATTCTAATTATAGGTAAACCGTTCATGCTTCGAATACAATAACAAAAAATTAACACTGTGGGAAACAAATATAAAGAATTAAGTAAAAAATTATAGTGTGAATTGAAAATGAAATTATAAAAATAAAATATTGGGCCAGATACACGATACTCTAGCAATTCGCAAATCGATAAATATGGCGGATTTGCTAATCGAAAATTTGATTGCATAAGCTACTCGATTATTTTAGTAAAGTAAAATATATTTTTGTATTCAGCACAAACGATAAAGTGCGTTAAAGTATCTCATTTTCTGAAATTCAGAAACAAATTGGGTTGCTAAATTATAGTGTATAACATTTCTAGCAAATTCGCAAAAAATAACTGCTTATCTGCTTATCTGAGTATCGAGTATCTAGCCCATTATATAAGAAAAATAGATATGCTTATATCTCACTGTTAACTTGACCCAATGTGATGTGGTTAATTCCCATAAGTCTTTTAAGATCATTTGCCAACCTGATTGTGACCACCTTAGCCTTTTCCTCTTTGCGAAAACAAATACTGGATTTGCTGATCCACAGGAACTTGTATTTAATAAGTTTATTTAATTTTCGGGCTTCACGGTACAAGCCCAACTGGTAAGGGGTAAGATGATCACGAAGATATATTTGGTTGTCTTCAGGCAAGTTAAAGCCAATTTGACTGAGATGAATTAACTTTCCTTTTTTTTATCAGTGACGTTATACTTTGCCTCTGAAGTTTTAAACGTTACTATAATGTTTCTCAAACCGTTTGTAATTGATGGCTGCTTAAAATGTTTATAGGCTAGCATATATTTTATTGAAGAAATATCAGCCAATGGGAGGATGTCACTTTGAATTCCATCATTTGGGATCCCAGCGATGATTAAATCATTTGATATTTGCAACTGATTAACTCGATTAAGCTTCGACTCTAACTCATTTATTTGCTCCGATTGTTTCTCTTGGATGTCCTCTGATCTGGCTACTTTCACCATAAGCTCTTTGTTTACTTCGGATATTTGTTTAAAATCAGCACGAAGGGCATCAAACTCTTGGGATATGAATTCTTGAGATGATTGGACTTTTTCAATCATTGATTTTATTTCAGCAAACTCTCCTCCATATTTGTTCAGCTTGTTTAGGATTTGCTCTACACTAGTTTCCATATTGTTAGAACTACGATCAGATTTTGATGGTGATGCACTCTCACAAGCTTCGGAGCAAACCCATTCTTTTCCAGCTTTCCTGGCGATATGTTGACCAATAATTCCTTTACAAGATGGATGAAAGCCCTTTCTACAATTGCTGCATTCAAACATCGATTGCTTTTGCGAGATTATTTCCCCACAACTTTGAACAGAGCATGTTAATGTCGCACTATAATTTGGATTTTTTTCAGCACACTCAAAAAAGGGCATTTCACTAATGTTTTGTATATTCAAATCAGGAAACTATCTCAACAATTATAAATTTTATTATTAAAAAGTTAAGCGATATTTCCACTTTTTCACAATATGGCGGTATACACTACGGTATACAATATATGTATAACCAAAAGAGTTTTACACACGGAAATTTAATTAACTATGTTGGATATTTTATTTATTTTAATTTAAACATACTTTTACAAGAAAGACATTATTTTTATTAACTAGCTATTTATGGTAAATATGCTAAGTATTTTAAATTTTTTGATTTAATATTTTTTAGTAATAGTAAATACACGTCAGTCAGCTACGACTACTCAACGACCAATCTTCCTTTTGCGGGTTGAGGTGGATTTGAATTGAGTTTTAATTAAGGTGACCATACGTGCTCCTTTTAGGAGTTTTGTACTCATTTTTTGCAAGTTGTACTCCTTTATAAATCTGTACTGCTTTTGTACTCCTTTTTTGTTTAGTGTACATACTCCTCAAACCCCTTTTTAAAATAATTTTGAATTAAAAATGACCAATCGGCTTCCTTTGTTCTGAAATACAAGCAAACAAAGTTTGAAGTGTAGGCGTAGCTTTATTATACCATTCTCTCTTTATTTATTAAAATCTAATTTTCTCTTATGGAAAATACTATATTTTAAGCAACATATCGGCTATAATCGGAAATGCGAGAGTTAAAAATATAGGCATCCGCATATGTATGAATGTGTGCAAACCAAAACCAACAGAAATGTTTTAATTTAACAAGTGGGGTTAAAGTCTATTATCGGAGAAACAGCGGAGCTTCTTTGAAAACATTTATTTGAAATTTTAACAAAAAACAATTTGGGCTCCAAGGTTTTGGCGCTACCGGCTAATAATACGAACACTAATTTCGGAGGTTGCAGGCGACGAGGCACAAATAATGTATACACACCAAATTAAAATCAATGCTTCAAAGAAATATTTTTGGTATCCGTTGCAACGCACACATTTTATCAAATTCAATCAACGCAGCCGGCAGCCCAATGTATAGATGTCGAAAATATTTTACCCATAATTTATCTGTATTTTAGTAGATTACAGTTCGCGTAGCAACACTTCAAACTTTCTGCGAAAAGGCTGATGTTGAATATAAAAAACTACCAGGGTATTTACAAGTTGGATGGTTGGCCCTTATTCCGGCCATAGAACAGATAATTAAATTATTTTACCCTCTTCGTAGTTACTTTTTAAGTTTGGAGAAATGTCCGAAAATTCTTGAATCTTTTTTCACCAATGAATTAGCAGAACCTATATTACATTTTATGCACAATCAGGCTACCAATTTCCATAAAACTGTCCAGGAAATTGAGTCTGACATAATTTGAGCCGCGGAAATTATATATGCAAAACCATAAATTTTAAAAATCAACTATATACCAGGCTTGAAGAAGGATTCATTCCACTCATTTTAAAACATAAATTGTCAAGTTTAGAGGAATCTAATCCAGGAATTCAATCCAAATTTTTAAGCGAAATGAAAAACTTTTATAAACTTTGCTATGAGTACATTAATAAATGGATAGCAAGTACTGCTGACATTAATTATGTATTTCGAATGGACGCTTCTCAGAGGGGATGTAAATTGGGATGAAATAATGCATTGCCTTGAATCTTTAAACGGACATGGTGTCGCCAATCACAATATTAATGACGATACACGGAAAAAAATTTATAGTACACATTTCCATAAATTATAGGAGCCCAGGCATTTGTGGCTTATTATCGGAACGTTTACTATATAATATTACGAAAATATTAAATGATGTGTATGGTACCGGTTGCCATAAAAATAGTAAAATATCTTATAACAATATAGTAACAATTACCATTATGAAAAGTACACACAAATAATTATTATCGTATCGTTTACACTGTAATATAGCTATGGGTACTTTAGAGTATAGTACATTATGCTTTCCATTGTGTAATAAAAAATGTTTTCAATTTATTTGATTTAACATATTATAATATTCATTCAATTTATTGTCTACACAAAATAAAAATAAAATATTAAAATAAAATTAATTTATAATTATTATGTTTTCTAATTTTAAATATTTGATTTGGAATTTAATTCATTTAATGTATTAGTTAACTCTAGGATTTTTTACAACATATGCATACTTGTGAAAATCGAAATGTTTTATGTCATATGTACATAGTATTTAAAATGGATATTATATTATTTTCAATTTTTAAAAATCCTGTTATTTTAAAAAACGTTAGTTCCTCCGAATTATCGTTTTTAACTGGAATAACTTTTTAATGTACAAATAATATCGATTACAACCATTTCTCTTTAATGAGCACATATGATTTATCAAACATTTGAAATTAATAAAATGTCGTTCGTTTTCACAAATATTGCAAATAAATTTTTTTTTAAACCTATGATAAATGGATAATTATTTAAATGACTTACATAATAACTAAAAACAGGTAAAACTAAAATTACAATTGGCATCAAAACACTTCCTTTTGTTGTTTTTAACAAATTAAAATCTATTAGATCCAGTGAAAAACGTCAAATACATGCTGTTACGAAATACGTCAAATAAATAATTAAGCACTGATATCACACAATCATCTTGTAATCATATCTGGAATAAGACAATCATAATGTTAGAAATTGATATAATTTTTCATCAAATAAATCACTCATATTACTTACAGCGCAAAAAACACCATTCAGGCAAGACATACTGAACAAGATTTTACGTCATTGATTTTGTTTTTATAAGTTTGCACTACCTTTTTCACATAGATGCACAAAGAAAATTTAAATTTGTACAATTTTATTTTAATCACATTAATCAAATTACTTAATATAAATTATTGGTTTCAAAATATGTTATAATTAAAAGCTTGATTTAAATATAAACCTAAAACTGTTTTATGTTACGAGTATTTTTCATTAATAAAATTTAAATCAAAATGTTCAATTTTACATGAGTTCTTATGAGGAATCATAAAATTTATCTTTATTAAATTAAACTTCTTTTAAAATTGGTATGATACTTACGGCTTTTATATAGAAGAGGCTTTGACACAGTTTTCTTATTATATTTTTTTTAATAACATAAAACTTAATTACTCGAAACGATTCAATTTTTTTTTGTATGTTATTTACGAAATAAAATAAAATTCAATGTTCACCATTATGGGCTACGTTACGACTGTAAAGAAGGAATAAAAGGAATGCGTTTTGATCAGTTTAAAATAACGGGATTTACCTTGACAAAAAGGAAAAATTACTATTGGGTATAGGCAACATTCCTATATTATATAATTAATTTATAGATTATGGTAATGATTCCTATATTGAACACACTACTATGCAAATTATAAAGTCCACCATACACATAGTAGCTTTTACAGAAATACATAGCACAGTTTGCTATAATTCGATTACTATATTATATAGTAAATAATTCAGTAATTTTTTTTCTCCGTGTAGTTTGTTTGAAGAAGTGCGGGAATTAAACTTATCTTAAAAAAATTGAGATGGGTTGAATTTTTTTTACATTTTAACAGGGAGCATATCCTTATCTAAAACTTGCAAATATTAGTGGAAATTGCTATGTGTTTTCCTGAGACTAACCCCCAGACAGTCTCAACGCATAACGCAGAAACGGAATAGCGCAAAAGTTAAAGTACTTAAAAATATGTATATGCAAATTGACAAAGTCGGCGGACCTAGCGCATAAGACCAAGTACTAAAATTAAAATATTTTCAATAAGTACACAAGAACGGATTCAAGTGTCATTTATGATGTAAATAAAAAATAAAAAAATGAAACATATTTCTACCGTTAAATTAAAAAAAAATTAAAGTGATGTTACTTGCGTGTCAAAAGGCATATATGTGGCTAAAAGAGGCGATTTTATGCTAGGCCGAAAAATTTAAATCGGGCTAAGAAAGATTTTTATGAAGTAGGTTTTATGCCCATCAAAAGGAACAAAGAACAATTTGTAAAGCACACGAAAATGACAGTTAATAAAAGATAAGCTCATAAGAAGGAATACGTGTTACACTATAAATCCAGAGGCACGACTGGCGTTAACCTTAACGTAAATTATAAAATTTTTTTTAAGTCAGAAATGAGTATATTTATATGTTTCAATTTCAAGGCATCTCTCCCAAGGTGTCAGCTTTCAATTTCTGGGACATAGTTTTAAAGTTGGAAGGTCGACCGCGCAAGAGATAGTTCTTCAAACTTGTGAAGCTATTTGGAACGTTTTGGGGCCAACATTTGTTAAAAAACCTGATCATCATGATTATAAGAACATTGTAAAACATTTTTGGGAAAATTGGAACTTATGTACCCAACTGTATCGGAGTGATAGACGAGAAACACATTTCCATAATGTGCCCGTCCAATAGTGGATCAAAATTCAATAATTATAAGAATTCTTCCAGCATTGTCTTGCTAGCTGCATGTGATGCAGACTATAATTCCACGATGGTTGATGTAGGTGCTTATGGAATCCAAAGCGATGGAGGTATACCTTTTTTGAAATGTATATAAATATTATTTTATTATACATAATTTAGACAATTTCACATACTACCGGGATATTGGCAGAATCACCATTTGGCAAAGAATTGTTGAATATTGAACTAGCACTCCCTCCTAATTCAGAATTGCCAGGAACTACCACAACATTTCCACATTTTTTTGTTGGGGATCCAGCCTTTCCTCTTAAGGAAAATTTAATGAGGCCTTATCCACGACAAAATCTGACATTAAATAAAAAAAATTGTAATTATAGAATTTCAAAAGGCTAGTCATCGAAAATGCCTTTGGAATCTTAACGGCAAGATGGCGAGTTCTAAGAACCACTATATGTTGTACATCAGATAATGCAGAAAAGGTAATCGGATATCATTCTAAAATATAATGGATTGTTGCATAATTTTTTAAAAAGAGCCAGTGTGTCGATAATCTATACTTTGAATCAAATGTCGTGGATCGAGAGGATCCGGAATCAAATATTTTACCAGGGACATGGCGCAATGAGCTGGCTTCAAATTCAACTTTGAAAAGGCTAAGCTTAAATATTGCATCCAGGCACGCATTTCAGTTAAGAGAGTCTTTGAAATATTATTTCCTGAAGGAGGATGCCATTGATCGGCAAAATAAAATTTATTAAATAACATTAATTTCAGTTTCATGTGTGTACTACGTAAAATTCTATCATTTTATTAAAATAAAAATTAAAATATAAAGTTCAATAAATTCAATTATTATCACAAAATTCAATACTTTTTTATAAAAAATAATTTCAATTAGACAACATATATTGCAGTTATATGTTTTAATTGTCCGTTAGTATCACAGCCTTAGAGAATATTAACCTTTACATAGGTATACGAGTAGTTATGAATTATATGTCGAGATATTCTATGCTAGTATCTTCCAGTTCATCCATTTCGCACTGAATAAGATAGTTAATTATTTTATTTTCCGCAACTTCTCGCCTATGCGAATATAGATTATCTAAATGGTTTTCAATTTTTCGGAGTCCACTCTGGTTGGATGATGTTGGTGTTTCGTCGCTGATATATTTTTGTATACTTTCCATTGTGGAAATGATCGCATTTGCGACCTCAGCATCATTATTACGTTTTGTATTTTTAGATAATGTCGACCTATCATCTAAAGCAGACTTGGTGCTTTTCGAGGAGATTGTTGTTGACGAAGCCGACGTTGAAGCATCCACCCTAAATAAATTAGAAATAGCATCATCCTTATACTGCGATCAATAATTTTCGGTTGCGAAATCTAACTCGTCATCAAATTCAATTAAATCTGCATCCACACTACTTTCATCTAGCAGGTCGTGCTAATTGCCTTGGGTTCTAATAAAACGGTTAGTCAATAATCGATTTCTAATCTAGTTAATGGTTAAATTATACTAACCTTCTTGGCTGCAAATGGTCTATAAGGAACGACATTTGATCACGGAATTCCCAAGTGCATCTTAAATTGACGTGGCTCCTGATGATTTTCTTTCCGCCTTCAACTCTCGCACGAATTTGTCACGTAAAGTTCTTCATCTCGTCATAACAAAATTATCTGAAAATATTAAGAATCAAACAACACAAATTACACAAGTAATTGTTCACTCCTTATACCACTCTCGCCTAACTCTACTCCAATTTTTTTCCATATTTTACGTTTTTGTCAACATTTTTGTAACCGCCACTACGTTTATCATATAAAATTTTATTTTCCCTCACTAAACTTATTAATTTTTCTTCTAAATTCATGGTACAGACATCTATCGATTTAGGTAATTGTAATAGCTATATAATAGACGTCTTTTGCTGCGTTTATACCACAGCTAAATTAGCAACGCTAAACCGAAATGACAACTGTAGCAATGGTATAAACGTGACATATACATAGTTCAGCTAGCTAAAATAGCACCGCTAATTTAGCGTTGCTACGTAGTTAGCTGAGCTACATAGCTACGGTATAAACATTGCTATATTACTAGAAATGCCAAATTGTTATTTTTGTGGTTTGTTTATATTCACAGATCAAGAGAAATTGGAAATAGGCAGTCATAGGTATTAAAATTCGGGATATATTTTTATTTTTAACCAATATATTTATAATTATTGTTTAATTTTTGTGTGTGCCAAGTTTACAATAACAAATTAAAATGGAGAAAATAATAATTTTTAATTTTTGACATTTGTAGCAACTTGTGGTATAAACATAAGCTAAATAATTTTGACAATTCTAGCAGTGCTAATTTAACTGTGGTATAAACGCAGCATTTGATGAAACAATTTCAGTTTTAAAATAAACATAGCAAAATACAGCCCGCTTGGTTACTGCGAAAAATGTACGTCGAGATTATCAGCAATTTCTTTTTTTTTACAGTACTAAAATTATTTTTGCGTTCCTTGCGTAGCTCCGTCTCCGTTCCGTCGGGACTGTCTCCACCTTAATGATGAGGTTGGTTTTTTCATTTGGAAATGATTTTTGGAGTAGCGAGAAATCGCAGTTGACCGGAAAAACATTATCTATTCTGTATTAACAGTTAAACACAATATGCGTGAATTTGTATGCAAATAAGTCAAATTCTAGAAGATTATGAAGAATTAACAAACAAATTCACCAATCAGAAAAATATTCGTAATTAAATCAGTAAAGCTCGTTAAATATTATCAAAATGAAATAGGTACATGCTGTGTTTTTTGTTAGAATACAATAAAAATGAATCAGCTATTTCTATTTTTTTCAAAAACATGCTGTTTTATATAAATTAAATACGGTGTACTCCTTTTTAGGCATCTCAACTCAAACGAAGCGCTAGAGCGAGAAAGATGCCTTATATCCCCGCTATTGATGTCTGTTAACAAGTATTAAGTCGAAAAGTACTTATCCGACTTTCATGAAACAAAGACAGACTTATAGACCTTGGTGAGATAAGAAAAAAATGGTATGGCTAAGATCTTTAGGTGGTCGGGTTCCAAAGTTATAGACGCTTAAAAATTTCCTTCGCAATACATTCACGTAAAAATCAAAAACAATAAAAGTACATATTAGAATACAATACATACTATATTGAAAATTTTTTTTACTTTGAATGAATGAATGAAAATGTTTTTGTTTGAATGTATGTATATAAAATATTATGTGGTTATACATCCAAGTCCAATTATTACGTAATATAACAGTTTTGTTTATACTTCTTTATTGTAAGTTACAATAATGTAAGATGGGTGGCTAATGGTATATGTAGATAGTATATAGACGACATTGTTGAGATGCCGGTAATGCGATTACATCCTGTAATGGGTTTCCTACTTTTTTTCAATATACTTTAATTAACGATTCTTAAAAATTTCCATATAATGTACTCCTTTTCTGAAAAAAAATTATGGTCACCTTATTTTAATGAGTGGAGTTAGCGCTTAAGTTGAGAATTTATTTGTATTAAGGGTTGAGTTGGTAGTTACTTGAGTTGTTTTGAGTTTGAGTTCATGTACGATTGTGGATTTTCGAGTCGTGTTGATTTGAGTTGTCGAGTAGCGCGGAGTTAAAGTTAAGTTAGAGTTTTATTTGGGGGTTGTTTCTCCGCTGTTGCAGCAATATATTTTGTTTGTTGGTCGGGGCTAATCGAAAATAGTTTCTTGATAGTTGAGTTTCTATTATTTATTTAATGATTTTATGGTTTATACACAAAAACTGTTACATTAATTACAATAACAATATAAAAATATAAAATGATAAGTAGGCTTAGGATTTGTATGCATAAAAAAATAAGAAATATGTAAGTAAAATAATAAAATACGACCACAAAAACGTGAAAATATTTAGAAAAGAAAACGAATGGGGTTCAAGCTCCACCTGAACCGCAAATATTTGGTGAAACATAAAATCAAAAATAGTGAATATTGTGACGATTTTGGCCATCATACAACAAGCTCACGTTATGAACAGCAATAGCTTAGATGGTTAAGTGTTATAAACACGACCGAAGGCAAGCAGAGAAAGTTTTTGGTTTACTTTAAATCGTTAAATAAAGAAATAAATCTGTTGTCCTTGTCATAGCCCCCACCGGTAGCAAGCGGAGAGAATTAAATAGTTAAGTCAAAGCCATGATTCAATAAAACCAAGGTTAGCTCGGAATATGTAAACAAATGGCCATCTTTTTTTTTATGACGTCACTCAATTCTCAATACGTATATAAATTACAACAACAAATATAAAAACGAAAAGTAAAAAAGAATTGCATGACGTCACGAACACGTGTTTTGAAAAATCGAGCTAACCTGGGATTTATAGAATCATGAGTCAAAGCAAATGTCAAAGTGTATAAAAGTAGAGTGAAATAAAAAGTACACAGTGTTTTTAATTTCAAAATTCGAACGAACTCAGAAGCCCAGTTCGTAACAATATTTTTGCTATATGACATGATTTGTTTTTTTTTTTGTATTTTGAATTTTTTTTTGTTTTTTGTTTTTTGAAAATGATGTTCATTGAAAATTTATGGTATGCAATTATATTACATTGAGAAAAGTCGGACGCACAGAAATATTTAGCCTCAAAGATGTCGTCATGACATTTTTAACAACGTTAATGTGATAAATAATAAGAGACGAAATATTTTTATTTAATATAACATTTTATATGACACGCAACAATTTAACGCAACATTTAACATAGCATTCTAACGCAGCGTGTAACATGAACCCAAAACTAGTACCCTAAATGTTTTACCAAACATAAAATACCAAACACACTTTAGTAAAAAAGCTTTTCAGTAAATACTTTACTGTATACCTAAATGTATAAGCAATATTTTGCAAAATAATAAAATCTGATAGTAACAGAAATCAATCAGAACGTATTATATTCTATCGTAAACTTACGTAAACCTTCACCCAGAGAAATTTTTAATTGTTTCAACAAAACATCGTACTGAAATCAATAAAAGATGGCATTGATTTTCAGCCTGTAAAACATTTGTCAAATCAATTAAATAAATTGTAAACTTTTGTTGATTCTACAAAAGTTAATATCACAAAATTTATTACTTCAAAAAAACTTTGATTTTATTTGATAAATATTTGGTAAAACATATTCATAAAACTTTATTTAAAACTATAAATTTTTTGCTAATTTCAACAAAAATATTTAATAGTATTTACATGTTTATTTAATATATTTAAACAATTATATTTCAAATACAAAAGATTCACCGAATTAAAAACAGATTTTTTTAAAATTTATGTATCTATATTTTATTTCAAAATTCAAATATAATTATATATTTAAATATTATATAATAAATGTACTTTTAATATATTTTTAAATTATTATATTTACATGGTAGTACATATGTTTAGGTATTTTTTTACAAAAAAAAAATTACTTACTATCTAAATAAACGGATAAATATAATTCTAAAAACTAGTTTCGCGGAAATACAAATTTCCATTTGCATTTTATTGAATTTAAACAAATATTTTATTGGTATAGGGCTCTTTATTTTCAGTTTTATTTTTTAGTACTTGAGCTTTCAATCCCACTTCGGGATCATTTTCAAAAGCACAATGAAAAATTATTTCCAAAATAGGTTCCTTTTATATAAAATTTTTACATAAAACAATCAAACATTTGTTACAAAAACCAATTTTTCATGCAAACGCACAGCCTAGACAATTATTCGAAAAATAATTTTCTTTTCCTGGCTAAAGCGTTTTTCATGTAGAAAGGTTGTACAATTGAATAAAAATAAAATGAGGTGAGACAAAAAAAAGTTTTTAAGTTTCACCTCATTTTATTTTTATTCAATTGTACAACCTTTCTACATGAAAAACGCTTTAGCCAGGAAAAGAAAATTATTTTTCGAATAATTGTCTAGGCTGTGCGTTTCCATGAAAAATTGGTTTTTGTAACAAATGTTTGATTGTTTTATGTAAAAATTTTATATAAAAGGAACCTATTTTGGAAATAATTTTTCATTATGCTTTTGAAAATGATCCCGAAGTGGGATTGAAAGCTCAAGTAATAAAAAATAAAACTAAAAATAAAGAGCCCTATACCAATAAAATAATTGTTTAAATTAAAAGATTTGGCTCAATATAAATAAAAATAATTTTATTGAATGTTTATACAGTATGATCAAAAAGTACCGGGAATTTGTAATTTAAATGAACCGCTCTCGACCGATTCGGATATTTTTTTTTTTTGTTTAAGTTGGTAGATCCTATACTGACATCTGTGTGTAACTTGAGTGGGATCAGATGATTAGTGTTTGTTTGTCAGCTGTTCATAATAGACAAGTTTTTGTGTTTTGTCGCATTTTAACATGAACAATTTTATTGAGCAAAGATTTTGCTTGAAATTTTGTGTTTTGAACGGAATTTCTTGTGCTGAATCGTTGAAAATGTTGCAGAAAGCCTTTGGGGAGTCTGCTCTATCAAAAACCAGAGCATATGAATGGTATAAAGTGTTTAAAAATGATCGTGAAGTGGTTGAAGACTTGCCTCGTTCTGGACGCCCTTCCACATCGAATACCGATGAAAACGTTGAAATTGTGAAGAAAACTGTGCTTGAAAATCGTCATGTGAGTATTAGAGAGATTGCTAGTGATCTTAACATCTCATACGGAACCGTTCAGCACATTTGTGGGCCGACAACAGTTGGATTTTGCACCACGATAATGCGCCGTCACACAAAGCGCGTATTGTGACAGATTTTTTGACCAAACACAGCGTAAATATCCTTGAGCAGGCACCGTATTCACCCGATTCAGTTCAAGTTTCCCGTCAGAAATCGCGGAAAATTCGATTTTCCAAAAATCATTAGAAAATTTATATAAAATCAGCCTCTAAAGTGTTATGTCTGGAGATGTATTTTATTGATGTGACTTGTCAGTAGCTATCGCAGGGAAAATATTCAGTTCAAGCTTCCCGTCAGAAATCGCGGAAAATTCGATTTTCCAAAAATCATTAGAAAATTTATATAAAATCAGCCTCTAGAGTGTTATGTCTGGAGATGTATTTTATTGATGTGACTTGTCAATAGCTATCGCAGGGACAAAATTCAGTTCAAGTTTCCCGTCAGAAATCGCGGAAAATTGGAAAAACGTTCCAGCCAAAAGTAAAAAATAAATGTCAGCCTCTAGAGTGTTATGTCTGGAGATGTATTTTATTGATGTGACTTATCAATAGCTATCGCAGGGAAAAAATTCAGTTCAAGTTTCCCGCCAGAAATCGCGGAAAATTCGATTTTCCAAAAATCATTAGAAAATTTATATAAAATCAGCCTCTAGAGTGTTATGTCTAGAGATGTATTTTATTGATGTGACTTGTCAGTAGCTATCGCAGGGAAAAAAATCAGTTCAAGTTTCCCGTCAGAAATCGCGGAAAATTGGAAAAACGTTCCAGCCGAAAGTAAAAAATAAATGTCAGCCTCTAGAGTGTTATGTCTAGAGATGTATTTTATTGATGTGACTTATCAATAGCTATCGCAGGGAAAAAATTCAGTTCAAGTTTCCCGTCAGAAATCGCGGAAAATTCGATTTTCCAAAAATCATTTAAAATTTATATAAAATTTCCCTGCGATAGCTATTGACAAGTCACATCAATAAAATACATCTCCAGACATAACACTCTAGAGGCTGACATTTATTTTTTACTTTCGGCTGGAATGTTTTTCCAATTTTCCGCGATTTCTGACGGGGAAACTTGAACTGAGTTTTTTCCCTGCGATAGCTATTGACAAGTCACATCAATAAAATACATCTCCAGACATATCATTCTAGAGGCGGTTTTTATTCCAATTAAAATATTTTTTGGGTTTCTCGAGTTTTCCATAATTTTCCACGAGGAACTGCATTCAGGTTTTGCCATATAATAATAACAAAGGTATTCAATGATAATCATACATCCTTACATTCCTTAGTCTGTTTTAGGCTAAACATTACCGATCGATATTAACTTAATTTTTGATTTTCGGCTGGGATAACACAATCTGCAATACCGATTTTTGTTTACTTTCGGCTGGGATGACGCAATCTGCATTACCGTTTTTCACTTTCGGCTGGAAACTTTCGGCTGGAATAATACAATCTGCATTACCGACTTTTCACTTTCGGCTGGCAACTTTCGGCTAACTTTAACAGTATAATAATAATTATAATTTTTTTTATTCGATTTCATTTATCTTAACAGAGAATATTTACCGTCTTCCAATTCAGCTAATGTTTCTGGCCGATTGCAGTTTTCAATTATATTTTGAAACCCAAAGACCTTCTTTTCGTAGTTGCCGCGTGCCATTGTTCCATCGGTTGTATAATTTACCATTCGCTGCTGTATCTTTGGTAGGTTCTACGTAATAATAAGACTGGAATTAAAATTGGACGATATTACATATTTTATTAATGAATTCATATTGCTTACCGCTATTTCAGATTTTGAAAATAAGGGCTCAATTTGTTCAGCCAATTTTTTAAAGTTTTTATTCGCCAGGTGGTGTTTTTCTTAAATAAAGAACTGAACTATAAGATTACAAATTCGCTTCCGTTGGTTCTCTTCTATTGTTTGGTGAGTTGCATACGCTTCCAATATGTCTTTACCAATAATTGTTGAAATGTTATAGGGGATCTGCATTAAAAAGTTTTAATTTTCATTAAAAATATACATATATTAATATATTAATTAGCGAAAATATAACGAAAATTCAAAAACTCGTGATCGCGAATTCGCGACTTGCAAATTTTTCTCGTTATAAAAGTTAGCGCCATCGAATATTATAATGGAATTAATGTACAATTAATGTAGTTTTTTTTCCTTGTAATAATATGGTGCAATTGTATTGATAATTAGATTTAGTGTAATAAAATAATAACAATGAAAGGCGATAACTTGTTCTTGACCACTTTTAATATTAAAATTTAAATAAACGAAAATTAAATATAGAAAATTGCTTTAATTGCATAGCACCGTATGCACTCATCAATTATTTAGATAAACTTTACGCCACCAATTTTCTAATTACACTTTTCACATGATTCCCATCTAACTGTAAATTCTATAGATATGTATGTACGTTTTGTGCGTTAAAAGGAGATACATAAACTTTAATAAACACAGTAAAAAATCTATTTACATTACACAAAACTCCACAAAAATGATTTGAAGACCTTAATGCCTTAGTCATATTTAATACACAAGCCTCTTACCTTTGTAATATTCAAATGCTTGCGGTATTTTTTTGTCGACACACCATTCGTCTAATGCATCGGCGTATGGAACATCAACGCCATCACTCACAAATTCATATATTATATCGGCCATTGTTCCATGTTTGTAACAAATATCACGAAACATATTATTATTTAATTCAATAATTACGTGTACACTTTTCACTTACTTTTATAAGTATTAATTTAATTATATTTCACGTCTTACTCAATTAAAAACATAATTTTTGTACAAAAATTACACTAAAATTAAACTAAATAAATTTTTAATCACAACCCACCAGGTTTATTTCAGCGACAGACTTGCTTGAACAACAATCAGAAAATGCGGGATGAACGAGTAATTCATAATCGATAGAACTCGGCTATCTCAAACAACAAAACTTTTGTAAATGTTAAAGAATAAATTTTTGAAACAATCAAACAATGTTTGATTTTACAAAATATTGATTGAAGTTTGATCAGTGTTTTGTAAGAATAATTAATGTTTTGCACATCGTCGTCTCAAAAATTTGAGGTATTTTTTGTTTTTGTTTTAAGTTTTAACAAATTTATCTTAATTTTTGTTTGAAATCTAAACGATATTAAGAGTTAATGTAAGACCATTAAATATGCAGTTTTTAATGATAAACTGACAATACCGTTTTTAGTTTTATTTGGAAAATATTGCAAATACATAGATACGTCCTAATCCAAATTATTTGTACCTACTAAAGTTTTCATGCAACTTAACACAAACAACTTTAAAAATTATATAAATAATAAACTGTTTGAAAACTTTAATTTAGATTCAATAAATTTAATTACCATGCTTTACATTTCAATCAAAAAAATTGTTAAATTTTAATTCCAAGAGAAATTACAGGTCATTTAGTTTTTGCCAAAATTATGTACCCACAAATTTGTTCTCATTATTATTTGGGTAATACGGACAAAATCAAAATAAAATATTAAATCAATTAAATTTAAGATTATTTTTTGCAAGTCAAATAATGGTACATATAGTCATGTTTTGTATGCATATGGTCAGTTTTTGTTGAGCCTTTATAACATCTCGCAAATGGATCAAGAATTTGTTGTTAACATCATCTAGAATCGTATCCACATGGTTTTTTTGGCATCCTGCTACAAGTTTTTGGTCTTGTTAGATCATGAATATCTTCCATTATATCCTAAACCTCTGCAAGTTTAAATCGAAAAACTGCCCTTGCCGAGAAAAATAATTATAATCAAGATTTTTGTATAATTTCATAGCAATTACTCTTCTTACTCGTATGTATGGGAGCATTATGGCACTGAATAGCAGATTGAAGACAAACTAGTTTATCATCAAACAGGATTGTTACTTTATAAAATAAGCCGAAATTTAACATTCACCTTGAATAGTTCACTTTGTACAGCCATGTAACCTTTCATTTGTTGCCCAAAGGAAACTAACCGAGGCAGTATCCCCACTAATTGATGCCTGATGTTTATGTAATATTTTTAATATTATCAAATTAAGCCAAAAATACATTAATTTGAACATAAAACAATTCTCCATAGTTCAATGGGCTTATCTTATGATGCCGGCCACGTTTTGTTTCATGACGGTAGATAATATCCTGTTTGTGTGTAAGCCATATAAAATAAAACTTCAAGGTCTTAGTTCAATTTCGATTTCCTGAATTAGGTAACCATCCTAGTCGACGATAAATTAGTTGGTCTTCAATTTGCTAGAATAATCTTTGCCACGAAATGATACAAATATCTTGAACACAATTATTTGACCCGGCCATGGGGTTTCCAGTTAAGCTCGCAGAGGTTTAAGTTAAAGTGGAAGGTATGCATGATTTAACAAGATCGAAAATGTAATAAGACCATTTACGTTTTTTGTAATTTAAATTAATGTGGACATTTTAGTTGAAGTAACATCCTTCTGGACTGAATATTTTACACCCACCTCATTTTTAAACTATATTATTTGATATGTGGTTTTACGAATGATGCGGATATACGCTTTTCTTAATTATAGGAACTTAACCCGCACTCTAATATATGGATCATATATTTTTCTACATGGTTCTATTTTTACAGTCGCGAGTGAGGATCTTTTAAATTGAGAATTTTGATATTTCAATAAAGTTTCGACAACAAACAGTTTCATTCAATATCTAAGCATTATGAGTAAAATTGATAAGTGAAGAAATTAATATTTACTAAATATGTACATTGTACATCTAATATTCCTATTCCTTCCTTCTTTTTATGTCCGTAATTAAATTTCTCAAAATCTACTTAGCAATTACATATATGTAAATTGACAAAAAAATAATTATAATTACAAATCAATAACAATTCATTTGAATGTTTTGTTAATTTTAAAATTACAAATTTGGCAATAAAATCAATCAAATATTTGATAAAAAAATCAAAGATTTGTTTTTTCAATAATGAATTGGTTTATTTGAACAAAACTATTGTATTATCAATCAAACATATCAATGAATCAATTAAAGATTGACTATTGTTGAAACAATTAAAACAATAATTGAATTTCAATCAAAGTTTTCCCTGGGTGTTATGGAACAATTATCATAGGAAAATCCATAATTTCAAAATCAATTGAAATACAACAAAGTAACTAGCTATATTCTTAAATTTTCAAACAAAAACTTTTTGCATCATATTCTGTAACATAGTTTTATACATAGAAAATGATCCTTCCACGTCAACATATGTGATTGGGCCACATTTAATGCTGAAATTTCATAAATCGCGAATTATCCGATCTAATTTGCATTTCCAGGATCGTCAAAAGTAGGTTTAATGGTTTGTAAAATATTCATACCCGTTATTTTTGATATGATAATTATTAATTTATTTTTAATTAGTTCACTGACAACTCCAATAATTGCTTCCAATTTCCTATTAGCTTCCATAAACAAGTTTAATTGTTCCACTAAACTTACTTTTATTTGAAGACTCTAGGCTTTCTATTGTGTTGGTTAGATGGGTATAATTGCCGGTTATGTAAGCCAAATCATTTTTCAAAGTTGGTTTACCTAATGTTGTTTTATTAGTTTGAATATAAATAGAACCAAGTTGTCGCCGCCTCGGTGGCACAGTTGTTAGCATGCTTGCTTCAAGCCCCGGAGGTTCCGGGTTCGATTCCCGGCGGGTGATGAAAAAATCACGGCTGGTTTAATGTAGGATCAATGAATTAATCACTCATTATCCGTTAAAAAAATGATTACGAAACTTCAATATGAAGCGGCCAAATCCCTCTATGCTCTATGGGATGTAGCGCCAGCGAAAAAAAAAAAAAAAGTTGCCGTTCAGTTCCAAAATAATTTCTTGAATTTTTCGAAGTTTTCGTTGTTGTCATTGTATTTAGCCAGGTCCTCCAGCGAGTAACTATGGCTCGAGACGGCAGCAAAAGATTAGGAAATTTATTATTTTATAAAGCGCAATCCGAGATGGTGCTTTCAAAAAAACACTTTTAATCGTCGAAACTAGTCGAATTATATCGCTGAAATTTGATCGAATTGTTTCGCAAACTCTGTGTAATCCACAGGTCAGAAGTAAAATTTTGGGCACTGCATCTGAAATAAAATGCTACATTTTGCCCTCTCGAATCTTTCTTCTGAAAATTTGACAGAGTTATCGAACAACCAGGCGATTGTTGAATGATTGGTTTTTGTTTGGCTACCGTTTTATAGACATCCAATAACCCTAATATCACATTGGCTACATAATGTACCCAGTACTGCTCATAGTTTCATCGATTGAAACCCACAAATATTTTTGTGTTTATAATGCTTTAATTAGTGCGCTTTTTGTTTCCTATCCGGAGCTGCCATCGAGAGCCGTCATTTAAAAGTAGCTCTCGATAGCTGCTCGTTATAAATAGGTAGAGCTAAATATTTTGTAAATCAAGTTTTCACTGAGGAATAGAATTAAAAATTATAGTTTGGCGTTAATTAAATTAAATTTATCAATAAATAGCTTGTCAAATTTAAATTAAGGTATAGAAAATTGACTGCTCCGCATATTATCTATCGAGAGCAAATAAAAAATACTCTAAATATATCATTTGCTTAACGTTGATTCGTCCGGTAGGTTAGGTTAGTTTAGGGTGGCTATCCTAAGGGACACAAAAATGGTCCTATCCACACCACATACACTTTTTGTCCACTCCAATGAGATCCGCTAATTCGTCCGGTATAATCCGCAAATTTTTTTTTTTTTTTTTTTGAAACGATGAAAACACTTACTTTATTTCGCCAACAGAATATCAGCAGCTAGCATTGACATACACAAACCCCCGTTGAATTTCGAATAAGTCGAGCTAGTCACTTATTGTGGAAAAAAGGCTGAGAAGTTTTTCCGTCCGCATTTCTTCCAGTTCTTGTGTTTATTATATAGTAACACCAGCACCAACGTTCACTAACAGCGGGGTAGACTATGCTCGTCCGAATAATATAAAATTGTGGGAAGGGCGCTATAACAAAACAACAAAGGGATACATTGCCATTTATATATGCCTAGCAACAAAGGCAATTCATCTAGAACTTGTAAGTGACTTGTCGGCAGACCCTTTCTTGGCCGCATACCGACAATTCATATCAAGACGAGGAATTTGTCTGAACATATTCAGTAATTGTGGTACAAATTTTGTTGGAGCAAACAAACAACTACAAAGGCAGGCAAAGCAACAGCAAGCAGAAATTAAAGGTAAAATAGCTTAGATGGGAACTGAGTGGCACTTTGTACCCCCGGGAAGTCCTCACTTTAGAGGAGTATGGGAAGCCGGAGTCAAGTCAACAAAACAACACCTCCGCAAAGTAATTGTACTGATACACTAACTTTTGACGAGCTCTCAATACTTCTAGCTCAAATAGAGGCATGTTCAACTCTAGGCCACTAGCTCCACTCTCAAACGACTTAGATGATGACGGGTTTTTAAGTCCGAAATATTTCCTGATAGGCAGGGCCATAATATCAATGCCACAACCTGATATGGAGGGTATCCAAACCGTTACAAGATGGAATTTGCTCACCAAGCTCAGTCAAGAATTTTTGATAAAATGGCATTTGGAATATCTCTCACGACTATAACGAAGGCCAAAATGGTTGCAGAAACAACCTAACATCCAATTGGGAGAACTAGTAATCCTCAAACACGAATAACTACCTCCTACGCACTGGCCACTAGCAAGAGTAATTGAACTTCATCCAGGACAAGATGGACTTGTTAGAGTAATCATGCTCAAATACAGGAACAATACGTTTAAACGGAATCTTACTAAAATATGCCGCCTACCGATAACTAACGAGCCAAAGGACTACATCAACATGCAAAACAAGAAGAATGATCCAGTGCATGCGGTAGTAACTAAAGATAAAAGCACAACTCACAACAATTACCAACCCCACAAAGACCAGACAAAACAGTACCAGGAAGAACAACTACGCAGATGAATAGTCCGCAGTCTATAGGAAACAGACTACCGCTGCCCGGAAAAGACAACCAAAATCAAAGAGTGCAGCCTCACAGACAAGCTCAGAATTTAAGTACAGTAAATCATCTTGTACTAGCATTACTCTCAATTTGCTGCATACTAGGACAGGCGCTAGCTCAGATCAAGATTACCCTATTTAACGACTCAACAGGAATATATTTCGAGAATTTAGGCCAACTTGAATTGGTAGCCATGAAGTGGACATTAGTAATCTATGACAACATGACGAACTATTGGAAAGAGATCGAAGCTTTCAGATAAGCCCAAGGCGAACTGGGAGCAGCTTGTAAAGGATTATCTGGTTTTAACTGCGACGTAATCCTGCAGCAACTACAATGGCAGCTCAACAACTTGAGTGCAGACAATGTTCCCATATTAACAAGCAATAAGGAACGTCGACGAGTGAAGCGCGATTTAGAAGACACAACAGGCATTATCTTAGGAGACATGTCTAGAATTCTTAACCAGCGCGAGGCCAACCAGTATGAAACCCTATTCGAGAATATCAACAACAACGAAAGGCATCTAATGGCATTAATGAGAAACCAGACATCAATAATCGATAACACAATCAAGTTGATGAAATATAATTCTATCCCACAACAATATCATTGAACAATTTAATAAAGGATCAACAGATGTCAAGATTGGAGATGATACAACTAAACGAATATCGAACATTCGAAAAAAGGGTTCACCTGATATTAATGAGCGCACTCGAGTTGACCTTAATACTAAAAACCTTAGAGGATACGCAACAAGGTCTACTTGATATTATTTACTATGCACATCATAGTATTTTGCATCCATCGATACTCGCGCCGTCACAATTAGAAGACCAACTGCAATTATTCGTCAACATACACCAGCATCAATAACCATTCCTAGCCATAACATTCATGACCTCAAGCATATATATCAAAGCATTGATGTACGTAGTAGGGTAACACAACGAAATGTGATAATTAAGATTAGTATACCGTTGTCCTTTGCAACGGATTGTAACCTGCTAGCTGTCTTCCCAGTTCCGGATATTAATCATAACAGCACTTAATCACACATCGTTACATCAACAAAATATCTAGCAATGGACAATCATCGAGAACATTTTGCAACTCTAACAACAGAAGAAGTGAAACGATATCAAACATTCCAACCTACGCAATTTTTATGCGAAATATCACCAATTTTCAATGCATTGACTAGCAAAACCCAGTATGAAGTAGCAATCTTACAGCGAAAGCCAACGCTTGACACATTATGCAATGTTAAAGAAAAAAGTTCAATTAACCATTGGATAAAACTGCATGCTCCAAATCAATGGATATACGTAATTACAAATAAAACGACAGTTGACATCATATGTGGATCCAACATCGATTCATACAGCCTTCAGGGGTCCGGATTGGAGAGAGGACGACAATCTCTTTATCATCGCTATCGGCACTAAGTACGTGGCAAATATATCGTTAATTTAATCTTGTCCTTTTCTTTGCTAAAATCATGCGGTTATACAAGCATGAGAGAACGTTTGGAAAGCCCCACGCCGCACCGTGAGCTCTAGCCAGCTACACAAACCGCATCAAACCTCTGCTCTCAGGATCTTGATTGATTGATTGATTGATTTAGTTTGTACGACCAAGCCTAAGGCAAGTTTCCCGGATACGCCGGGCCCATCGTACACCCATTTACGAATAACAAGATATAAGGAAAGGAAAGGTATGTTAGCATGAAATACTCGACCCGGTTCCAGACACCTAAGTAGTCGATAGTTAATAAATTTGTTAGTTTTTTTTTTTTTTTTTTTTTTGACACTTGTTAATCACAAGACAACACAATTTTTTCTAATACGGCGTGTCCCCCTGTTGTAACTGCAATATCTGAAAAGCCTTAATTTTAATTAATTATTAGTCTACATTATTATTCCCATCGGCGGTTGTGCGGTGGGAGGGGCGAGATTTCGTTCCATCATCATGTTCCCAAGCGGTCAACCAAATTTTTGCTACCCGTAGCAAATGTTGTTTGACATTGTTGTTGAAGTTGTTGCATCTCTTCTCTCTTGTCTACTCGCCCCCCCCCCCCCCCAAACCACTGCTCTCATGATCTGCTAACGAAATCCTTGCGGTTTCGTTACAAGCGGCGGAAGATATATTTGTGGAGCGCGGATACAGGGAGGAAGGATGCAGCAATCAGTCAGACCAAAGATCTTTTTATATTAAAGATGATTCATTCAGTGCAAAATAAAAAAATAAATGACAGGCGCTCGAGTTTAATATTGCGGGCGCTCCAAACTTATATGTGTTAGTGTTTTTGCTGTTTATACTATTTTTATACTTTTTTCTCGTGTAGATATTTATGAATATTTTTGTGTATATTGTGTATTGTGATATTTGTGTGTATTTTTCAGTAATACCGTTATTTTTTCATATAATAATTTCACCGTGGGGACGAAGCATCTTTATTATAATATGATATTTGGTCAGACTGATCAAAGTCCTTCGTCCATGTATTAACAGAGGTCATGGTGAAGTAAATTTTTTCGTGTGCCAGTTTTTGACGGGGCATGGGTACTTCAAGACCTACTTCCACAGGATGGGAAAGCTGTGGTCCCCTTAGTGTTTGTACTGCCCGGAGAAGCAGGATGATGGGTGTCATACTTTCTTCAGGTGCGATGGATTCTCGATGGAACGGAGGCTGCTCACTTCTTAAGGGGGAGAGCGGTAACGCCGGATACAGTGGTGGAGGTAATGCTTCAGTCGGAAGAGGCATGGAGGGCAGTAGCATATTACGAAGAGGCGATATTGCGATGCAAGAGGGAGGAGTGATGCTGGGCGGACCCATAGGAGCCAATAGGGGGACGACGGATACAAGCAGTGCGTGCCAAACCGAGGTAATGCGGAAGCGGTTCCGGTTTGGGTTTTCCGTGGTCAGTAGGTGATTTTTTAGTGAGTCAAGACTCACTGTTGGGAAGAGTGTAACTTCGCTTTTCGCCTTTTGAAAGATTTTTTCACCTACAATAAAAAAAAAAAACAAGTTTAAATAGCATTGAAAACCCGAGCCTAAATCAAATAATTTCTTTCTTTCTTTAATAGTAATCCTATTTTGAATGTGAAAATATATTAACCTTCGGCGGTCGCACTATAACGATGCTTCCGTGGTCGCACTGGGCCAAAAAAGTCCACGTTCAGTTTTCAGCGTGTTAATTCTCTGTGAAAAATTCTAAAAAAATTCATGAACGCTCTTGAATCCTTCTAGAATGATAATTCACAATTTTGTAAGCACAAAAGTTATTATATTTCTTGCAATTAATCGGTATCTGAGCGAAAACGCTAAAAAAACATGTATTGGCCTAAATTTCAACAATTAATGAATGCCCCATAGTTGTGCGGATCCGTATTTCCAAATCTCCACAAATTGAAAGGCACCGAGTAGGAATTTAAGAGATCATGAGTTCCTTCATCTGAATAAACACAGAACAAACTATGGTAACATGAGCCGGTAAACATGATGTCGGAGAGTTTTTAATAAAATCGACCATCTGTTCGACTTTTACTTAAGCAATCAGACAGCTTTAAACGTAGGTTAAAGCAACATTATGCTCCAACCTGAAAAGATTTTTATGTCAATTTTAATTATTTTCTTATTTTAATTTAATTTTTATTTAACCCTTTTCACATTATATTGTTATAAATTCAAGTCAAATTTGAAGACTTTTCTCTTGTACATATAAATAAATAAAAATACGTTATTAATTAGACAAGGAGTGGCCGCACAGAAATTTCGATAGTATTATTTTCAAGGTTTCTAAATTCTGTATAATATGGCCGATTTGGATTTTTGAATGAAATATCGAGCAAGTTCGTTTACAGTTTCAAACAGCAGCATATTTTTTTTAAACACCTTTTGTTTTACTCAAAAAAGTCATAAAATAACACAATGAAATAAAACGGATTCCAGTATCGAACAAAAGACAAAATTTCCTTCAACTAGAAACAACAATTTTTTTTTTTAAAAGGTGTTGTAACGAACGCACTAAATTTGGCACCGGATACTATACGTGAGCAATAATTTTTTTTTCCTATTTACTTAGCTTTTCATACATACATTTCATAGCCATCAAATTTCATACATACCTTATTTATATAAGTCAAAATTCTTCCTGAGAGCACTGGGAGCTGTACCAATAACCATAAATTAAGCCCGGAAAATGATATTAAACTTCATGAAATTATAAGGAGTTTCCCTTCTTTCGGAGAGCGAGGACTTGGAAGAACCCATCTTGTGATGCACCATATAGACGTGGGCACAGCTGACCCTATCAAGCAACGACACTATCCAGTATCGCCTGTGAAACAGGAGTTGATCTACCAAGAGATCGATCGAATGATCAAACTTGGCGTGATTGAGGAGAGCAAAAGCTCATGGAGTTCTCCTGTGGTTTTAGTATCGAAGGCAAATGGGAAATCAAGATTGTGTTTGGACTCCAGGAAAATAAACGCAGTAACTAAAAAAGATGGCTATCCGCTCCCATTCATAGATGGATTGCTAGGAAAATTACAGGAAACAAAATATATTAGCAGCATCGACCTCAAGGACGCGTTCTGGCAGATACCTCTCTCCGAGAGCGCGAAAGAGATTACGGCCTTTACGGTTCCAGGTCGTCCTCTTTATCATTTCTGCGTCATGCCGTTTGGGTTGTGTAATGCACCCCAAACCATGTGCAGACTGATGGATCGAGTGATACCGAACGAGCTTCGAAATAGGGTATTCGTCTATTTGGACGACCTCTTGATAATCTCAGCCGGTATCGACGAGCACCTGGAAATCTTAAAGGCCGTGGCACGCTTATTGTTCAATGCAGGTTTGACAATAAACGTAGAGAAAAGTAATTTCGTGCTAAAGGAGACAAGGTATCTGGGTTTTCTCGTGGGTGAACGTGGACTAAGAGCAGACCCATATAAAATTGATGCTATTACTAACTTTCCACCTCCAAAATCTGTCAAACAAACGAGACGACTGTTGGGAATGGCCGGATGGTACAGACGGTTTATATGTAATTACGCTGAAATTACGGCCCCGATTTCCAATCTACTCAAGAAAGGAGTAAAATTTAAATGGTCCGATGAAGCGGAAGCAGCTTTCATGAAACTAAAATGGTTACTAACGAATGCACCTGTATTACACAATCCAGACTTTACGAAGACCTTTTTCATCAGATGTGACGCCAGCACACAAGGCATCGGAAGTGTTTTATTTCAGAAAGACAGCGAGGACAATGAAAAACCAATAGCGTTTATGTCACAAAAATTAAATTCTGCTCAGCGCAACTATACAGTAACGGAATTGGAATGCCTAGCAGCTATAGTGAGCGTGAAAAAATTCCGACCGTATATCGACGGCTACAGATTCACAATAATAACGGATCATGCAAGCTTAAAATGGTTTATGTCCCAGAAAGAATTGTGTGGTCGCTTAGCAAGATGGAGTTTGAAACTGCAGGGTTTTGACTTTAACATCATTCACCAGAAAGGGCGAGAAAATATCGTTCCAGATGCGTTGTCCCGGATATATTGCGATTCGGTGTTAGAAATTACGCAGGATTTAAAAATACACGACGAAAATGTGTTTGATAATTGGAAGACGCAAGACACATCTTTTATTAATCTATTTTCAGAGTTGCAAGAGAATCCCGAATCTTATCCAAATCTTCGGATAATGAAGAATCAAATTTTTATTCGAATTGAGCCAAAATCGAACGTTCAACTGACAGATGTACCGTGCTGGAAATTGTGGGTTCCAAGTGAATTTCGAGAGAAGCTGATAAACAACGAACACAATGTACCAAATGGAGCACATGGAGGAACTCGCAAAACTCTGGATCGGGTGAGACGATTATATTATTGGCCCAAAATGGCCATAGAGGTGTACCAATATGTAACTAAGTGTGAAATTTGTAAGCAAACCAAACCACAAACCAATGCTTACGTCCACCTCTAGGGAAACAGACGATAACCGAAAGACCATGGCAAAAAATCTACATAGATTTATTGGGACCTTACCCCAGAACTGCAACTGGTAAAACAACAATATTAATCGTCATGGACCACTTAACAAAATTTGTTTATTTAAAATCGCTAGCAAAAGCTACTGCGATTAAAATTGTAGAGTTCCTGCGGGATGAGTTGTTTCCGTTATTTAGCGTACCTGAGACCATCCATTCCGATAATAGCGAAGGAGTTCACCGTATTACTGAATCAGTATGGAATTAATCACATTAAAACGGCCTACTATTCACCACAGAGCAACGCCTCCGAAAGGGTTAACCGGTCCATCGTCGCCGCTCTACGAGCGTACGTTAGTAAAAAGCATTCAGCCTGGGACAAATTTCTACCAGAGATTGGAAGCGCATTGAGAAATTCGATACATCAATCAACTAATTATTCACCACATTTTCTAGTCTTTGGGTATCACAAAGTTCTACATGCTAAAGACTACAAGCTCCTTCGCGACATTGATGTATTAGACGAGAAAAGTTTGGACTGGATGACAATTCCTGACAGACTAGCAATCGTGCATAGCGAAGTCAAAGATAATCTGATCAAGGCATACAACAAATATTCTAAACAATATAACCTACGTACTAGAAGTCGAATTCTGGAAATAGGTCAGAAAGTTTTTGTTAAACAACATCCACTGAGTGATGCGAATAAACAGTTTACTGCTAAATTTGCATTTCAATATCGAACCGCTTTCGTTAAGGAAAAACTTGGTGGACTTTATTATCGTCTAATAGATGAGAATCAAAAAGACTTGGGAACCTTCCATCTAATGGACATTAAAACTTAAAGTACGTGGCAACAAGGGAATGCTCTAAAAATTTAGTGAGCAATCCTTTTCAGTTTCAAATTCCTATATATTTAATTAAAACGTAATTCGAATCTGCCCTGTAACGAACGCACTAAATTTGGCACCGGATACTATACGTGAGCAATAATTTTTTTTTCCTATTTACTTAGCTTTTCATACATACATTTCATAGCCATCAAATTTCATACATACCTTATTTATATATTCAATCCAACAATATTTAGAGTTACCTTCATTTTAATTATTTAGCTTTACCTACTCACCTGTTTTTTTTTAAATTCATAAACAAGATTGATCATCTGTTTTTTTTCTTCCATGAAATAATAATTAAGTATTGGTGACGATTTTTTTGGAAAGAGGGGAAAAAGCGCGGGAATATTTGGATAGCGAGATGACAAGAAAGAATCGGGCGGATGAAAATGGCATTCAAGTAGAGAATTGGGTATCGAACACATTAAACCCAAAAATAATTAATTGTTTAGTAAAAACAAAAAGGAAAATAAATTAAATAGAAATAAATGTGAAAACAAACTATTTATTTTTAAGAAAAGTACTTTATGTATAATTAATAAAAAAATAGAAAATCATGTAAAAAAAAAAAATCATGTTCATATAATATATGTACATAGTTTATAAGTTTTTTTGTGTAAATAATATTGTACCATGAATAAAAGAGTGACTCTCAAAAATTGAATTGGACAATATAATTGTTTTGAGTTATGCTGTGTAAACTATATTTATGCTGATATGCTGTGTAAACTATATTGTATAAAGAAACATTGATATTGTACGATAAATAAAGTTCTGTTATAAAATAAAGATAAAAATAAAAAAAAAATTGAATGTATCCAAATTAATGCAATGAGATACTAATAAAACGCAAATAAAAAAGTATCCGTGCAAATAAAAAAAAACAAAAAACAACATAAATGAATGATTTTTAATTTATGTATTCTTCGTCGGCTCCCATGATTCAATAAAACCAAGGTTAGCTCGAAATATGTAAACAAATGGCCATCTTTTTTTTTGACGTCACGCAATTTTCAATACGAATATAAATTACAACAACAAATAAAAAAACGAAAAGTAAAAAAGAATTGCATGACGTCACGAACACGTGTTTTGAAAAATCGAGCTACCCTGGGATTTATAGAATCATGGTCGGCTCCATTCGTAATATTTTTAATTTTTAAATTTTGAACAAAGGAACCAAAACAGAAAGTAAGAAAATAAAATGATTTTGTTTATTTTTTTAGTATTGTGTTGCCTTGTAGCTCGTGAGGGTTGTTCCTTTACGATGTTATGTCGAAGTGTGGGGACATTTTATTCTAAACAAAAAAAAAATGTATATAAAAAAAGGTTACGCAAGTTAAAAAGGAAAGTAATAAAATAAACCATCTCGCTTTTTATTTGCTGTGTATATGCTAGAATAAAATTTCTCCAACCTCGGACATAACATCTTATAAGAGGCCTGGTCCCTGAGGCTACTTCAAAAATTAACTTACTAAAGAAAGAAACATTGTAACATAATAATGTTGTATTTTTTTTATGAATAAAAAAAATAAAAGCAAAAAACAAAACGAAAATTGAAAACAATTGTTTACGTGTAACTTTGTTCTCTTTTATTGAATTTGCTTTTTAGTTTTTGTTTTTGTACAAATTCCTTTATTTTGTTTTGTTTTTTTATCACGTCATACGGAGCTGCCTATATCTAGTGCCGGATATACCTATATCTAATATTATTCATTTTAATTGGGACAATTTAAACGGGCATACAAGAAAAAAATTTTGGCAACAAACATTAACATCAAAAATAATAAATTGGCGAAAATATAATATTTTGGAAGAGAAAAAAATTATTTTTAGTAGTAAAAAAAAAAAAAAATCGTGACAAAAAATTAAATTTAATCGATACCAATTATTTAATATTTAATGGGGGATCGATATAAAATATTGCAGTGTCATTAATAGATTCTAGATATATAATCCGCTCCTACGTGCGGCACGCAGTGCGACATGTTTGCTTATCCCGGCTCCTACGTCCCTCGAAGTTCAAATCTAAGGCCCCTCGGAGGGCTAAGCGGGGGAGGGGGGGGGAGCGAAGCGACCTCCCGCTTGCCCGTGAGAGTTACCGAAGCCGTTAGCCTCTACAATTCTAAGTTAAATTAGGGATCTCCATTTTCCAGAATATTTTAAAACTAATTTCAATTTTTTAATTTATTTATTTATAAATTTGTTGCCAGTTAATTATTTTTGGCGCCCAAAATGTTTATTTGTGCGATATAATTCCTTTAAAATAAGTAATTAAAAAAAATTTACCTTTACTTCAAAATTTAACTTACCGCATGAGAAAATGAGTAAAAAAGATAAGCGGTCAGTTAATTTTTGAAATAGCCCCAGAGGCGTTTACACGATCAATATTAATGTCATTACCAGTAATGTCATTATTTACAAAATCACCGTCATTACTCCTTCATTAATTTTCAACATCACATGATCATTTTTAGTGTAAATTATTTGCGTCATTACTGTACATATTTTCATATCATTACATATTCGCCACACACGAATTATTCATATTCAAATATTTTTTATTGTTTCCTTCACTATAATTTACTTCCACGTTATCACATTTATATAAATTTTATAAATTTTTCTTATAAACAAAATATTAAACATTTATTGACAACCAGGAGTTGTTGAGACGAACAACAGAAACAGAGTATGTAATGAAGCAGTAATGAAGCGAAACATACACACGTTCAATAATAATGACAGTATCCCCACCAAGCATCAGTAATGATATCTCGAAATCAGAAAATCCGGATTTGCATCATTACTGGTCATCATTACTGAATTCATCGACTTACACGATCAATATTAATGTCATTATCATAAGGTAATGACATTAATATTTACCGTGTAAAGGTCGCTATAGCCGCCGCCCCGGTGGCACAGTTGTTAGCATGTTTGCTTTAAGCTCCGGAGGTCCCGGGTTCGATTCCCGGCGGGTGATGAAAAAATTACGGCTGGTTAATGTAAGGATCAATGAATTAATCATTCATTATCCGTTACAAAAATGAATACGAAACTTCACAATGAAGCGGCCAAATCCCCCATGGGATGTAGCGCCAGCGAAAAAAAAAAAAAAGAAAAAGGTCGGTATAGGAGCAACCGACCATCATGAGTTGCAACACAATACTAAACAAAATCGTTTTGTTTTCTAGCTTTTTTGTTTTTTTTTTAGTTAATATTTTTTATTTTGAGTCTCTCTCGCTTCGTAATATTTTTAATTTTTTTTTCTTCGGAATTTGTTGTTCTGTCTCAGCCTCTCTTAATACATCCTCTCAATCGTTCTCTTCTGAGCTTATTCCTCTTATTTGTATCATGTTATCCCTATTACTCGCGTCATTTTATCTCTTTTATTTGCATCATACTAAACGAAAAACTGAAAGAAAAAATGCACATTCAACACCAATACAATTTACCAATACTATTGCGTTCCGGTAATCCTCAAATCAATCCTCATTTTGCGACCAAAATCGCTGTCCTGCTGCCTAATAATATAATGTCGAATTCTATTCACTTTTTTTGTAAAATCTAGATTTCATGGTTCTAATAGAACACAAAAACATATGATCAATTTTTGTTGTTGTGTTGGTAAACATATGTAGTTAAAATAAAATTGTTTATATTGTTAAACTCACAATACAACATTCAATTCAAGAATGACGCCCACCAAAATGGTTTATTTAGATTTTTAGCTGTCATTTATAATAATAAAAAATGGACATTTCTACGTATTAATGAATTTGGTAGAAAAGTGGGGGTAAATCTTAAAAAAAAATACGATTCTGAAATTTGATCTAGATCAAAGCAGTGGCAACAACTAAAAACCACTTAAGTCGATTTAATTGAGAACTGACTTAAGTGGTTTTTAGTTGTTGCCACTGAAAGAATCCCTTGATTTTTTTGGGTAAATATTTGGTTGTTCAGCATAGGAACCAAGCGCAAATTTTAGAGAAAAAAAAATTCGATATAAAATTTTATTTAAAAAAAAAAAATTGAACGCAACCAAAACTGCTGTAAAATAATTTTGTGTATGAAACCAAATTAAAAACTCGATATTTTAAGGTCGCTGCACGAGTATGGATATAAATCCGTACAATCTGAATCCGGTCATTCATCCAATGAAATTACCCAAATATTGTCATGTGACCGAAAAAAATATTCCCCTATTTCTCTTCTCGAGTTAAAATTATTTCAACATTAAGCAAAATATCCGCAGAAAACCAACATAACCATACCAAAAAATAAATATTACGAGCTATTTTTCCCCTATTTTTAGTTTATTTGCTTATTTCTGACTTTTCGATTTTAAAAAAAATTTGTTATTTTATTATTATTTAAATTTTCATATATGTATTTGTTATTATTGAAACTAAAAGCAAAGAGAAGTTGATAAAATTTATTTAGCAAAAGTTCAAATAAGTTACTAACTTCGTTCGGATTCAGATTGTACGGATTTATATCCATACTCGTGCAGCGACCTTTAGCGAAAATCTTATTAGTACGTATGAGGGTACTGATAAAAAATTAAAAGGTCGTTTATTATTTGTAAACCAAAATAAATTATCCTTTTATGCATTTTGACAAATACATATAAGTTATGCGAGTAAAATTTGCATTTTTATTTTTATGTCAGCTACCAAAGAAGACATTCATATATAATTTAAGTATACGACTGGATTATTTGTGATTATGTACTTATTTCAAACCCAAAATGGTACGCGTTTGCTAAATTAATTGACGAGCATTTTCTGGTTTTTCAAGGTAAACAAATGTCCCAATTTTCTTTGTAATTTCATAGTAATAATTCTTAGTTATAGGGAAATAGACAACCGACAAAAAGAAAATTAGAATTCCGTACCTTACTGAAGAAAATTAAAAATCTGTTGGGCCCTTTACACTTTCGTGGAAAAAAATTATTGGTGGATCCACTGGGACAAACGCTAATCTTTCATATAGAATTTGAGAATTTGAAACTTCAAAAGAGTTAAAATTAAAATGAAACGTTTTACCGGGACTGGGTCTTTAATATACAATTTATGTTGCATTTCATTAAAAAATTGGGCTGCATATCATAAATTAACTTTATTTAAATGATGTATAGAAGCATATGTTTGTTTGACGGCATATGCCGTTTTATCCCCAAAAGTGTTTACAAATATTGGTGAACAATTGGCCAAATGATTTTTAAACGCTCATATTAATTATAATTTTTAAATATAAATAAATTAAAATCGCGCCAACTAAAAGTATCCGTGTCTAATTACTCTATTTCACTACAATTTTGTCAAAACGTCAAAATGTTTTGTAAACATAGCAAAATGAATAAAAATTGCACAGGCGTCTACTGTAAAAAAAGAAAAATTTAAAATTGAACGTACGTTTTTCTAGCCAACTACAAGAAAATTATATCGAGGTTTTTTTTCGCTAAAATTTGCGCTTGTTTCCTATGCAGAAATAAAATAAAATAATAAAATTAATGCAGGTTTTCAACCATTTTATTTAAAACGACATATCTCAGTTTAGAATAAATTTTATTAATCGAAATAAGAACCATTAGAATCTACACATTGTTGCCAACAAGATACAAGTTTACTAATTCCAGTTGCATAGAATTCTGAAGTTCTGGAAGCGACGAATTCTTCGAAGGCATTTTTTGCGGCTGTTTGGTCGTTGAATACTTTTCCTTGCAAAAAGTGGTCGAGATGCTTGAAAAAGTAATAGTCGGTTGGTGAGAGGTCTGATGAGTATGGTGGATGCGGCAGAGCTTCGTAGCCAAGATAGTTCAACTTCTGCAGCGTCGGTTGTGCAACATGTGGTCGAGCATTATCGTGCAGAAGAACTGGGCCCATCCTATTGACTAATGCTGGACGCAGACGTTTTAGTTCTTTATGCATTTTGTCAATTTGATGACAATATTTCTCTGCTGTGATATTTTCGCCAGGATTCAAGAAGCTGTAGTGGATAATTCCGGCTGACGACCACCAAACAGTCACCATAGTCTTTTTTGATGCAGCTCAGGTTTGGAGAAGTGTTTAGGGGTTTTGCCACGGTTCAACCACTGCGCTGAACGTCGTCGGTTGTCGTATAGAATCCGCTTTTCATCGCACGTCACAATGCGATCGAGAAATGGTTCGTTTTTGTTGCGCAAAAGAAGTGAAGAGCAAACTTCATAACGGTGATTTTTTTGGTTTTCGTTCAATTCGTGTGGCACCCATTTGTCGAGCTTCTTCGACTTTCCAATTCGGCTCAAATGTTCCGAAATTAATCCAATACTTACGCCTAGGTCCCCTGCAAGCTCTCAAACAGTCGTGCGTGGGTTTGCTTCCACCAAAGCCTTCAATTCATCGTCGTCAATGGCAGAGGGACGTCCGCGACCTTTCTCATCTTCAAGACTGAGTTCACCTCGACGAAATTTTTGAAACCAACGTTGTATGGTGCATTCGTTAACACTTCCTTGGCCCCAAACTTCATTGATGTTTCGAGCCGTTTGTGCTGCACTGCGGCCGAGTTTAAGTTCATACAAGTAAATTTAGCGAAATTCTTGTTTTGACATCTTAACTTCAAAGGTCTAAAAATAGACAAAACTACAATTTAGATTACAAATAGATTATGTGATAAGAAAGAGCATAAAATAAGCTTTAAAATGACTTATAATGTTAAACTCTTTGCGTAACTCTTTATTATTGAAAAATTGTTGAAACAAATAAAATCATAAAACCTGCATTAATTTCTGAACAACCTAATAAAACACAAAACCTTGATGTCGCCATTTTTTTTGATTCAGATCAAACTTTTTGGGTGAATAGAATATCACATAAGTAAGTTGATTAAAGAATGACGGTGATGTTCTATTCACCAAAAAAGTTTGATCTGAATCAAAAAACATGGCGGCAGATCAAGGTTTTGTGTTTTATTTACGCAAAAAAATCAAGGGATTGTTTGATCTAGATCAAATTTCACAAATCGCATTTTTTTTAAGATTTACCCCCACTTTACTACTAACCTCACTAATAAGTAGAAATATTCACTTTTTATTATTACAAATGACAGCTAAAAATCTAAATACACCATTTTAGTTGACGAATTCGTGAATTGAATGTTGTTTAACAATACAAACAATTTTATTTTAACTATATATGTTTACCAGCCCAACTACAAAAACAGATCACATGTTTTTGTGTTCTATTAGAACCATCAAATCTAGATTTTCCAAAAAAAGTGAATAGAATTCGACATAACTAAAAAATATTTTTAGAAGACCGGAACATCGAATATGAAATTATCATTATTTTTTAAAATTATATCGTACATTGAGTCTCATCGTCCGGTATCCTTTCCTCTAATAAAATAACCGTAAACTTTATATACATAAAGATGTTGCAAAGGTAAAACTCCCAGACTCAAATCTAATGGCCAAGAAGAGTCACGAATTGACTTAAATAAGATGCATCGTATGATTTTGCGCAGTAATGAGAATCTTCAACGATGACATGTAGCAATCATAAAACGCTAGTGCATATTCTAACCTATTTGTATAGTTTAAGTGAAAACAAAATTTAGAAATTACTAATAGGCTGTATCAGCCTAAACGTTGATTGCCCATTGTACATAATTTTTATTGGTTAGAAATATAAGATTATTCAGGTACATAACCAGATACTTAGTTTTACAAAGAGAGAAATTATTAAGAATTTTTCAAGTTCAGTTTCGATCTGAATGAGAATTATGAAAAATGGAATTTTTTTTTTGACTGGAAAAGAAATTTAATTTTTCATAATTCTCATTCAAATTGAAACTGAACTTGCAATTAATATATATATTTAGCTAGCGAGGCTGTAGAACGCTTTGAAAAAATAAAACAATTTAACAATGCAAATAAAACGGGGATTTTTATTTTGTTTGTGGCGTAGTGGTAATGCATTGGACTAGAGCAGCAAAGGTCTTCGGTTCGATCCTCCTCAAATTTTATTTTTTCTAATTTTTATTATTATTTTTTTTGGTATTCATGTGTAATGACCAAATATTTTACTTTAAATTAAACATTCCGCTTTTTAGTTATTACAGTAATTACTAATTAATTACGCAAGAAAATGGTGGTCCGCGTTTATGATTAAACACCACAACAAATTATTTAACAACTTTTATATTATGAGTTGTAGTAAGCCAGGAGATTTTTTCGGTAAAACATTTTTTTTCTGTCATAAACTTCAAAGCATGTTATGTTTGAAATAATATAAGAATGAAAATTAAATAAATTTCCTTAGGTTGATATGGCTTAGTAGAAATGTTTTGGACTAGAGCGGTTAAAGTTCGGGGTTCGATTGTGGTCAAGGCATTTTAGTTTTGTTTTTCAATTTATATTTTTTTGACGTGATAACGTCGTACACCGCATGTTCTGAAAATTGACAAGAAAGTTTTCCCTTGGTTGTGGGCAATTACTAATCAACTGTAAGCATTACCTTTAATTTAAATGTATGATTTCTTAGGTTGGTCCTTAGGCTTCATGCCTCACACATAATATTATCGAATGATTTCGCGCGATTTAAATCCTTCAACAACTGTAGTTGCATAAAGAAACAGTGGTGGTTAATTTTTTTTAAATTAAAATAATTAATCTACACATTAATTTTAATTTTAATTAAATCTAATCTTTAAAAGCCTTTAGTCTCAAGCTATTCCTACTTCACTAAAAAATAACTGTTAAAAAAATCAAATGGTCAAATGGTGATTGTGGCAGCGGCCGCTTGACATCGACATGATATATATAATTGTATCCGTCCTAGGACAGGCTGCACCGCTAGTATTATACATATTTAGCTAGGGACACTGTAGAACGCTTTGAAAAAATAAAACAATTTAACAATGCAAATAAAACAAGACATAATATTGTTTGTGGCGTAGTGGTAACGCACTGGACTAGAGCTACAAAGGTCTTCGGTTCGATTCTCAGCCAACTTTTTTTTTTTATTTTTTTATTATTATTTTTTTTTAGTATTCATGTAATGACCAAATATTTTACTTTAAATTAAACATTCCGCTTTTTAGTTATTACAGTAATTACTAATTACACAAGAAAATACTTGGTCCGCTTTTATGATTAGGTAAACACTACAACAAATTAACTTTTATACATATTATGAGTTATAGTAAGCCATGAGAATTTTTCGTTAAAAAAATTTTTTCCTGTCATAAACTTCAAAGCATGCTATGTTCGAAACAATATAAGAATGAAAATTAAATAAATTTCCTTAGGTTGATATGGCTAAGTAGAAATGTTTTGGACTAGAGCCTCTAAAGTCCAGCGTTCCATTGTGGCCAAGGCATTTTATTTTTATTTTTCAATTTATATTTTTTTGATGTGATAACATCTTACACCGCATGTTCAGAAAATTGAAGAAATTGTGCCCTTGGTTGTGGGCAATTACTAATCAACTGTAAGCATTACCTTTAATTTAAATGTATAGGTTTTGCAGGTCAAATTCACTATTTTGCAGATGATATTCAATTTTTTGCAGTTCACGTACAATTTTCTCCAACTCATCGTCAATATTTTCCAAAGTATATTCATGTTTTTTCAAAGTTACTTCAATTTAATGTAGAATAAATTCAAATATTTTAAAAACTAATTCAAATTTTAATATTTAAAGTTTATTGATTTTTACAATTCAAAATCAACTTTTTGCAAATCAAATTTAATTGTACTCGTAATTAGATAATTTTTGCGTTTCGAATGCAACCGTTATTATATTTTATCATTGCGGTTGGTAATTAAACGAATTTATATGGAATTCATTTTACATCTGATCATCCTTTAGGTAAATGTTATATCGATTTATCAGTGGGTGTTATATAGTGTTTCGTTTTTTTTAATACATATACTCTTAGTGTTTTTAAAAATGGAAAATTCATCGGAAAATGAAAATTTCAGCAGTGATTCGTAAGTTTCAGAGCCACACGGAGCTCCTGTAGCTCATCAATCGAGACAAAGGCAGCGCCAATGTTAAAAAAGAAAAAGTTTAGAGTCCAAAAAATTATTAATAAAATTTTACAATAAGGGAAAATCAATTGTTGAATCAGCAGAACTCTCAAATATAAATAAGAATACCGCTACTTCAATTAGCTAAAAATATTTGAAAGATGGTGAGGAAATAATTGTTACAAAATGTGGTGGCAAGATTCTATAAAATTACAGAGGATATTTTAAATAAAATATAGCAAATTGTAGAGGAAAATCCAGTAATAACTCTAAAAAATATCAAAGAAAAATTGCAAGAATCGGCTGACATAGTGCAGCAAGCATTTCTTCAATTCAAAACGGCCTAAAAAAGCTCAGGATATAAATATACCTGTTATATTATTAAGCTACGGCTGCATTCGAAACTATCTAAATACGAGGATAATAACGAGAATTAAATTTGATTTGCAAGAAGTTGATTTTGAATTGTAAAAATCAACAAACTTGAAATATTAAAAATTGAATTAGTTTTTAAAATATTTGAATTTATTCTACATTAAATTGAAGTAACTTTAAAAAAACATGAATATACTTTGGAAAATATTGACGATGAGTTGGAGAAAATTGTGCGTGAACTACAAAAAATTGAATATCAATTGCAAAATAGTGAATTTGACCTGCAAAACCTTATATATGATTTGTTAGGTTGGTCGTTAGGATTTATGCCTCACACATAAAATTATCGAATGATTTCGCGTGATTTAAATCCTTCAACAACTGTAGTTAGAGAATGGCTCATCCGATTCGAGCCCTTCTGAAGTCAATTTTTGCGTAAAGAAACAGTGGTGGTTAATTTTTTTTAAATTAAAATAATTAATCCACACATTACTTTTAATTTTAATTGAATCTACAAAATAGCGATTTACTGGGATTGATCGCACTATAGCGAGAGAATTCGCCATCTGACTTGAGTAATTCTGATGCTAATTTGTACATAAATAATATGGCAGATAACTTAGTTTCAATTAAAATAATTAATCTCAACATGTTACAAACGCTATCGCGCAAAACACCTACGGCCGTGTTGATGACACAGCCCACCCCGATTTTTTTATTTTTTTTTTTCTGTCTGTAAGGTTTTTTGTTTGAAGCCCCAACGCATGTAAAATCGTCCATAAAAGCCCTTACTCTTTTGGTTTAAGGTCTATTTAAAGTACAATAATCCTTAAAAGCCTTTAGTCTCGAGTTATTTCTACTTGGCTAAAAAATAACGGTTAAAAAAATATCAAATGGTCAAATGGTGATGGTGGCAGTGGCCGCTTGACATCAACATTATATAAAAATTGTATCCGTCCTAGGACGGGCTGTACCCCTAGTTTCTTAATAATTTCGCTCCTCATAATTTTTATTATTTTATGTACCGTATTTTTCGGAACATAAGACGCATTTTTTACCCAGAAAATTCGTCGGGAGCGTTCTATGGTCCGAAGTGCGTTTTATAGTTTGAACATATTACTGTAAACTCAAAGTGATTTCCATGGGTTTTCGTAAAAAAATCTAGGAAACCAACGAAAATAAATCGGGGATCCGATGCGTCTTATCATCCGTAAAATACCGTATTTATTGTTTACACAATATGTACTAAATTTTATATTTCTCAATTCGTTATGCCACAATGAAATGCCGTTTTAAAATAAAAATAAAAAATTGGGTCCGGATAGACCGGACCCACTTTTCCCCCAAATCCGTGAAAGATCACCAAACCAACATTTATTTATGTTAAAGATAAGTTAATAGCGATTAATAAATAAATACACTACTCCAAAAAATTAAAGGAACACTAATTTTTTTCAATTTTTTTAGTGTTTTTTGAAGAGCTGTATCTTTGTAAAATACAGTCGTACAGAAATGAAAAGAAAAGCATTTTAAAGCTTCAAATCTCTAGTTTTGAGACTTTTGAGCAGAAAATTTTTGTGAGATACCGTTATCACGCAATCATAAGAAAGAGCGCGAAAAAAAATTCGATTTTTTTTTTTTTTTGTAAGGATCCATGGGCTCGGGAAATTTTTTTTAAGTTAAACCAATGCATAGGTCGGTTTCATTCTGGTCTCTCTATGTCAACTTTCTGCTGAGATATCTGACTTTGAATCAAAAAAGGTCCTTTTGCCTTTGATCATCGATACCTCAGCAACCAATGATTACACAGTAAACTTTAGGGCAGCCTTAAAAATTTCAGTAAATTTCCTACAAGACCCTTTAATGATTAGTTGAGAACAAATTTTTTTTTCATCCTCAATACTGATTTGAAAAAAGTACAAAAAAACGACTTTTTAGGTTGTCTTAGTAAATCTACCGTTACTTTACAAATATTGATGAAAAGACTAATGTTGCCAGGTCATTTTACAGTTTAATGCACTTCTAATAGCCTTGTATTATTTTCAAATTGATCCATCCAACCGTTTTTCCGAACAGATTGATCAAAGTTTTACAAAACAATTAAAGGAACAAGTGATCATCAAAATAAAAAAACGACTTTTTCTATTGAGAAAGACATAATAAAAAAACTAAAGGATTCCAACCGCTTTTATGATGAGGTTATAGATGACTTTGCAGCTTCTGAACGACGCTTAGAATTGAAATATAAAACATAATCTTATTTTTAGCTTTTATTTCTATTTTCATTTTTTCATTTACTGAAAGTTATGTTAAATAATATGATAGATGTTACAAAAATTAATAAAAAATATGCCTGGAACTATGCAAAAGAGTTTTAATCCGGTCTTCATGCGTTATACTGTTGTAGAATGTGAAGTGCTTCCTTACTTCTAAAACCCAGGCTACGCCACTGCTCTCGACCCTTAACAAATTTCATAAAAAGTAATTTTCTCCTATTCAGAACCGTTCTCGAGATAAAAGCCTGGCATTTTAAAAAACTCACTCTATATAAAAAAAAATCTTCAAATGAAATTATGCAGGCTCGAAATTCATCGTAGCCATATGGTGTAGTAGACATTTTTGCTTCAAATACAATGAATTTACAGAAAAGTGGAGTCTCCAGACCACTTAAAAATTTAATCCGCCCTAATATGTATATTGCTGTAACATGAAGCAAAAAAATAATTACAATTATAGCTTGTTTTTAGTTACGCTAGATAAATCCACGAATATTTTACACTCGAAAAATTCATGGGTATCAAGTGTAACTAAAAAATAAGGTATGCTAGTTGTTACAGCAATGTGTATTTATATATGTTAAGTAAACAACACAATAGTGTCTTATGCATTTATTTTTTCGGTTTACTTAGAATAGAACGAATCTAAAGTTTATCGAGTTGTAGTGCAGTGTACTCATGGAAAGCATAACTAGTGGCATACTACCATAAATTAGTAAATACGGAAGAACAATATTTTGACAACACGCGAATGTTTATTTATTTACAATAATATGAAATAATATTGATGATATAGCGTTATTATTTTTGCAAGCTTGCAAATTTCTACGTTAAAAGATAATTTTTAGGCATACTAGCTGTATAATTTATTGCCAAGGTATTTTAATCTCACTAAATTATTTTATTGTCTCGAGTAATCAAAATATGATATATCCGCTTCTTTTGGTACCCTACAATTATATGCGAGATTCGCCAATTTCTATAAAAGCTTAGAAATTGGTTGTAGAGCGTATTAGTTTCGTTTAAAATGTCGTCAATATCGCAAGAAATGTACCCATGGTTAAACAAAGAATTACTCGTAAAAGTTTTAAAAGCAAGTGAAAATAGTGATAAAAGTGACCGATTACAAATTATACGATGCGGTTGGTAAAGGTGAAAATTATACAAGCCATTTGGTACGAGTTTCGGTGAATTTTTCCAATCAAAATATCAACGCTCCAAAGTAAATAAATTTTATTAACCGGATGGGGTCAAAACACAGATCAAAGTATTGATTTTAAACTTTTTTTTTGTTTTTTAGGGAAAAATCATTTGTTGTAAAAACTACTTTGGCTCCAGAGTTTAATGATAAATTTGGAACTATGTCATTATTTAAAAAGGAGGTTGCTTTTTATCGTGATATGTTACCGCGGCTTGACCAATATTTGGGTGCGATTGATAAAAATTTTAAGTTTGCTCCCAGGTAAAAATGTTGGTAAATATAAACTGCCGCCACAAAATAAACTTTGTATACAATTGAATCGTTTATTCTTGAAAGGGCTCATGTCCACTTTTTCAAATTATTCAGGAAATAAAAAATTTTTTTTTGACATGAGACCTTTCTAGAAATAAATGATTTTTTTGTTGCAAGGTAGGTACCGTTCCATTAACCATATGGTAATTTCGTCTTGTCATAAAACGTATATACGTGTCTGTGATACAAAACCGTCATAATACTAATTTTGACAAAAAGTGGACATGAGCCCTTTCAAGAATAAACGATTCAATTCTAGATGCTGCGAAGTCAGTGAAAATCCATCCTATTTTGTGTTCGAAGATTTAAAAGAGAAAGAGTTTCGTAATATGGATCGACGAACTGGTTTAAATTTTAAAGCGACAACAATGGTACTAGAAAAACTAGCAAAATATCATGCAATGGGCGCGATATTATGCTGCGAGCAACCAGAATTAAGCGAGGTGTTCAAAGTTAAAGTAATTAATCCGGAGGACACCGATATGATGAATTTTTTTTTGTGTGGTATGAAAGATTGTCAAGAGCTTTCGCGTAATTGGCCAGGTTATGAGCACATATCTCCAAAATTGGAAAGATTATCTAAGGTTTTAGCAGTAAAGTGCAAACATCATTTGAGAGGGACGAATCGGAGTTTAATGTTATTACGCACGGAGATCTTTGGGTCAACAATATTATGTTTCAGTTCGACGAGAAGCATAATCCAACTGATGTGATTATGGTTGATTTCCAAATTGGATTTTTTGGGTCCCCAGCCATTGATTTAGCCTATTTACTATTTACATCCACATCAAACGATGTTGGTGAAACAGAATGGGATCGATTAATAGAAATTTATCACACAGAATTGGTACGGTCTTTAAGAGCTCTCAATTACCCGAAGCGCATACCTAGTTTAACTGACATTCACATACAAATGCTTAAACGGCCACTACATGCTGTTTCGAAGTCACTCTTGATATTAATGCTACGTCACATGGAAAATACTGAGCATGCTGATATGAATTTATTTGTCTTTGAAAATGAGAAACTGAAAAAGATACGTCATGAATTGTTCGAAAAACCGAAGGCGAACGAGCGTATTCTTTATTTGTTGGACTATTTTGAACGGAAAGGGTTTTTAGAAAGTGATTAATATTTTTTTTAATTTCTTTATGTGGATTTAAAATTATAATTAAGCCAAAAATTAAGTTTAGTGTATACCTTCCGTTTTATGGATACAACAAATATTTATCAATATTTTAATAAAATCATGAAAATATGTTAAAGCTATATATTTGTCGACAAGCCGTGAGAATTATTTTCCAACCAATCAGCAAGTCTGGAAACTAGAAACCTTTGCGTTATGCTCATTCCACTTGGAGTAATTACAGATTCTTACAAATAACATATTTGGGAAAAGTATAAAGGGCTGAAACCTCACGAGGTGATTAGAACTTCGGTCCTGAAAATTTACTCTACTTAACTCACAAATCAATCACTAACCGAATCTCTCTCTAACTCCCAAATAATTCTCCCCAAACTAACTCGACTTAAACTTAACTTAGCTTTAACCAAATCTCAACCGTCTACTTAACTCCCTACTCAACGGGCAACTTAATCCCGAAATCAAATCGATTCGAAAGTGAAAAGCGTGAATAACGTTGACTCAAAGCAAATCAATGTAACTTCCCATTAAACCCTCAACTTGATCCCATATTAATCTTCAACCTAACCCCTGATTCAACAGCAACTCAACTTCTACTTGCTCGACTTACTCAACCCTTAATCTAATTCCAACTCAACCCTAACTCAACCTGCACATTGAGCCCTACCTTAATCTTCAACTCAACCCCAAACGTAATCCTCAAAGCGGCATATATAAAAAATTGGGAAATATTTGTGTAAAGGGATGGTTTTGGGTCAATTTTTATGGAAGGTACCGGACCCTCTTGCCGTACAGGTTCCAAAAGCTTTTCAATTCTCCACTTTGACCATAGAAATAGATTAGCGAAAAAAAGATTCCAAATCGGACAAGCCATTCTGAGTACCATGCGTACAGACAGACGGACACAAAGTGGTTTTGGAACTTTAAAATGTTTGATCATTTTTGGCAGGATTTCAATATTCCAAGGTCAAAGTAATTCGCTGTTTGGCAATGTTTGCGTTTTGCAAAGAGGGAAAGACAAAACGTCAACAAAATTATGATTTTTGGTGCAATACTTCAAAAATATTAAATTTTCTTGTACACCTTCTTGTACTTTTCTTGTACAACTTTTCTTATTTGATGACTGGCCTCTTCATTTTTCTGATTGACAAGTCGAAAATGTTGTGAATGCCATTATTATTAATCTATTGTGTCTATAAAAAGCCGAAAGAATCTTATTGATTTAATACAGACAACTAAACTTCTCTTTCTAAATAATAAAATATGTAGCGGGGCTGTCTTCATAGATATGGAGAAAGCCTTTGAATCAGTGGACTAATTAATATTCAAACTGAACTTAATGGATTTTCATCATCATTTTCATGTCATGCGGGTCCTCTTGGGCTTGTACCACTATTGAATCAGGAAAGTGGGTATCTAACAGTACCTCCAATGTTTCCTTGCGGTTTTCAGTGAACCTCCCATTTTGCTTCTGAAGAAGCTCTAAATCATTTGAGTGATCCCTGGAGAGGACTTTCTGGAGACGAGCTGCAGAGGGCAATAAATTGATTTCCTTACACAAGTTTCTCGCAGTGTCCCTTTTAGATCTTCTTAATTCAAGATTATATTCCGTTAAGACTATCCTATACTCGCCTCATTCATCGGTGCGTTTAGCCTTATTGAATAACCTTCTCGATTTTTTCCTCAGCTTACTCAGCGACCCCGTTTCACCAAGGGACGGTCTTAGTTGACCTCTTCACTTCACCGGGCAGCTATTCTCGTAAGCCAAGTGTATAGAATTATGCAGTTGGTTTGAACAGAATTCCAAGCCCTCTGAAGACTCTATGTCCCCCACAACTGAGAGCATTTCTGATTCAAGTGAAACTCTATAAGAGTCCCAGTGGGTCAGTTTTGGAATTCTAATTTCCTGCCGCTGCATGGTCTCGGCCGCCAAATAGAATCTGATGTGCAAGTGATCCGATAAACAGGCCTTTTCAGACAGATGCCAGTATTTAACTAACTAAATTGCTTACATGCGGATAAGCAAGCGACAAATCTAAAACCTTTTGCCTAATCGCATTAATAAAAGTAGGTTTCCTTACCCTATTGACAATATCTTCATTATTAGTAATTAGAAATCTTAGAAGGTAATCACCCCTATTATTGATGTTCGTGCTGCCCCATACCGTGTGGTGCGCATTTGCAGCGCATCCTATCAGGTGAGCCAGACCATTGCGCTTGCAATGAGCTATGAGCCGCCTAACATCGAGTGGAGGTGCCATCTCTGAGTCTCCAGGAAAGTACGCGGAGGGCATTATATCCTCCTGTTTGCCTCTTTCCAGAACCTCCAAAATCACTACAACCAAATCCCCGGAGATGAACTCTGATGGTAAGAAAAATAATTTGCGAGCTGGACAGACTGACCGCTCTTGGACTCTCAGTTCCGTTACGACGTCTTTGCATGATGCAGGTTTGTAGGCAGGCGATGTATGACTTCACCTATCCGAAGACTTCTGCTTCAGGAGGCCCGGATGAGCCTCCATTATTGAAACTTCGTCACACAATATCCTCCACCTCTCTACTCTAATACTGCCCCCTGATAACTGAGGGCCTGTAGGTTTCACCAGTGGCCTGCGTGATGGGACCCCTGCGGGGCCATCCCCCGTACAAACTTTGACGCCTTCTGCTCCTTACCCTCCTACCTTTCTTGTAATTACTTGGGTCTAAATAGACCAAAGTATTGAAATCCTGTCAAAAATGACACAAAAATTGGTTGGTCCAAAACTTCTTTTCACGACGTCTTGAAAGTCTCTGGGTCTGAAAAAGCAAAAAAAAAATGCCCGTCCGTCTGTTTGTATCCCACGGAATCTCGAGAACGGCTTGTCCGATTTGGAGTTTGTTTTCGCCAATCTGTATCTGTGATCAAGGCGGAGATTTGAAAAGCTTTTGGAAACCGTGCGGTAAGCGGGTCTGAATGCCTGCCATACGAATTGTCCCAATATACCTAGAAGGTTGAGGTAAATATTTACGAAATTTTATATATGCTGGTTTGATTACTGAATTGGGTATTGAGTATGGAGTTTATTTGAAGGTTGATTTAGAGGTTAATTGGCCGGTTGAGTTGAAGTTGCGTTGGAGTTGAGTTGGGGTTGGATTAGGATATAGTGAGCATTTGACCAATTTTTTATATGTGCTGGTTTGAGGATTGAGTTTGCGTCGTAGAGTTTGCGGTTGAGTTGATTGTTGAGTTGGATTCCGTTTGCGAGTTGAATTAGGGCTGAGTTGGAGTTGGGGTTAGATTAGGGGTTAATGAAGAATTGAGAAACCTGTATATATCATACTATATATATGGATCATTTGCTTTAAAACCTCACTTTTTTTGTCCCCAAGCATTGTTTTAATAAATTCGATTTTTGTCTAAATATAACAGATCATTTTTAAAGAGTATCTCGTGATCACAATGCAGACATTTTTGAAAATGTATGTTTTTAAATTATTTTGAACTTTTATCGTCATAAACGTTACTTTACTTAGAATGAACGTTACTTGACTTATTTTAGATAAATTGAGAAATTCAAAAACATAAATTTAATTTACCGACGTTTATTCACATTGGTGATATGTCTACTTCCAAATGGTATATTAATATTTTGTATTTTCAAATTAATCATTTTAAAAATACCGTAATATCGTATTTTTAAGTAACGTTCGTACGTAAACAAGTGAACAAAACGAGTCATTGCAATACGAAAGTGCAATTTGAAGCCTGAGCGATAGCGAACACGCTATTTTTTCTACGATAGAAAAAAAAAATTATTCGCAACAAAAAATTAAATTGAGACGTTTGGATTTTCACAAATGCAATATTAAGAAATCGTTGAATAATGAACCTTTCCACACGATTTTAGTAGACGACGCAAAGGCTCCTTTTCTTAGATAATTTAAATTCAAAAATCATCATCGAAAGCATAGGTTACTGCACTATCATAGAAAAAAGATTATTAAAAAAATGCAAAACACAAATCTGTTCATGCCCAGATTTAAAAGAAAAAGAAATATGATTCAAAAATAATACATTTATGTACAGAAAGCATGAAACTTGAATACATTGGATAGTGAGATTTAAATGTAAATGGATCATCTACACGCCTTGACCGATTTGAACAAAACTTTACACAAATATTGTTTAAAACTTAAGAAAGGTCACTGTTAACATCTCAAACCTCCATCTCTATCTGGAGAGGTGATAATCAGATCCAAAATTACTTCGGAGGAATTCCTAAAACTTATGTTGATTTTTGATAACGGTATCATGGTATAATGGTTTATATATAAGAATGATGTGTTGGTGATGGTGTAATGATGGTAAGATGCCATGATGGTATATTGGTATCATGGTTTGATGGAATGATGGTATGATGCTATGCTGGAATGATAATATGATGTTATGATTATATGATGGTATGATAGCACGATGGTACGGTGGTACGATGGTATAATGGTTTCTTAGAATGATGGTGTGCTAATATAACAGTGCGATAGTATGACAGCATAGTCGTATGATTGTATGATTATATGATATTATGATGGTACGATGTTACGGTGATATAGTGGTATGATGGCATGAAGGCATGCTCGATTAATCGTACGATACACATCATAGTATGTTGTTGTGATAGTTGGACGTTACTATGTTACAATGGTATGATTGTATGATGGTTTAGTGGTATAGTCTCATGATGGTATAATGAATTAATGTATGATGGAATGATTGTTTAAGGTTATGATGGTATGACGATACGAATGTTTGTATGATTTGTAACGAGAACTTGCCATCCCCGTTATAAAATACACCAATCCACAAAAACAACAAAGAAAAATACATCCCACAAAATATAAAAATTCCTATTAAAATATCCGGATGCAGTTACCAAACTAATTACGCTAAGAAGGGTTGTGTCAAATTTGTTTGTACAGCAAATTAGCGTAAAAACCCATTAACTCTAGTGGCACGCTACCATATGAATCATACTTTCATTTACGTTGGTTTACAAATTTATTTCTACACATCAAAAGTGTGGAATCACGTTTCAATAAATAAACGTAAATAGATTTTTCTACCGATGTGAAGTTTATATTAAATTTGTCCTAAAACTACAAAAACAAAAATTTTCTTTAAATGTATGTATAAAATGCAAACAATTAGGCAGTTTGTAGAAAAGTATATAGATTCACGAAAATCTACTTCAAAAACCTATCATAAAATAATTAAGTTTTAATTATCCAAATCAAATAAATCTTAAAAGCATCCTTTATAGCAGAGATTTGGATTTATAGTAATTCTTTGATTGAGCACTCAACTTTGGAGTAATACCAAACACAGTTAGAAATTTTTCTCATCGGTTTCTTCAACAGTGGAATTAGATAACGGTAATATCTGTTCAATCAGGTCGATTCATAAAGTTCTAATGAAATCTACACCCTCAAATTTGGCCTGGATTGCACCAACCCCTTTCTTCATTGAGCACACAATTTTGGAGTAATACTAAACACAGTTAAAAGTTTTTCTCATCGGTTTCTTCAATAGTGGAATTAGATAACGGTAATGTTCAATCAGGCCGATTCATAAAGTTCTAATGAAATCTACACCCTCAAATTTGGCCTGGATTGCACCAACCCCTTTTATCATTGAGCACTCAACTTTGGAGTAATACTAAACACAGTTAAAAGTTTTTCTCATCGGTTTCTTCAACAGTGGAATTAGATAACGGTAATATCTGTTCAATCAGGTCGATTCATGAAGTTCTAAGAAATCTACACCCTCAAATTTGGCCTGGATTGCACCAACCCCTTTTATCATTGAGCACTCAACTTTGGAGTAATACTAAACACAGTTAGAAGTTTTCTCATCGGTTTCTTCAATAGTGGAATTAGATAACGGTAATGTTCAATCAGGCCGATTCATAAAGTTCTAATGAAATCTACACCCTCAAATTTGGCCTGGATTGCACCAACCCCTTTTATCATTGAGCACTCAACTTTGGAGTAATACTAAACACAGTTAAAAGTTTTTCTCATCGGTTTCTTCAACAGTGGAATTAGATAACGGTAATATCTGTTCAATCAGGTCGATTCATGAAGTTCTAAGAAATCTACACCCTCAAATTTGGCCTGGATTGCACCAACCCCTTTTATCATTGAGCACTCAACTTTGGAGTAATACTAAACACAGTTAGAAGTTTTTCTCATCGGTTTCTTCAACAGTGGAATTAGATAACGGTAATATCTGTTCAATCAGGTCGATTCATAAAGTTCTAATGAAATCTACACCCTCAAATTTGGCCTGGATTGCACCAACCCCTTTCTTCATTGAGCACACAATTTTGGAGTAATACTAAACACAGTTAAAAGTTTTTCTCATCGGTTTCTTCAACAGTGGAATTAGATAACGGTAATATCTGTTCAATCAGGCCGATTCATGAAGTTCTAATGAAATCTACACCCTCAAATTTGGCCTGGATTGCACTAACCCCTTTTATCATTGAGCACTCAACTTTGGAGTAATACTAAACACAGTTAGAAGTTTTCTCATCGGTTTCTTCAATAGTGGAATTAGATAACGGTAATGTTCAATCAGGCCGATTCATAAAGTTCTAATGAAATCTACACCCTCAAATTTGGCCTGGATTGCACCAACCCCTTTTATCATTGAGCACTCAACTTTGGAGTAATACTAAACACAGATAAAAGTTTTTCTCATCGGTTTCTTCAACAGTGGATTTAGATAACGGTAATATCTGTTCAATCAGGTCGATTCATGAAGTTCTAAGAAATCTACACCCTCAAATTTGGCCTGGATTGCACCAACCCCTTTTATCATTGAGCACTCAACTTTGGAGTAATACTAAACACAGTTAGAAGTTTTCTCATCGGTTTCTTCAACAGTGGAATTAGATAACGGTAATATCTGTTCAATCAGGTCGATTCATAAAGTTCTAATGAAATCTACACCCTCAAATTTGGCCTGGATTGCACCAACCCCTTTCTTCATTGAGCACACAATTTTGGAGTAATACTAAACACAGTTAAAAGTTTTTCTCATCGGTTTCTTCAACAGTGGAATTAGATAACGGTAATATCTGTTCAATCAGGCCGATTCATGAAGTTCTAATGAAATCTACACCCTCAAATTTGGCCTGGATTGCACTAACCCCTTTTATCATTGAGCACTCAACTTTGGAGTAATACTAAACACAGTTAGAAGTTTTCTCATCGGTTTCTTCAATAGTGGAATTAGATAACGGTAATGTTCAATCAGGCCGATTCATAAAGTTCTAATGAAATCTACACCCTCAAATTTGGCCTGGATTGCACCAACCCCTTTTATCATTGAGCACTCAACTTTGGAGTAATACTAAACACAGATAAAAGTTTTTCTCATCGGTTTCTTCAACAGTGGATTTAGATAACGGTAATATCTGTTCAATCAGGTCGATTCATGAAGTTCTAAGAAATCTACACCCTCAAATTTGGCCTGGATTGCACCAACCCCTTTTATCATTGAGCACTCAACTTTGGAGTAATACTAAACACAGTTAGAAGTTTTCTCATCGGTTTCTTCAACAGTGGAATTAGATAACGGTAATATCTGTTCAATCAGGTCGATTCATAAAGTTCTAATGAAATCTACACCCTCAAATTTGGCCTGGATTGCACCAACCCCTTTTATCATTGAGCACTCAACTTTGGAGTAATACTAAACACAGTTAGAAGTTTTCTCATCGGTTTCTTCAATAGTGGAATTAGATAACGGTAATATCTGTTCAATCAGGCCGATTCATGAAGTTCTAATGAAATCTACACCCTCAAATTTGGCCTGGATTGCACCAACCTTTTTTTCATTGAGCTCTCAAATTTGGAGTAATACTAAACACTGTTAAAAGTTTTTCTCATCGGTTTATTTAACAGTGGAATTAGATAACGGTAATATCTGTTCAATCAGGCCGATTCATAAAGTTCTAATGAAATCTACACCCTCAAATTTGGCCTGGATTGCACCAACCCCTTTTATCATTGAGCACTCAACTTTGGAGTAATACTAAACACAGTTAGAAGTTTTCTCATCGGTTTCTTCAATAGTGGAATTAGATAACGGTAATATCTGTTCAATCAGGCCGATTCATAAAGTTCTAATGAAATCTACACCCTCAAATTTGGCCTGGATTGCACCAACCCCTTTTATCATTGAGCACTCAACTTTGGAGTAATACTAAACACAGTTAGAAGTTTTCTCATCGGTTTCTTCAATAGTGGAATTAGATAACGGTAATGTTCAATCAGGCCGATTCATAAAGTTCTAATGAAATCTACACCCTCAAATTTGGCCTGGATTGCACCAACCCCTTTTATCATTGAGCACTCAACTTTGGAGTAATACTAAACACAGTTAGAAGTTTTCTCATCGGTTTCTTCAATAGTGGAATTAGATAACGGTAATGTTCAATCAGGCCGATTCATAAAGTTCTAATGAAATCTACACCCTCAAATTTGGCCTGGATTGCACCAACCCCTTTTATCATTGAGCACTCAACTTTGGAGTAATACTAAACACAGATAAAAGTTTTTCTCATCGGTTTCTTCAACAGTGGATTTAGATAACGGTAATATCTGTTCAATCAGGTCGATTCATGAAGTTCTAAGAAATCTACACCCTCAAATTTGGCCTGGATTGCACCAACCCCTTTTATCATTGAGCACTCAACTTTGGAGTAATACTAAACACAGTTAGAAGTTTTTCTCATCGGTTTCTTCAATAGTGGAATTAGATAACGGTAATATCTGTTCAATCAGGCCGATTCATAAAGTTCTAATGAAATCTACACCCTCAAATTTGGCCTGGATTGCACCAACCCCTTTTATAATTGAGCACTTAACTTTGGAGTAATACTAAACACAGTTAGAAGTTTTCTCATCGGTTTCTTCAATAGTAGAATTAGATAACGGTAATATCTGTTCAATCAGGCCGATTCATAAAGTTCTAATGAAATCTACACCCTCAAATTTGGCCTGGATTGCACCAACCCCTTTTATCATTGAGCACTCAACTTTGGAGTAATACTAAACACAGTTAGAAGTTTTCTCATCGGTTTCTTCAACAGTGGAATTAGATAACGGTAATATCTGTTCAATCAGGTCGATTCATAAAGTTCTAATGAAATCTACACCCTCAAATTTGGCCTGGATTGCACCAACCCCTTTTATCATTGAGCACTCAACTTTGGAGTAATACTAAACACAGTTAGAAGTTTTCTCATCGGTTTCTTCAACAGTGGAATTAGATAACGGTAATATCTGTTCAATCAGGTCGATTCATAAAGTTCTAATGAAATCTACACCCTCAAATTTGGCCTGGATTGCACCAACCCCTTTTATCATTGAGCACTCAACTTTGGAGTAATACTAAACACAGTTAGAAGTTTTCTCATCGGTTTCTTCAATAGTGGAATTAGATAACGGTAATATCTGTTCAATCAGGCCGATTCATAAAGTTCTAATGAAATCTACACCCTCAAATTTGGCCTGGATTGCACCAACCCCTTTTATCATTGAGCACTCAACTTTGGAGTAATACTAAACACAGTTAGAAGTTTTCTCATCGGTTTCTTCAATAGTGGAATTAGATAACGGTAATGTTCAATCAGGCCGATTCATAAAGTTCTAATGAAATCTACACCCTCAAATTTGGCCTGGATTGCACCAACCCCTTTTATCATTGAGCACTCAACTTTGGAGTAATACTAAACACAGATAAAAGTTTTTCTCATCGGTTTCTTCAACAGTGGATTTAGATAACGGTAATATCTGTTCAATCAGGTCGATTCATGAAGTTCTAAGAAATCTACACCCTCAAATTTGGCCTGGATTGCACCAACCCCTTTTATCATTGAGCACTCAACTTTGGAGTAATACTAAACACAGTTAGAAGTTTTTCTCATCGGTTTCTTCAATAGTGGAATTAGATAACGGTAATATCTGTTCAATCAGGCCGATTCATAAAGTTCTAATGAAATCTACACCCTCAAATTTGGCCTGGATTGCACCAACCCCTTTTATAATTGAGCACTTAACTTTGGAGTAATACTAAACACAGTTAGAAGTTTTCTCATCGGTTTCTTCAATAGTAGAATTAGATAACGGTAATATCTGTTCAATCAGGCCGATTCATAAAGTTCTAATGAAATCTACACCCTCAAATTTGGCCTGGATTGCACCAACCCCTTTTATCATTGAGCACTCAACTTTGGAGTAATACTAAACACAGTTAGAAGTTTTCTCATCGGTTTCTTCAACAGTGGAATTAGATAACGGTAATATCTGTTCAATCAGGTCGATTCATAAAGTTCTAATGAAATCTACACCCTCAAATTTGGCCTGGATTGCACCAACCCCTTTTATCATTGAGCACTCAACTTTGGAGTAATACTAAACACAGTTAGAAGTTTTCTCATCGGTTTCTTCAATAGTGGAATTAGATAACGGTAATATCTGTTCAATCAGGCCGATTCATGAAGTTCTAATGAAATCTACACCCTCAAATTTGGCCTGGATTGCACCAACCTTTTTTTCATTGAGCTCTCAAATTTGGAGTAATACTAAACACTGTTAAAAGTTTTTCTCATCGGTTTATTTAACAGTGGAATTAGATAACGGTAATATCTGTTCAATCAGGCCGATTCATAAAGTTCTAATGAAATCTACACCCTCAAATTTGGCCTGGATTGCACCAACCCCTTTTATAATTGAGCACTTAACTCTGGAGTAATACTAAACACAGTTAGAAGTTTTCTCATCGGTTTCTTCAATAGTGGAATTAGATAACGGTAATATCTGTTCAATCAGGCCGATTCATAAAGTTCTAATGAAATCTACACCCTCAAATTTGGCCTGGATTGCACCAACCCCTTTTATCATTGAGCACTCAACTTTGGAGTAATACTAAACACAGTTAGAAGTTTTCTCATCGGTTTCTTCAATAGTGGAATTAGATAACGGTAATATCTGTTCAATCAGGCCGATTCATGAAGTTTTAATGAAATCTACACCCTCAAATTTGGCCTGGATTGCACCAACCTTTTTTTCATTGAGCTCTCAAATTTGAAGTAATACTAAACACTGTTAAAAGTTTTTCTCATCGGTTTCTTTAACAGTGGAATTAGATAACGGTAATATCTGTTCAATTAGGTCGATTCATGAAGTTCTAAGAAATCTACACCCTCAAATTTGGCCTGGATTGCACCAACCCCTTTTATCATTGAGCACTCAACTTTGGAGTAATACTAAACACAGTTAGAAGTTTTTCTCATCGGTTTCTTCAACAGTGGAATTAGATAACGGTAATATCTGTTCAATCAGGTCGATTCATGAAGTTCTAAGAAATCTACACCCTCAAATTTGGCCTGGATTGCACCAACCCCTTTTATCATTGAGCACACAACTTTGGAGTCATACTAAACACAGTTAGAAGTTTTTTTCATCGGTTTTTTTGCGTACACAAAATAATACAATTTTTGTACGCTTCATTTTAGTTTAAATTAATAAAATTTATTTATATTTAATTTAACAAAAATAACTATTAATTAATTTTATCTTTTATTTAGTTAACATATTTTTATGTTAATAAATTTACAAATAATTAAATTTATTTTTCACCACCACTAATATGTTTTTATAACCTGCGCGAGATGGGCGGCATGTCGCCGCATTGATGATCGAGAGCAGACTGATAAATAAAAATTTATTTTGTTTTATGTTCGTTGTGTTGTGGACAAGCCGGTCGGCGATTGGTTGTTTGTATGTCATGTGACATAATTCCCAATGTGCCGATACAGGTGGCACACAATGTGTGGCGAGCTTGTGGTTGAACCGGAATAATTGTAGTGGTGCATTGGGTGAACCGCTACAGTTTCTTCAATAGTGGAATTAGATAACGATAATATCTGTTCAATCAGGCCGATTCATGAAGTTCTAATGAAATCTACACCCTCAAATTTGGCCTGGATTGCACCAACCCATTTTATAATTGAGCACACAACTTTGGAGTAATACTAAACACAGTTAGAAGTTTTCTCATCGGTTTCTTCAATAGTAGAATTAGATAACGGTAATATCTGTTCAATCAGGCCGATTCATAAAGTTCTAATGAAATGTACACCCTCAAATTTGGCCTGGATTGCACCAACCCCTTTTATCATTGAGCACTCAACTTTGGAGTAATACTAAACACAGTTAAAAGTTTTTCTCATCGGTTTCTTTAACAGTGGAATTAGATAACGGTAATATCTGTTCAATCAGGTCGATTCATGAAGTTCTAAGAAATCTACACCCTCAAATTTGGCCTGGATTGCACCAACCCCTTTTATCATTGAGCACACAACTTTGGAGTCATACTAAACACAGTTAGAAGTTTTTTTCATCGGTTTTTTTGCGTACACAAAATAATACAATTTTTGTACGCTTCATTTTAGTTTAAATTAATAAAATTTATTTATATTTAATTTAACAAAAATAACTATTAATTAATTTTATCTTTTATTTAGTTAACATATTTTTATGTTAATAAATTTACAAATAATTAAATTTATTTTTCACCACCACTAATATGTTTTTATAACCTGCGCGAGATGGGCGGCATGTCGCCGCATTGATGATCGAGAGCAGACTGATAAATAAAAATTTATTTTGTTTTATGTTCGTTGTGTTGTGGACAAGCCGGTCGGCGATTGGTTGTTTGTATGTCATGTGACATAATTCCCAATGTGCCGATACAGGTGGCACACAATGTGTGGCGAGCTTGTGGTTGAACCGGAATAATTGTAGTGGTGCATTGGGTGAACCGCTACAGTTTCTTCAATAGTGGAATTAGATAACGATAATATCTGTTCAATCAGGCCGATTCATGAAGTTCTAATGAAATCTACACCCTCAAATTTGGCCTGGATTGCACCAACCCATTTTATAATTGAGCACACAACTTTGGAGTAATACTAAACACAGTTAGAAGTTTTCTCATCGGTTTCTTCAATAGTAGAATTAGATAACGGTAATATCTGTTCAATCAGGCCGATTCATAAAGTTCTAATGAAATGTACACCCTCAAATTTGGCCTGGATTGCACCAACCCCTTTTATCATTGAGCACTCAACTTTGGAGTAATACTAAACACAGTTAAAAGTTTTTCTCATCGGTTTCTTTAACAGTGGAATTAGATAACGGTAATATCTGTTCAATCAGGTCGATTCATGAAGTTCTAAGAAATCTACACCCTCAAATTTGGCCTGGATTGCACCAACCCCTTTTATCATTGAGCACACAACTTTGGAGTCATACTAAACACAGTTAGAAGTTTTTTTCATCGGTTTCTTCAATAGTGGAATTAGATAACGATAATATCTGTTCAATCAGGCCGATTCATAAAGTTCTAATGAAATCTACACCCTCAAATTTGGCCTGGATTGCACCAACCCATTTTATAATTGAGCACACAACTTTGGAGTAGTACTAAACACAGTTAGAAGTTTTCTCATCGGTTTCTTCAATAGTAGAATTAGATAACGGTAATATCTGTTCAATCAGGCCGATTCATAAAGTTCTAATGAAATGTACACCCTCAAATTTGGCCTGGATTGCACCAACCCCTTTTATCATTGAGCACTCAACTTTGGAGTAATACTAAACACAGTTAGAAGTTTTTCTCATCGGTTTCTTCAATAGTGGAATTAGATAACGGTAATATCTGTTCAATCAGGCCGATTCATAAAGTTCTAATGAAATCTACACCCTCAAATTTGGCCTGGATTGCACCAACCCCTTTTATAATTGAGCACTTAACTTTGGAGTAATACTAAACACAGTTAGAAGTTTTCTCATCGGTTTCTTCAATAGTGGAATTAGATAACGGTAATATCTGTTGAATCAGGCCGATTCATAAAGTTCTAATGAAATCTACACCCTCAAATTTGGCCTGAATTGCACCAACCTTTTTTTCATTGAGCACTCAAATTTGGAGTAATACTAAACACTGTTAAAAGTTTTTCTCATCGGTTTCTTTAACAGTGGAATTATGATAGATAACGGTAATATCTGTTCAATCAGGTCGATTCATGAAGTTCTAAGAAATCTACACCCTCAAATTTGGCCTGGATTGCACCAACCCCTTTTATCATTGAGCACTCAACTTTGGAGTAATACTAAACGCAGTTAGAAGTTTTTCTCATCGGTTTCTTCAACAGTGGAATTAGATAACGGTAATATTTGTTCAATCAGGTCGATTCATGAAGTTCTAAGAAATCTACACCCTCAAATTTGGCCTGGATTGCACCAACCCCTTTTATCATTGAGCACACAACTTTGGAGTCATACTAAACACAGTTAGAAGTTTTTTTCATCGGTTTCTTCAATAGTGGAATTAGATAACGGTAATATCTGTTCAATCAGGCCGATTCATAAAGTTCTAATGAAATCTACACCCTCAAATTTGGCCTGGATTGCACCAACCCCTTTTATAATTGAGCACTTAACTTTGGAGTAATACTAAACACAGTTAGAAGTTTTCTCATCGGTTTCTTCAATAGTGGAATTAGATAACGGTAATATCTGTTCAATCAGGCCGATTCATAAAGTTCTAATGAAATCTACACCCTCAAATTTGGCCTGGATTGCACCAACCTTTTTTTCATTGAGCACTCAAATTTGGAGTAATACTAAACACTGTTAAAAGTTTTTCTCATCGGTTTCTTTAACAGTGGAATTAGATAACGGTAATATCTGTTCAATCAGGTCGATTCATGAAGTTCTAAGAAATCTACACCCTCAAATTTGGCCTGGATTGCACCAACCCCTTTTATCATTGAGCACTCAACTTTGGAGTAATACTAAACACAGTTAAAAGTTTTTCTCATCGGTTTCTTTAACAGTGGAATTAGATAACGGTAATATCTGTTCAATCAGGTCGATTCATGAAGTTCTAAGAAATCTACACCCTCAAATTTGGCCTGGATTGCACCAACCCCTTTTATCATTGAGCACTCAACTTTGGAGTAATACTAAACACAGTTAGAAGTTTTTCTCATCGGTTTCTTCAATAGTGGAATTAGATAACGGTAATATCTGTTCAATCAGGCCGATTCATAAAGTTCTAATGAAATCTACACCCTCAAATTTGGCCTGGATTGCACCAACCCCTTTTATAATTGAGCACTTAACTTTGGAGTAATACTAAACACAGTTAGAAGTTTTCTCATCGGTTTCTTCAATAGTGGAATTAGATAACGGTAATATCTGTTCAATCAGGCCGATTCATAAAGTTCTAATGAAATCTACACCCTCAAATTTGGCCTGGATTGCACCAACCCCTTTTATAATTGAGCACTCAACTTTGGAGTAATACTAAACACAGTTAGAAGTTTTCTCATCGGTTTCTTTAATAGTGGAATTAGATAACGGTAATATCTGTTCAATCAGGCCGATTCATGAAGTTCTAATGAAATCTACACCCTCAAATTTGGCCTGGATTGCACCAACCCCTTTTATCATTGAGCACACAACTTTGGAGTAATACTAAACACAGTTAGAAGTTTTTCTCATCGGTTTCTTCAACAGTGGAATTAGATAACGGTAATATCTGTTCAATCAGGCCGATTCATGAAGTTCTAATGAAATCTACACCCTCAAATTTGGCCTGGATTGCACTAACCCCTTTTATCATTGAGCACTCAACTTTGGAGTAATACTTTGTTACAAAATTAGGATAATTTTGTATCTAATTGTCTTCAGTCCAAATAATGCGCGCTGCTCTATTGATGGCATGGGGTTGGGCTACTGTATTGGAGTGTGTCTATTTTTTTTTATTGACGAAATATAAAATTGTATACTTCATGTGCGTTTTCCTTTTCTTGTACATATTTTGGTTTTGATTTGCATCGAATTTGATGGTGGCGTATATTTCTTCTCATCGCATATGGTTGTCTCTTTTTGTTTTTTGTCATATGCGATTAGAGTTTTTTGCTTCTGTGATGTGATGCGCTCGGTGGTGTGTTCGGACTTTCGGAGGTACAATGACGTGGTGTTGTGTGGTAATTTTTTTGAGTCAGTCAAGTTTTAATATTCATTGTGGGCAGTTGAGTTTTTTTTGATAGAAAAAAAAATGCGTAGACTAATTAATTTAGTAGTTGTGGTTTTTTTTTTTGTTTTTTTGATAGAAGAATTTCTTTGAGTGAAGGTGGAAAAGACCAGATAAAAAAAATAATAAAAGTTGTAGTGAAAATACCGAAAGGTATTTAAATTCTTAGTGGAATATTAAAAATATATTTATAGACAATGAGGGTGTAAAAACAATACGCTAGGAAACAAGAAAAAAAAAAAACCAGAAAAGAAACGCCATATTTTTTTTTCTCGCACGTGTAAAACAAATAAAGTACATTTTTTTTTTTGTTTTCACGCATTTTATTTCTAGACGTTTTTTTATTGTTTTTTTTTTTGCTGTGAAAAGTGAGTGTGGTTGGTGGAAATTTCCAGACAGTGCGAGTAACGAAAAAAAAAACGAGAAAGATAAAAAATTAATTATTTGTTAACCCCAAAATAAAGTAGTTTTGTTTAAGGATTAAAAAAATTTATCAGATGTAATGAACAATTGTTGTTGTTGGTTTTCTTATTGTAAGTTGAACGGCGAATAAATATTTTTTGGTAACATAAAATTCAGTGGGGTGTTAATTGTTTCTGGGGTGGCGTTCTTGGTGAAGTCAAATTGATTTGGAATCATTGGACAGTGAATGGTGTTAATTTTGTCGTTAATCACTTGAGTTGTGCCACGGGGGGGAAAGAGGGGTTGATAAGACCGACCTCTGGATAGAGGGTGACCTTGTAACGTGGTTGAACCGTGTTTGTAGTAGTGTCGTTTTATTACAGTTTGTTTTTTTTTTGTCCCGGAGTGAAGTTACCGGTTGAAAAAAAAAAATCAATTACATTGTTTTATTGTTTCTGCGGCCTATTGCTGAGTATTTGTTAGAAGACCAGATTGAATTGGAGATATAGTATTTCTGCGGCCTAATGCTGAGTATTTGTTAGAAGACCAGATTGAATTGGAGATATAGTATTTCTGCGGCCTATTGCTGAGTATTTGTTATAAGACGAGATTGACTTGAAAATACATTATTTCTGCGGCCTATTGCTGAGTATTTGTTATTAGACGAGATTGAATTGAAGAGACATTATTTCTGCGGTTTATTGCGAGTTTTTAAATAAGAAATTTCCGTGTGAACCAAAACGGATAACTATTTTCTGCGGCCTATTGCTGATTTATGGTATAATTTCGAAGATGATAAATATTAACCTGAGGGGGTAATGGTATCGGAGTGAGCCAGGGCAGCACTGATCTGAGGAAGACGTCATCATTTAGTTAAGTAACATTTTTTTTGCTTTTCTTTTATTTCTTAAATTCTTGTAAGTTTATATTGTAAAATTTATTTTTTATTCTTTTTCTACGGGAGGGGGCTCATACTTATGTATATGCGCCTGATTTTTTAAAGGTACTCTCATTCGGTTGTTGTCGTATTTTGTTTTTTTTTTCAAAAAAAATTTAAAATATGGTTTTCAAGTGAACTTTTCTTGTTTTTTTTGTTGTAGTTTCCTTTTATTAAAGTTAGTTGGGGAGCGGAGTGGGAACATATTTATTTAATTTTTTTTTCTTAGTTTTTTTTTCCTTTATCATAATATTGGGTTTTTTCAGCTTGCGTCGAGGTATATCCGAACACATAACCATTTACGCTTAAAGGGTTTGGCTTTGTGATAATCTTTCATATATATAGCAAATCTTGGTGGGTCTTTTATTTTATCAAGAACAAATATTTACAGCCCCGGGTGATTTTTTTTAGTTTTATTGATTGCTGTTGTTTGGTTGACATATTTGGTGGAAAGGAGTGGTGGAAGATAATTCAGTTCCTTTTGTTTATTAGCTAACGTGGATGAAGCGTTTTTTTTTTCTTATCGGTTGATTATATTTGTTTTTAATATGCAGTACTAATACCTCAAGATAGGTGAAGTGCGTCATGTGTGAGTGCTTGAATTCGGGATTGGGTTATCACAATTTCTGATAGGGCGTTCGTTCCCCCCAGGACAGGCTGTGCTGGGGGGTGGGACGGCCCACTACAAGTGTAGGGTTTATTATTTCCTTTGCTGCTGAGGATGTGGTAACGATGATGTCGATCCTGTCTTTATTTTGTTTCTGAGTATGTCATGCGGTTATTCAAGCATGGAACTATGTCTGGAAATCCCCACGCCGCACCCTCAGCTCTAGCCAGCTACCATACCGCACCAGACCTCTAGTTCCATGATTCTGTTAACGGAATTTGCAGTTTCGTCAAGTTGGGGCAGTAGTGCAAGCTATTGTGCCAAACGAAACTTGTGATTCCGTTACAACTTAACACAGTTAGAAGTTCTCTCATCGGTTTCTTCAATAGTAGAATTAGATAACGGTAATATCTGTTCAATCAGGTCGATTCATGAAGATCTAATGAAATCTACACCCTCAAATTTGGCCTGGATTGCACTAACCCCTTTTATCATTGAGCACTCAACTTTGGAGTAATACTAAACACAGTTAGAAGTTTTCTCATCGGTTTCTTCAATAGTGGAATTAGATAACGGTAATATCTGTTCAATCAGGTCGATTCATGAAGTTCTAATGAAATCTACACCCTCAAATTTGGCCTGGATTGCACTAACCCCTTTTATCATTGAGCACTCAACTTTGGAGTAATACTAAACACAGTTAGAAGTTTTCTCATCGGTTTCTTCAATAGTGGAATTAGATAACGGTAATATCTGTTCAATCAGGCCGATTCATAAAGTTCTAATGAAATCTACACCCTCAAATTTGGCCTGGATTGCACCAACCCCTTTTATCATTGAGCACTCAACTTTGGAGTAATACTAAACACAGTTAGAAGTTTTCTCATCGGTTTCTTCAATAGTGGAATTAGATAACAGTAATATCTGTTCAATCAGGTCGATTCATGAAGTTCTAATGAAATCTACACCCTCAAATTTGGCCTGGATTGCACCAACCCCTTTTATCATTGAGCACTCAACTTTGGAGTAATACTAAACATAGTTAAAAGTTTTTCTCATCGGTTTCTTCAACAGTGGAATTAGATAACGGTAATATCTGTTTAATCAGGCCGATTCATGAAGTTCTAATGAAATCTACACCCTCAAATTTGGCCTGGATTGCACCAACCCCTTTTATCATTGAGCACTCAACTTTGGAGTAATACTAAACATAGTTAAAAGTTTTTCTCATCGGTTTCTTCAACAGTGGAATTAGATAACGGTAATATCTGTTTAATCAGGCCGATTCATGAAGTTCTAATGAAATCTACACCCTCAAATTTGCCTGGATTGCACTAACCCATTTTATCATTGAGCACTCAACTTTGGAGTAATACTAAACACAGTTAGAAGTTTTCTCATCGGTTTCTTCAATAGTGGAATTAGATAACGGTAATATCTGTTCAATCAGGTCGATTCATGAAGTTCTAAGAAATCTACACCCTCAAATTTGGCCTGGATTGCACCAACCCCTTTTATCATTGAGCACTCAACTTTGGAGTCATACTAAACACAGTTAGAAGTTTTTTTCATCGGTTTCTTCAATAGTGGAATTAGATAACGATAATAACTGTTCAATCAGGCCGATTCATGAAGTTCTAATGAAATCTACACCCTCAAATTTGGCCTGGATTGCACCAACCCATTTTATAATTGAGCACACAACTTTGGAGTAATACTAAACACAGTTAGAAGTTTTTCTCATCGGTTTCTTCAATAGTGGAATTAGATAACGGTAATATCTGTTCAATTAGGCTGATTCATGAAGTTGTGCCAGATGGTCACAATGTGCCAATCGGCCTCGGTTACCAGTGGTTGCCACGAGGAGGCAGCAGATACACGTTGTGAGTGATACCACAAGATTTTACTGCTTTCCTACCTCTGCTAGATCCGTTCACTTATGTAGCGTGAGACATCTCGCTATTTGATGTTTCCGAGATCCAAGAGGTTCTTCATTACGTATTTACACAAGTGTTTATACCTTCTGTGTGCTAATGTAGAACAGGAAAGTAAAATATAGTCGCTTCCTTAGAGGGCCCCAACTTCAGTTCTGGCCATAAATGCCTTGCTGTACTATTTATTGCTGTACTTATATAAGAAACAAGATTTACCTGTAGAAGATTTACCTACACATCCGTGTATTCAGACAAGGCTTTTACATCTGGAGGTGCCTGGTATACAATGAACTCCGATCGCGACTGGACTTTGTTAATGGGCCAAAGCCAGACAGATTATTGACTCGGGTCGCTCTACACCTTGATCCGGCCCGTGGCCGACGTTTACCGCGACCCGCTTACCACCTATGTTATTGTCACAGGTTCAGTTTTACAAGACATGCACTAGCTAGAGGATATTGGACGGACAAATTTATAAAAATTTCATCTTTGCTAAGATATAATTTAGGGTTGGAATGTACTAGAAGGAGTACTTCGGACTGATAATACCAATGCCATGAAAGCCTTTGAGAAAAACTTCTAACTGGGTTTAGTATTACTCCAAAGTTGAGTGCTCAATGATAAAAGGGGTTGGTGCAATCCAGGCCAAATTTGAGGGTGTAGATTTCATTAGAACTTCATGAAACTGGGTGCTCGGTCAGATGATATCGTTATTTGGTCGTAGTATCAAGAAAACCAATAAAAAAATCTGGAAATGTTTAAAATTTTTCTAAACTTCTGCCCTAATAGAATATTGGAATTAGAATAAAGCGAACTCAATATTAATATGTAGGCGCACCTATGTATGCATTATTCGTATAATAGTATATGAAAATCGCCTAAATATCGGTAATACACTAGTACAGTTACATTTTTTTGAATTTTAAAGATTTATTACAAACTTCACATTTCTATATAGACGTGTGAAGTTTTTCCTAAAATAATACTAAACGCCATTTTTTTTATTTAGGAGAAATTTAGGATAAACTTCACATGCATACTTTTCTCTTATCGCACATGCTTTAATATGTGTGTGTACAAAATTGTTTTTGCTTATTATTAATTTTCTTTTCGTTTATTCAACCAAGGTCATTGTCGAACAAATTGAATTCCACCAGGTGAATAAACGAGAAAATATACTTTTGCAATTTGAGCAGTGCATGCAACAAAAACGTGCCTTATTTTTTTGATCAATAATCCATAAAATATTGGAGGGGTAGTTATGAAATTTTTTGGTTGGTTGATCGATGAAAAAAATATGTTTGCCTTTTTGGTAGATAATATTTAGATTTCGCCGATCGGCCACATCGCTGACAACTACATCGCCGACAAGACAGATGGCCGATACAACCACATTGCCGACTATAAAGATGGCCGACACAATCACATTGCCGACTAGAAAGATGGCCGACACAATGACATCGCCGACAGGACAGATGGACGACGCAACCACATCGCTGACAGGACAGATGGCCGACAGAACCATATCACCGACAAGACAGATGGCCGATATGACCACATTGCCGAAACACGATTTTGACATGGACACAATTTTGTCAGATTTCTAGATTTAGACGTTAACTATGTCTTTGTATTTGGTTTCTTTGAATGCTAATCGCTCAGAAACGATATCCAAAAAATGTTGTAAACTAATCGCTTATATCTTTTGAACAAATAAAAGTAATGGAACGCAAAATATACAAAATTGGGGATAAACAAAGCTTATTAGCGTAACCAAGTGTACTAAACCGGTCAAGGGCGGCCAGACGGATCAGATAAAATGCTTCTAGAAAACGTGTTATAATTGTAAAGAATAAAGGTAAAAAATAAATGACATATGGTATGGTAAATGGGGCCCTCAACTGTAATCGCAATAGACGATATTTTTTTTCAACTTTTAAGTTGTTTCGGAATTCAAACCTGTAACTTTTTTTTTTGTTGCTAATATTTGTTTAACTGATCCTCTTGATATAGCCAAGGTATTCGATGAACACTTCATATGTTATCTTGCAAGAAATGTTCTTTTGAACACGTTAATTTTGGGAACTCGACCAGAGACAGTTTGATATTATCCCGCAGAAATAATAGCAGTTTTTTTTTTCTTTTGTCCTATAACTGAATCGGTAATAGTTGTAGCCAAAAAAGTGAATTAAAACATAATAGTTCTTCTGGAATTGACGGGATATTGAACATCACAGTTAAGAACATCGTTTTTTAAAAGGTATAAAACCGGCTCTGATACACTGTTCTGTGGTACTTCTTCCTTAGTTTCTTTAAAATTACAAAAGGTGTCATATAACTTAATCTAGAAAAACCTACAGTATGTTCCACAAGAAAGTACCTAATGAAAACAAAAAAAAAAACACAATTAATAAACTAGTTGATATTAATTTCGTAATAATCTTAGATCGCGCTCGATGCCATTAAAATTTAAACTCACAATTAACGAAAAATCTATGCGTAAAAATACGACCGCAATTATATGTATTTGTTTAAGTATATGCACAAAATCAAAGGAAATTCTTTCTAAGAATAATAGTAATTTTATAAACAAGTAACTCATCCAAAATAAATACAAACGAGATTTTTTAGCAATACAATAGTATTCACCGTAGAATTTCATTATTCTACAAAATCAAATTATTATTTCTACTACCACATACATACATGCGCATATGCCATGGGAATACCTGACTAACGATACCTGTACTGCTCGTTTTTACGTTATGTAAATTTTAACACAAGAATAGTGTCTCGTAGCAAATGACAAATTAATTTCTATTTTCACTTCTAAAAACACTAAACTAATACAATTTTACTAAATAATTATTAATAATTGATTTAATTTAATTAAATCAATTATTAATAGCACACACTGCACCACAATACATAAAAACACTGTAAAACACATTTATTAACAGCACAAAATTTAAATTATTTTCACTACACTAATTTAATTTGATTTACACTTTAAATCACTTCACTGAATTTAGAGAAATAATTAAATTAAATTAAACTAAACTAAAAAACAAATTTGATAATTTAAATAAAATAAAATAAATATAATAAAATTTAATTTACGGAGAAGGACTAAAAGACACGCCTTCCTCCATCGAGCATCATTCGCACACCCACTTATGATATCAAAACAAATATTGAAAAATTAATAATAGAAAATGAAATATTAACTCTGTTTTTCAAATGTCAAAAATTTAGTGTCTCATTGAATTAACAGTCACTTTTTATGTAATGCCGAAAAAAATGTTGATCTGATACTACAATACATTACGACTTACCCAAACACAGCTTATGAAAAGTTAAACTTCTAGACTTTTCTAAATATTTTTGAATTTTCCTTTATTTTTTAAAAATTTAATTTTTTATTTTTTGTAAAGTTTTGTTTTGTTTGATTCCTTTATTTTTTCACGACAAATGCTTATTGTTTTGTAATTGCGGTTCAAAATATTGGGTGGAGTAGATAAAAACAAGTAAGTGTTTAAACTTATATTTTTTCAAGTATGTGCAAGTGAGTAAAATTTAGGTTAAGTTAGGGTAGATTAGGGTGGCTGTCCTGAAAAAATTTCTCAACCCTGCTCATTGAACCATTCGGAGCTTACAACGAAGCGTTGAATACACCTGACGTCCATCGCATTGAGAACCGCCAGGGCGCTAAGGAGAGTAGCTTCTAAAACCTTTCATCTGCTTAACGCTAGACGGGGACAAGTGCAGAGTAGATGGAGTACAGTACCTTCCTCTTTTACATTTTCGCAACTTCTACAGTAACCATTCGAGGAGGCTCCTAGTCTACCTATGAGATAGTGTCCTGTAACAACCCCCACGACCATACTACTAATATGGTGACGCTGAAGTGTTAAACTATTAATATCTCTGTAACTTCAACGACGTTAGTTACATGAACGCTAAATGGAAATATGTAATGTTTTGTTATTTAAGTAAGAAGTAAAGCGTGAAATAATTGTTGTAGAATTCATGCGTATAAAGATTATACAAAAACGTGTGTACATAAAAATGTAATGTACGTGTGTAACTGTGTACATACAAAATATTCCAATTGGAGTTTTGCTTTATTCGTAAGTGTTAGTGATTTATTGTTAACTTAAAACCACATTGATTTTTGAGATAGATAAGTGCAAGAGAAGATACTCGCTATCATGTTTATCCGTTTCTTTCTAATATTTGTATAGTTTATAACAAAAAATATGCAATGTAAGATACTCGTATGACTGAATCGATCACATTAAATGGGATAGTTCCTACTAAAAAACGAGGACGAGGTGGGAGGGTATTATTCTTCTAATATAAGGCCAAATTTTATTGTAAAGAATGAGTAATTTATCGTTCTAACCAAAACATATCGCAGTGATTTTAGGAAGATGCCTTTGATAGGGATTAATCTAAGGCAATCAAAAGACGTAAGTACACGCAATTTCTTAACGATGGGAAGCAAACACTAATTCACAAATTTTAATTTTTGTTTTTGTTACGTCATATTGCTTCTGGTTGTTTGAGTAATTTATTGTTCAAACCAATAATACGAATATCACGGGGTTGGCCGTAGGTAGCTACGACCAAACTACAAAAATACAATTCCAACTCCATACATTAAGTATGAGGAAAGAACGTAGTTGACTTAGCGAATTATAAATAAATTCACTAAATCGAAAACACAAGGAAAATTTTTCATTTCTGTGTGTTTTATGCCAACACGAATAATAGAAAGAGAAGTTTATTAATATATTGTGTCTATAAAAAGCCGAAAGAATCTTATTGATTTAATACAGACAACTAAACTTCTCTTTCTATTATTCGTGTTGGCATAAAACACACAGAAATGAAAAATTTTCCTTGTGTTTTCGATTTAGTGAATTTATTTATAATTCGCTAAGTCAACTACGTTCTTTCCTCATACTTAATGTATGGAGTTGGAATTGTATTTTTGTAGTTTGGTCGTAGGTCGTAGCTACCTGATGAGTAGATCGAACTTTTTGTTTTGAGATTATCAGTACGAAACCAAACTACCCACAGAAAACGCAAGGAAAGGTTTTCTTTTTTAGAGTCAAAATACATTTTGTATTAACTCTGGGGTTAAAGTACGGGGGTGATTTTGATATTTCTACTTTTTTTGGTAGATATATTATAAATGACTGGCCTCTTCATTTTTCTGATTGACAAGTCGAAAATGTTGTGAATGCCATTATTATTAATATATTGTGTCTATAAAAAGCCGAAAGAATCTTATTGATTTATTATTTAGGTTTGTACATACATATGACGTTAATTTATGTAGCTATAGCATGTACCGTTGTGTGCTGATGTCGAAATTCAAACTGGTTGACCGGTGTAGGATCATTTGCCAACGAATGCATATAAATTTTATTTTACATAAATTATAATTTCATAGATGTTGTCCAAATTTGATAGTAAACTTATAGGCCTTTAACTCGATGGATTACATGCTTTTTTTTATTATGGATAAATTCTGGCGCTCTTTCAACATATTGGGAAGGTTCGGTTATTAAGCAGGTTATTGAAAATTGTACAAATTTCGGCAATCAGTGCATCTGGTACAATTCTCAGGACAATGCTCGAAATTCTATCCAAACCATACGCTTTTTTGGTGTTAACGTATTCCAGTATAACTTTTAATTCCTCTGCGGAGATGAAATAATTCTGACTTGTGACTAGCATTTCATTTGCTCTATTCTCGTTATTAAATTGTCACTTTGCGATGTTATTAGCTAGTTCGTAGAAATGTCGTTGTTTTATGTTTTGGATTGATCGTAGTATTACTGATTCATTTTGTTGTTTTCCCAGCATTTGGTTCGGCAATGTTTGTTTTTCTATACAGTATCCTATAATGTTCAGGTTATCCTTTGTACATATTTAGACATTTATAATTGGTACCTGATTTAGGCATTTTGGTTCATTCAAGTTTTAAATTTTGTAACTCCAATGCATAAGTTTCGTTAATTTCGATGTGATTTATTCTCCGTTCAGTGTTTTTATTTCTAAATTGTTAACATTTTTCCTCGAGGGTTAATGGCTTCTAATTTGTTTCTCCAGTGAATGTTTATTGTATTTGAATGTTTTGGGTAATTAATTCATTGGTTCTTTTCACTTCTGCTATGAGCGTAACCATTTATTCCACATTGCTAATTCCCGATCGTTTCGTTTTCTTGATTGCTGTAATAATATAACTTTTGTGTTTTTAAGGTCTTTCGATTATGTGATTGGTGTAACATTCCATGTTGTTTTTGCATCTTAGTTTGGGAATTCTTAGTCTTATATTTTTATGTATTATTTCGGTTATCTTTGATATACCCGATTTAATTTCTACGTTGTTGAGGTTTCTGTTATTTGGTGATGATTCTTTGATTTGTCTCCTTCAAGTGTTTATGGTACGTATTTTGTATCTTCTTTTCCTATGAGCTCCAATTTATGTTGGTGAACTGGTATACTTCATGTGATGCTATTTTAGTGCTGATTTGTATAGGATCCATGCTGCTGTTTTTATTTCGATAGATTTATGGTCGCTCTGATAGAAATAGATGGGAATTTCTCATACAAAACGTACATCTGCTATTGCTAGATCTAAGTAGGCTGAATCAGGTTTATATATTTGCAATCTATATCTATACTAGACAGCTTACAGCATCGCAGAGATGTTGCAGAACTCTGCGTCTTCTACAGATGTTTACATGGTAAATGTTCTGCAGAACTATCGGAGAAAATACCACCATTCGTTACAACAACAAGAGTAACAAGAGGAACAACCAATGCACATAGGTTTACGGTGAAGCTTCCGAAACTTCGAACTGAAGAAATTAATCGCGAATTTATATACCGAACTTGATGTTCCACTTGAAAAGTGGAATTCGCTAATACACTTCAAATTTCCGAAGGAATATAAAATGAATAAATTTAAGGTATGTAGCTATTAATCTTTACTTGCAGGATCGCGCATTGGGTGCAGAAGCTCTGGTAGTTACAAGGAGCTAGGATCGTTAATAAGTCCGCTCTGTACCCAATTAAAAAATTTATAGAAAATAAAAAAAAAAATCCCAATGGTGTTGAATAATTCATTTTTTTTTGTAGCAATAAATACAATACTAAGTGCATACAATTTTTACATATTTGACTCCCTCTTAAAAAACAATAATAACAAAAAAATGATGTTTCATAAATTGTTTATTTTATTCAGGTGCTACACATCCAAAACATAAAACTGATCAAACTCAAACACTTCCTCCGGTCCAATATAAATGATATGCGCTTTCAGGTACATATTTTTCTACATGGTGGAAAATTCGCCTAATCTATTAAACAAAACGCACAAATTGACTGTAATCCAGCGTTATTATATTTCTGGTAACCGGTCAAAATAAAGGGGTACATAAAACAATGAATTAAACTTTTTTTTGAGTTGTAATTTTTTAACAATTTATTAAATTTTTTAGCTTTAGGTTAGGTTAGGTTTGGATGGCGGTCCACCAGGGACCAGGCATAGTCACAAAAAGGTCCGTAGCCATACCACAAATTAAAAATTTTCCTCCAACTCATTGAAACCACTTTGAGCTTGCTATGAAGCGCTGGATACTCCTGACGTCCTTCCCGCTGAGCTCCGCCAAGTCGTTTAAAAGAGGTGCCCCTAGAAAACTCAGTCTGTTTCGTGCCAGACGAGGACAGGTGCAAAGAAGATGAAGTACTGTCTCTTCCTCCTCTTCGTCCTCGCAACTACGACAGTAGTCATGTGAGAAGAAACCAAGTCTACTCGCATGTCTGCCTATGAGACAGTGCCCTGTAACCACTCCAACAACCACACTGATCTGACTCCGCTGAAGTGAGATCAGCTGTTTGGATCTCGCCAAGGTCAACTTTGGCCAGATCTGCCGAGTTATTTCGCATGAGGTACTATTTGACCATCTGTCATTCGTCAATTTACTGGCTTCCTCCTGAAGCAGCAGTTTACATACCGCAAGAGTATGGAAATGTGGTCCGTTGTACCATTTTTAGCTTTACCTATCAAACAATTTTTAATGAGTTCTCTTCAATGACTGTTCACTTTTTTTTATTGGAAATTCTGCATTCCAAAAAAACTAGTTTTCTTTTTTATTCCATTCCTCTATGGGTTTCTGGTGCTACCTATTGTAATTTATTTGTACTAGTAACGACTTTTTATGCTTGCAGTAGCGACATCATTCAATGACTAGAAAACAATTAAATTCAATCTACATGCATCTGCTCATGTAAATTTCTTTAATTAATCAGCTTGTTAATTTGTTGAATCTGTCTAAGGAATGAATATAAATAAAGTTTGATGCTAAGTTTTTGTTTATAATAATCGTGATAATAATTCTAATAAATATTAATCTCATTGTAGGTAAATTTAAATACATCATCAGTCGTAGACACAAATTAAACAAAACATTTATGGAAAATTTTTTTTTTGTTGATGTTTTTTAAGATACAGGGTGTCAAATACTTCAAAATTGCATGCACTTTGTTAGGTTTTAAAAGCGTTTCCCAAGTTTAAAAAAAATTAATGAACACGCGCAACAACAGCTGCATCATATTCGACTCCACCCTATATTTACTAATAAACGAATATGAAATTATCATTTTTTATATTGTACGGTAAAAGAGCCGTATACAAAAAACAAAAAAAGGTTTTTTTTTTGTTCTCTTCTCTGCGCAGCCGTCAACAGCGAAACATCTTCATCGGCAAAAATAAATAATTAATAATTATAAAATAAAAACCACCATTTTTACAACCAAACAAAATTGGTTTAGTGAAATTTATTTATTTTTGTGTTTTTTGTGCAAGTTCTACATTCTTCAGCGGTCGAGGCAAAAACGCTTGCCCTCGAATTATTCATTGGTGTCAGAAGTGGGATCAATTTCCCGTTAAATTTATTTTTCCTGTTGCGGTTTGCGATTAATCTTTAAGTTGCTGTGTTGCTGCATACGTCGATTGTTGGTGAGTTTGTTCGATTATACTCTATATTGGTGGAAAGTGATAAAAGGTAAGCCATAGTGCGCGAAAATTGTTTTCTACGAACTCCAATTACGGAAGATGGCTATGCTTAAACGTGCTAAAAATGGCGTTGCAGTTTACTTGGAATTACTTCAGCGGCATGCCACGTGGATAAAAACCAATATTGAGGAGGCCACATTCGCTCAAGTGCGACTCAGATTAGAAAATGTTACCAGCAACTATGAAGTATATAAGGGAAATCAACTCGTTATAGATGCTGAGGAAGAACCAGATGCCGCAGCAAATAGAGCCGCTATCGAAAATTTATATTTCACCGTTCGTCCAGCGCTGGAAGAAAAGTTGGAAGCATTATCATTTATGCGCACGCCTAAAAACGAACAAGCCAATCAACCACCCGGATTGAGTGCAAAGCTGCCAAAAATTGCATTGACCACGTTTTCCTGTGACATTATGAAATGGTCAGAGTTCATCGAGTGTTTCGATTCATTGATCCATTTAAATCCTGCGTTGAGTGAAATCGCGAAGTTCCAGTACTTGAAGAACGCTTTAAAGGATGCTCCATTCCATTCAATAGAAGCGTTAGA